>CM052333.1:6447386-6748279 GCA_028455615.1 Lasioglossum zephyrum
CTCAGTTAGGAACTGGACCTGGCTTGGACATAGTTTATAAATTTTTTCGAGGATCTCATTTAGAGGATCTATAGGGATTTTTGAATTGTGTCCTCCAATAACTATATAAAGGCTGAAGTTATTTTTTAATAATCTTAATAACAATTTCTGAACTCAATTATCTGATCCTACTCCGAAGAAAACAACCTCTTGATTAAACATTTTTAAAATTTGTTTTTAAAATAAAAAAAAAACGTTTTTTAAAATAAATCGACAACTTCACATTTGTGAGAAAGTTCACATTGGTGAGTGAATAGTTGAAAAATTTAACTTGATTAGATAAATTATTTTAAATTTACGAATCTAACTTTATGTTTAGATTTACATTTTTCTTTGAGATCAATTTTTAACGTATCAAAAGATATATGATCATGAAGTTTAAAACATTCTTGAACTTCTGAAACATTTTTTAAATAGGCAAGTTTTAAGCTGTCTATATTATAATTGTGGTAGGAACTCATAAATTGTCTGGTACAACTTATACATACCTTGAAGAATTACGTGCGAATTGGACGACCGATTAAAATTAAGTTTGTAGACATTTTCTTTGCAATATTAATGCGCGGTATCTTTTCGAAAATATTGCATGACACTTCGGTGTTAGTGTCTTCTGAAATGCATACCTAATTGCTTGCATAAAGCGAGAAGGATTAATGCCACGATAGCTGAGTATGGCAATGGGCGGGTCAAAGTGATGCATCATTAGGTGGGCGCGAGTTAAGAATCAAAATGGTGGCCGGTGCTATCTATAGCCGTGGAAAACGTACCTGTTAGATGTTTCACTTTGAACGAATCGATACAAAACAATCCCTTCTGTACATTACTTATATTAATTCCAAGTTACCAAACTAAAAAAAACAACAACAATACATTATAATTAAATATTCTCGTAGATTCGAATAGAATTGATTGGCAAGTTTGTCAATACTGACCGAGGTGGTGATAAAAATTTATTAAATCGAAGAACATTTCTCCAAACAAAGCAAAGCCGTTTTTCAGGCTCACTCGCTCTCATTACAGTGGTTCGCAGGCGCCATAATTTTCGCGAGACACGAAGGGGATCGAGAAAGAGAGCAATCCTATGCGATTGCTCACGATCTCTCGTCGCCGCGGCGGATGAGCCTCGCGTCTCAGTGCGACGGTTATAATTATCCTTTATTTAATTGCCTCCTGCTGCCCCGATGTCGCGTGAGAAACGTCGTATTTTTTCCTCGGCGGGCACGGGGGGCAGGAAATATGGCGCGCTATTTATGACCGTACGCCGCGCCGCGCCGGTGTCCGCGTCTTCCGCGCGGCCGGACGCGGACGGCCGGATGCTCTTGCGCGAAAACCGTCGGAGTTCGCACTGCGAAAACTGCGATATATCAGCGTGCAGCTCCTCGGAGGATTCGCGGAGACGAATATTGGCCGGCGGACGACCTCCCTCGTGAAATATTACCGGCCGTGACGTCAGACAAAACCCGCCCAGGGTCGTTGGACTCGGTCAAATAGAAAGTTTCGTCATTGATCCGATATTTATGAGCACGTTAGAGATTAAACGATTATGCGAAGGAAACTTTATTCTAATAGGATCAATAGGGTCTGTGTTGGTAACTGACACTGGGAAGAGGCAGGATTTATCACAGTGCTCTTTCAGTTTGCCTGACATTAAAAAGTCATTTCGTAGTTGGAGAAAGTGTTTTGTTGGATAGATATGATTCAAGTGGTTGTCGGAGTGTTTTGATAGCGAGACGATTGAGTAATGGCGACGAGTTTGGGGACAGTGGAACTGGTCGGTGGACTAATAATAGTGGAAACGATAAAGACTTGGAACCGTTAGACTTACAATTAGTAAGAGTCAATGAGAGATAGCAAGATCTGGCAAGAATTCCGTTCTTCGTGTGTCACCGACACGTTGGACAAAGCGTTCAGGGGCGAAACAAGAGGATACAGAGCCAACAACTCTTCAGCTAAATTCAATTAGATCCAACACGATCTGGCAGGAATTGTAGTCTTCGAGAGACATGAAAATTGAAGTGTTACGGTAGCAAAAAGGTTACAATGTTTGTAAAAAGATGAGAAATTACGAATCTCATTGGAGCCATGCATTTGATCAATTCTCAATGAGATTTGCCATGATTCAGCAACTTTTTTAGTCGTCCACGTGCGTCAGAAGTTGCATAATGATAAATAGCGAAGCGGCGACTGAATGAGGTAGACACGAGGCTACGAACGTCAACAAATCTCGCGAAATCAGGGATCAGAGACAACGAGGATCATCGCCGCTATCTCCTCAGGAAGATTCATAGTTAGATATTCAAAAGAGTTTAATTGATTTCGCGGAAAGACATGAATGGCCGCGCGATAAAATCGCGGGAGCGTTCCATTCCGGGCAGGATTGGTCAAATTGGTTTTTGCAGTAGTTTCGGCCGGCGGCGTGGCGGCGTTGATCAACGGCTCGCATACATTGTGAATTAATCTAGCTTAATTGGAACGATTGGATAATATCTCGGCGCGCATGGCCTGTCGGTCTTTTCCCCATTTATGGGACAACGTATTTAGAAATTACGCACCAAAGCATTCACGTGGAGAGGATCGCGCTCGGTCGCTTATACACATCGAGCTCTCGAGAGCGAACACACGCGTACCGGTTCCATAACGAGGATTACTTCATCCTCCTTGTCCTTCGACGGCTAACCACCGTATCCGCCGCAAGAGAGTCCGCTCTCGCTGGCAACCTGCTGCCTATTGGAAAATAATCGAATGCCTCGGATTCGTTCGCGACGCGTCATCGATCAAGGTACTCGCTATTTCTCTCTCTCTCTTTCTCAGGTCGTTTGAACGTGGCAAACGAAATCGTGATACATTGATGAAAGAATGAAAGAAATAACGCCCCGGTTGATGGAGCGCCGTGTTTACCGGCCGTCTAATTTATACGCGTTTGAGCTTTCAACCCCTTAATCTTCGCGCCCGTGTCCGACACGTCCGGCTACCAACCCGGACGATTTATTTAGCGGTACTTTGTCTTGCGAAGTATACTTTATGCTATTAGCCTCGGCTTTGCATTGGCCGTGGGATCATCCTCTGCTCGGCCCGCTTCAAAGGCTCCCAAAAATCGTTTGGGACGTACAATATATTTTCAATAATATGGTTCCTAAGGTCCTTTTCTAAAATTTCTAGAAGCTTGCATAATTTTTCCGAGATCCTGTGGTGTACCTCCTCCAGCCGGTAAACCATCCGGCGCTATTACGCAAATAGTGGCGAACGTTCTCGGAAGCGGTTCCCAAAGACGCGTCGGTCGAAAATACGCAAAGTTTCTGTGAAGCGAGCAGGCAGGCAAGGTGTCCAGGCCCATTTATCTCTCAAGCAGCCGAACCGACCCGTTCCGCGGCGGTACGTTCACCAGATCTTGCACACGCGTTCAATGGTCGTGACGAATAGTCCCCGAGGTTCCCGAATTCTTCCCGGTGGACCGTGGTTAGCAGTCGCAGAGAAGCCAAAGGTTCTGAGAGGACGTAACTCATCGCCACGCCTCTGCTACGTAGCACGTTGCATGAGGCAGTGCTTCCTCCCGGGCCGACGTGCATACGTAACAAGAGGTCGGCTTCTGCGACAGCTGAGCCATACTATTCGCGTGTCCGCCAGAAACTTTCTGTATCGACCGGACACCCTTTCCGTGACCGAAACCCTACGCCGAACGGATCGGACCAGTTTTCTACGTTCGCGCCTTGTAATTCCCTCGACTCCTCGCTCCCCGATCTAATCGAGACCTTAAAGGTCCTTACATACACGTCCGGCTTCGGGATCCAGCAAAATATTGTTACCTAGGTTTAAGTAAGACCGTCCACAACCGGCTATGTCCGTCCGATTTTCGTCTGACACTTTTTTTTTCGACTCGGACAGGCCATAACTCACGAGAAAAAAAAATTTCTATGGATACTTCATGGATATCTTCATGGATACCGAAAAATGCCGGCCGGACATGTGTGTAGCTACCTTAATCCTGACACTGTCCCTCTTGGACCAACGTCCCCAATTTTTTCGAGCTCTGTAGATTCCTTGATAACGTGCCCCGAGGGCTGCGAACCCTTTCGAGATCTCGCTAGTAGCACTTGGGACTTTTTAAAAGGTCCAATGATTACTGGTTACACGTCTTTATGAGGAAATGGCGAGTCGAAAGTCCTTGGTCCTTCTGGAAGATGGGATGAATTATTTTTCTTGGATGTATTAGGTATAGTTAGCGCGAGGTGCTCACTACACTGTGTCCCCAGTATTTCCGAGCAACACAGATCGCTCGATAGTAACGTCTGAGCGCATTGAGCCCTCTGGGGTAACAGGAAGTGACAGTTGGCTCTCGAAAGAGCGTCAATAATAGTCGATTTGAAGTCCCGATAAGTGAAAGTCTAGTCAAAAATAAAAGTTTGTCGTTTCTTGTGAAAGTTCGAGCGCGCATTGATGAATAAAACAAGATAGTACAACAACGTTTTTACAACAGCTGCGAACACTTTCTGCCTTTCAGGCATTGCAACGCTTAGGTGGCGCTGCAAACGCGTCGCCATCATTGTATGAAATAGCATTTTTCATTGAATCATGATTCGATTTGTTGTAGCACTAATTTGACTAATCCTCACTGTAAAATTCTAGGATCCCGAATTTCCACACAATCTTCTAATTTATATGCGACAGTTTCGTTAAGAGAAACCTCTGATCTCCAATTTCCTAGGGGCGTGTTCCGACAAAGTAAAATTGCCCACATTGTTGCACATTCGAAAGAAATCTGGAACGACAAATTTGGAGAAGAGCGATTCTTTTAATCAGAGCCGCATTTGGCAAAGAAACCGAGGATCGGTTCGTGACAAATTCTCACCTGGCGGACTGCAAGAAGCTTCTCGGATCGACTTGGTTCGCCGACGATCACGTCGTCGCCGCAATTGCGTTGGAAAGATTCCGAAGCCGCTGAAGAAAAACGGCGGACTTTGCATGCGCGAGACCAATGCATTCGCGTCATATTCATCGTCCGCTCGATATTCAGATCACGGCGGCGGTGTGCAGGAATATCCTCCTTTCTCTTCCATCTCTTCATTCGTCAGGGTGGTTGGTGTGTTTCGCTCTCGAAGAGCTAGCGGGGCCCGTCTCCTTCCTCCGTCGTTTCTCCGCTTCTTCTTCGCTGCACTCCGAAGGACGACCGCTCCGGTAGAATAAAGCCTATCCATACTCTCAATCTGTCAACCGCCTCCCACCCGTGTACACGGCGCACATCGCGAATCAAGCGTTGTTATGTAAATATGGAAAAGGTTGTTGATTCATGCATGAGGAGGGCATGAATCTCGTTGTCTTGTCCGACGAGCCGTGAAACTGATGCATTTGTATCGCTAGGCCCCCGATCCTCTCGCGTATTGTGCCCCGTGATACGCGTGCGTTACGCTCGAGGAACATAAGCCGCGATCCCACACGTCTATCCGGGCCGTTTGCAAATTTTCGCGGGCCTGCGAATATCCCCGCTCGATCCAATACACGTTCAATCCTAGAGAACGTAACTCTGCGTTACGACTATGCTCGAGTACATACTCTGAAACTCGTTCATTTATCTTGAAATTGTTTAACGCTCTCGTCAATTTTGTATATGTATATGAATAAATCGCATGGTATTGTTTTTATTAGACTGTCACACAGTGCGGCATGCAATGGACAAAAATCAAAGGTTTATTTATTTATTTATTCAGGTTTGTTTTTGTTTTAAACTGTTTGTTACAACTTAGGTATGGAGAGTTTGGCCATAGGTATGCATAATTTTAACTGAGAATTTAGGAATTGCGTTTTTTTTCCATAAAATGCAATTTACAAAAAAAACGTTCAAAACATCTTATAATTTTTCTCTGCGATAAGTTGCAAGACTCGACGTTATTTAAGGTTTAAATAGTTTTTGTTTATGTAATCAAACTTTTTATTTACATGTACATATTGTATTTATATTAAAAGTATTATGGTTCCTGAGTAATACGCCGTTTAATTTATTTTTGGATTTATTTTGCAGCCTGTATGAACCATTACTTAATACTAGTAAAAACTACGGTGTTGTGTATTGTCAAATAATTATGCATTATAGTAGATATAATTAAATTTAACCACATAATTAAAAAAAAATCTCGAACAAAAGTTGTACAGTATACAGTTGACAACAAATTGCAATCACATCTAATCATAAAAAACTCTTCATAAAAAAAAAAGAAACGAGAATAAATTTTTTTACTAATGTAATGTCTCGAATATGTCCATTTAACATGTCGAACTGTGTGTCAGTGTGATCTTAATCGAATGAAAAGAATATATACAAATTGGCACTATTAAATTCCTTTAATTTGCGGACCAATTTAATTTTCACCTGATTCAATAATATTTAATAAAATTGTTTATCTCGCTCGACGAGCTCGCGAACGAACTTGTGGTAATTTACCGATAGCAAGGTCACGTTCTCCGATCGGATGATCGGAAACCACGGAAGATTGAGCGATCCGAGGCTGGTTCCCGAAAAAGGAAGAGGAACGTGAGCCACAGATGCGAAACCTATGTAAGCGATTATCGGGAAGGAGGATTCGGCCGTAGGCGAATATGAAGGAAGCGTCACGAGCAGCCGTTTTCGAGGCACGAGAAACAGGCCAGGTTCATACATATTTGCAATGTGCGGCCAAGATGGACGATATGCAATTGTATGCACGAAGGCATACGCGAACGATATCGCGGGAGAGGATGAGGATAGATGTGCATACACAACGCGTGGGTAAATGCTTTATTGCGGGTCCGTGAATATCCTTGCACGGCCGTAGGAGCTCTCTCCGTCTGTGTCTATTGGGTTGTAGTACCCAACTCATACACGCACAGGCGACAGAATCGTCCGCGTGTAGGATAATAGTGTATGGTAGAGTGTAGACTCTCGCACCGAAACGCGCCGCGACCGTAAATAAATGTGTACGAGAGGTGCGGAATTCTAGGTGTATACGTGAACACCGGAGACACCGGAGTTCCTTTCTTTCTGACGGAGTCAAGGAAGTTCGTTCCTCCAGTTAAAGACGTGGCGATTCCACGAGGTTTCCAGACAATATCCTTCGTATTAAGATGCTGATATACAGAGGGTTCCAACATTCTAAAAGAAATTCGCACAAGTGGGTACTTGAGAGTACGAACAATTAAGGGCGGCAGAAAGACGAAAATAAAGAGGCGCGGGAACGTCGAAGAAAAATCAGCAGCGCCATTAAAAACAGCGAGAGATGTTCGATAAAAATTCGCAAATAGGAGGACCATTGAGAATTCTCTCCCACACACTTCACCCGTTGACACGGGCCCCAGTGGCAAAAATTCTTGCCGATGTATCAGACAGTAGTCTTCCGGCTCTTGGTGGTAATTTCCGGCCCCCGGAATTTCGAGATCGCGGCCCCCGAAGAGTTTCCGCGGCCGGTATCTGATCGGAACTCCGCGGCGGCGCATAATGGAAAAACGTAATATTTGTTCGGCTGATGAGCGCCGGTGAAATATGGCCGGCGGGAATAGGTAACCGGAGGCGTGGGTAAAAGAGAGGGTTGGTGGTGGTGCGCGCGGAGGGTTTGGACGTGGGGTGGGCCGGCTCCGGGGCGGAATGAGACCAACGCGGGCATAAATCAACATTACTCTGCATTAGAGTAGAGTTTCCGGCGTAGGTACCTACTAGAGTTTACCACCAAGGTAAACTCCGGCTAAAGGTGGCTACGCCGCATTACGTGTACGTACAAGCGCGCGTTCACACGCCGAACAACGCCGAGCCGCGCCGGTCCCCTCTTGAACACGCGCGCGGAACGCGCGTGTATCAACCCCGCCAACCCCCCTTCTAACTTCCAAGTTACTTACCTACTTGCCACTTAGAACCACCCAGACTACCAACAATAATTCACTGTCAACCCTGCCCCGCGGATTCGGACACGGATAACCTTGGACGTTTTTTGGGGGTTGTATTCTGAAGCCGATTGTTCGGTGAAGGTGCACGGTGATAGGTCATATTTGCTAGGAAATAATTTATATACAATTGTTCGTCATGATTCAATTTGTTGTGGCACCAATTTGACTAATCCTCACTGTAAAAATTCTACGATCCCGCTTTATCTTCATAAAAAATACAAATTGACATGTTCACCTGAATTTCCACACAATCTTCTAATTTGTATGCGACAGTTTCGTTAAAAGAAACCTCTGATCTTCAATTTCCTATGGGCGCGTTTCGACAAAGTCAAATTGCCCACATTGTTTCACATTCGAAAGAAATCTGGAACGACAAATTTGAAGAATTGCGATTTTTTTAATCAGAGCTGTTTTTTAGGGGTTGTATTCTGAAGCCGATTGTTCAGCGAAGGTGCACAATAATAGGTCATATTTGCTGGGAAATAATTTATAAACAATTGTTAGTAATTGATTCAAACTGCTCATGCAAATGATCTCTCACAACAGTGATTATAACCATAATTTATCTTCATAAGCGATAGCACGTCTCGCAAGACATCTCGTTAGGCTGGTTAAGATGTCAAGATAGCCAGCAGTAGAATGTGTTCTAATCTTGATCAGTCCACATGCAAAATTGCTAGGATAAGCAGATTCATGATGTTTTTGATGTCAACCGTGTGTCGTCGAGTTTTTGGTAACTAGGAAGAAGTAAATGGGTTTTGGAAACGCGGGAAGCAGTGTATCGTGGACGAGGAATACGTTCGTCTTCCCCTGGCCGTCTAATTTGCATCCACGGCGATTAACATAATCTGTATTCCGAATATTTATTTGGAATTAGCCGTGGCTTGCTCGTAACTCATGCAGGAATTAGTTAAGCTCAAGGATTTCGGGCTTACCAATCCCTCCCTCTTTCGCGTTGCGTCGGTGCCTTCGCCTTCGGTACTCCCCCCGGTTATCGCGAGAGATCCTCGTCCTTTCACCTACTGTTAACCCTTCCTGGCATGCTAACGGTGGATTTCTTGATACGTTCGAGCCGTGCGAAAATCCCTTTTTTTTATTTTTGCTGAAAACAAAACAGTAACTTTTTCCAGTTCCCAGAATCACCATGTATATCGATAAATAATAGTTTAACATGCATCTCTATCCCAAAGACTCCAGAACCACCGCTCGCCTAATTATTAGGACGAGCCCACCGTTCGGGGACTCAGTTCACCCCATCCAGCAGGAATAATCAAAACGGTGGTCAAGAATGCCGGCGGGTCTGATTGGATATGAAATTTCCATGTGGCGAGGGGCCCCGGAATTCCGGTGGAGAAATGCGGCGCGGGGCCCGTTGGCGGGGAGAAGTTCGCGAAACGCGGATGATGGATTCCCGTCAATTATGGAGGCAACATCGTATTGTTTTACCGTCGGACGGCAAACATTGATTGATCGGTCCCGTAGCCGTGTAGCTACTTGCCTTGTTGCCTTTTTGCGCGGAGGAGCCTTGGGGCCCCGACACATCGCGAAGCGGGGGCCCCTCGGCTACCATCGGTGACCGGCGCGACGCTCCCCGCTGGACAGACCGGGGCCCCCGAACTTCTTGCCGGGCCCCCGGGCCCCCTACAAGCCCGACAAGCGCCGCGACTCCAATCTCAGAGCCGCGTAAGCCGCGCGAAAACGAATTGCCCCAGCCTCGGTTTCGACCGATTCGATACAAATCGGAACCCCCATAACTCACGCCGACAAATTTTTCCACCCGGGCCCTCGGTAGCTGGACCCCCGCCCCTGACGGGCCCCGTTTCGTGCATGCGCACTCTCTTTTACATGACTGCGCAAAATGAAAAGAGCCAGACGCGTTTCTTCGTACAAATTCTCTGGGTCAGTTCGAAGGACATGCGAATACGAAATTTATAATTTTCAGTTTGATGATTATTTTTATAAATTTTTAGTACTTTGGGAACAGCAGATTGGAAAACTACTGTTTTCTTCGAGTTTTGAGACGTAATAAATCATATCTATGCATCATACGTCTGCATAAATATTTATGATTTATTCATATTACACAGCAATTTTGTATTTAAAATGAGATCTAATCCGGACCCCATGTCGTGCCCCGTTCCATTGATTTACTACTTAATTGCGTTACTAATATGTGTCTAATTGGAAAATTGTAGTTGCGTTGTTAAACAGTTAATTTCGAGTACCTTTTCTGAATTATTCATACCATAAATTATCGGGCGCTTTGGTGAGATGGTAGTATGCGATGAATATATGTATATCATTTGCGCGAGGATGTAGATTCTATCTGCTGAAAGAATTGATATCCAAAGGGCGTGGGTCACAAGCTTCAAAGTTAAGATCTTAAAAAATAATTACTAGCTTGATCGGTAATATATATTTACTTAAATTACTCTCGTTTTGTTGTAGCAGCTTCCACATTGATGCGAATCAATCTCGAATCTTTGATAGATCGAGTTGCGAAAGATTGAGATGTTCCAGAAAAAATTTAAAAAATCAAAAACTGCATCTTCTGTTGTCACAACAGCGTTAACAGAGGACTCGACAGCTACAAGTAAACGCATGTAAACCGATTGCAGTTCCGTCGAGGAGCGTATGTTTGTTTTCCCTGTAAATGTCCCGAATTTCAGCAGCTCCGGGTTTCCAAAATATTTAGATTTTTCCGAAAGCGCTTCGAGAAAGAAGTTTAAAGACCCCTTTGAAGAGAAGGGGGGTAGGGGGCCGGGCACCCCTCGAAAGAAAGGCTGCCGAGTCGTCGGCTCTATTTCTGTATGGTAGTCAGCAATGGGCCATTCATCAGTCGACTTGTTAAAGACAACCTCATGGTATTCAGACAGTCTGTACTTGAAGTAGCTGTCAAGGTGCCAGGCGTTAATAAATATACCGGCAACGGTGGTAAGAACAGATAGTCGGAATCACTGAGCCATTCCCTGCCGACGTCGAACGCGTTATCGTCCGCCATATATAAAATTCCCACTAGCATTCTTTATTAGCGAACATTTGGAATGCCCACGAAAATTCCTCGTTAATTTTTACGATTCCTCAACTCATTTTCAGAACAAATTAGGATAATTATCGGTCTCGTCATCCTCCATTCGGAAAATTCTCACCGACGACGTTATTATTGTCGAACGTCTAGAATGTTCACAAAAATTCTTTGTTAGTCTCTGCATTAAATCAATTTGTTTTTCACAAACAGTTGGAGTCAGTCCTTTTTAAATTTAAGAAAGCAGCTAATAAGAAATGACATATAATGAAATCATTTTCAAAAGAGACATTTTTGCGTCTGAAAAATAATAATATTGACAATAATAATAATAATTTGAACAATAATATTGTCTTTTAATGATCGAACCGTGTGCCGAAAACACCAAATTTATTATATATTACATTTTCGATCGAGAAGAATTTCACTTTAACAAGAAATGAGTTCGTTGTAATTCAGATAGTAAATGTTTCTTTCGCATAAAGATCCGCTGTCATCGGAGAGGGAACAGGGAAAAGATGAACGAGGGAACAGTTCCGAGTCAGCTGCTCGATGGGCGCACGCAAACAAGACGCGACGCGTGCGCCGCTTTACGGCCGATACATTTTGGTGGAGCGCTAACCCGAAACGCGAGGCATTTCCGTCCGGCTTCGTTCTTATTGTTCCCCGTGTCCCGTTTCCATGCCAAGTCCGCCATTCTCTTCGGCCCCGGCGAAATAAACGCAAATTCGCCGTGTCGAGCAGCAATATCCCCACTTCGGTAAAGGGCATTCCCATCGCGATTAGAAATAGATCGAGTTCCGCGCGCACGGAAACCGCCCGGTTTATTCTCGGGGACAAAAATTCCCGTCCCGGCGCTTCTGTTTCTCTGCCACGAGAAAAATGCCCCGGAGTCGCTTTTAGACGACGGTATTTCGTGCCCCGTTTCGAACGTTTTATGGGCTCAGCCCCTGGAACGAAAGTTCCGACGCGCCGCGCGGCCATTGTTTTCGAACCGCGGACCTTGAAATTCTTTTCCTGTTGTCCCAAAGGCCCCGAAGTTTTCCACGGCGATCGTTTCGAAGTTTTGACTGCGGCAATCGTGCAGCTTGCACGCTTCTTCGACTGTCTGAGAATACGACGATGAACTCCAATGTTCTTTCTTCAGGATCCTTGTTATAACTTTTCGGCTGAAACATGTTAAATGATTTTCCTTGGGTCTTCAGAAATTTGGGGTGACAAAGGAATTTATAGGAGCCACACAAAGTCTAAATGAAATCAATCTTGTCATTTTTATAAGGGAAAATGTACTGGTTACTTAATTTTAATGTTAAGAATTTAATTTAATGTTAAGAATATTTGTAGCCGGTACGGCGAGAGTTTAACATTTGAATACGACTGATTATAAACGAGACTCGGGAGTAAAAAGGGGCCAAGTAGCAATTTCAGCACGATATAATTTCCGCGAGCGTTCTACTAACTCCGATCGAGAGGAACATCCACCCCCTATCTGATCAGTTCGAAGAAACCGCCTCCGGTGGCCAAGGGGGAGGATCGACTTCCGATGGAAATTCTCGTAATGGCTTAACAACGAGACGATGCGTAGTTATACCCGCATTTCCATAACTTTGCATACGCGTTTTAATAATTCATCCCCGTCTCCGGCTGTGCGCTGCGGCCGTCGCGCCGCGCGGAGGGCACGTTTACTAATAAGCAGCGCTAGATAAACATCAACCGCCGGTTAATGGAACAGTGAAAAGGATGTCCTGACCCGAAGATATCGGACGTTCTGCGATCTAAACGCGTACGCAGTATACGCCCGTTTTAATTCATAAACCGAAGCGTTTAGCGATTGCATCGACCCTCGTTTTTAATCTTTAGTAGCATTCGCTGTAATACATTATTAATGTCAACGCGACACAATTGAAAATCCTCTACTAGAAAAATAAAAATTATTCGTTAGATCTATCAACAACAGTGAAATTACTGGTCTCACATGTTCATTTTTTAAATTAGTGAAAATCAATTTGGAAAATTTTTGTTTTGCCTAAAGAATCCGCAGTCAGTACATGTATTGCATCGACCCTCGTTTTTAACCTTTAATACATTATTAATATCAACGCGACACAATTGAAAATCCTCTACTAGAAAAATAAAAATTATTCGTTAGATCTATCAACAACAGTGAAATTACTGGTCTCACATGTTCATTTTTTAAATTAGTGAAAATCAATTTGGAAAATTTTTATTTTGCCTAAAGAATCCGCAGTCAGTACTTATAACAAAGACAAAAGTCTGAGAGGAATGAGAAGTCGGTCAAGACGTCCATGCTTCAGGCTAAACTATGGTCATTCCGAATGTCCTCTGTGCGGGTGTCACGTCGAAGCGGCACCGTCGTTCATCATCTCGTTCTAATGACACGTTTTCGACGGAACCGGAGCACCTATTAAACGATCCGGTTGGCGCCTTTCCGTTTGATCGACGTGAACGTCAGGCGACAATGTGTTCCAGGATCCACGCATTGCTATGAGAAACGATTGGTGCGTTATCCGGGGTCGGACGGTTGGTCTATCGCTGCCAGATCTTAAGGAGATATCGGGAGGGCACGGTGTCATAAATGTCGGGAATAAAGCTCGTCCGCGACAACGCCGCTTGAAAAACTGGACGGGGTAAGGGTATTAGACGCTGTTGGACGCCGGTATCGCGGCGTTCGCGTAATAATGCTCGTGATGGACGAGTTTCCAGCGTACTCTTGGCAGCGACTTCGCGGGGCCAGGAGCCGGGGCTATCGAACGGAAAGGGGTGGAATCCCTCTTCGGGGATGAGGAGGAGGCCGAACGGGGGTGGCTCTCTCGAACTCGATACTAAAGCAACTGGGATGGGTTGTTGGCTGAACCGCCGCGGATTCGAAGCGGGAGAAGAGGACGATCCTACAGCGTTCCCTACAGAGACATCTCTCTCGCTCTTTCTCTCTTTCTCGTTCCTCTCCGTGTATCCGCGGCCGCCGAGCAAAGCAAATATTTGGAGCCCGGCCACTAAAAACTCGAGACGAGCCAACAGACTAGTTGATTTGTTTCCCTACATCCCATTTCTTCTCTTTTCCTCGGAGACTCTGTGTTTCTCCGACCCGCTCTGCCTCCTTCAATTCATCCCCCTCGACGACGCTTCCTCTAGACCACCCTCTTCTCTCGCTTCTATCCTCTCTTTCCAGTGGCATCTTCGCGAGGGAACGGCCGAGTTCCATCCGAAAATGACTGTCATAAGTCAAGTTAAATGTACACGCGGCCCCGTTCCGCTGTTTATCGGCATACGTCTTTCGACGACCCCGGGAAGCTTCCGGTTCTGTCGACATCGATCCGACGACGCTCCACGCGACTCGCAGAGACTGTTGTGCCTGTCCTCGCGATGGAGCAGAGCTATTGTAATGTCCATTAGTGACAATGCCACGGCAATTATTAGTGGCGATCTATTTTAACAAAGATTTATTCTCATAACATTTGTACGAAAGTGCTCGAAGTAATAAAACTCGAAAGTTCGCGTCCATATTCTTATTCAAGGTGATGCAGCGACGAGTGGAAAAATCACTGCAACGTGAAAAATTGCGGAAAGTGACGAGAAGCTATCGCGTCAGTAATTGCAGGAAGCGGACCGGTGAAAACTCTGTACCGGCTTAGACACACGGATGTTCATATCGACGATTTATGCGAACCCGTTGATAAACGGCGGCTTCTGCTGGACTAGACCATGGCCCGCGTGACGAACGAGCCCGGCCACTTGAATCGAAACCGAGACAATCATTTAAATTTAATTAAACCGGAACGAATTTACGCGCGCTGCCGACGCGCTTTTAAATTCACTGAAACTGACCGCCTCCTCGCCGCTGTTATTTACGTTCTCTTCCGCGAACGAAAACTTGAAATGGACCTCTTATTGTCGTTTCCGCAACTTCGATTTCCGAAATTCCGTGTCCCGTTCTGATAAGATTTTAAACATTTCTAATTATATTTTAGCCTCGGAAAACTGGAAGGATCATGTTCCTATCAAGACAAAATTAACTCCCGTATCAACGATCCGTGTCGTCGTTATCCGGTCAACCGTCCCGGGGTTAAAGTTCTAATTAACCATTCCGCTGGAATTTTTGCCAGAGAGATAAATCTCCGCGTGCAATTGTCTTATTTAGGCGAACGTATCCGGTAATCCTGGACGCGTCATTTTCGTCGCGAAACGCGTAATCCCGAACTCAGGGTCATTAAATGGCGGCGTTGGAGCGACCGAGAGCAGTATCTTTCCGCGTTCGTATCCAGCGCGAAATTAATTAGTTAATTAAGCAACGCGCGATGGTGTCCATCCAATTAAATCCCGCCGGTGAATGCGCAGACTCGACAACCGGGCGAAGCAGCTCGCTTTACAGGCAACTTTCTGGCCACCCTCCCTTCCCTTCTAGTAAAGAGCGAGAGAGAAAGAGAGAGAGAGCTCTCACATCCTCTCAGCCAACAACCGGCCATCTCTCTCGTCGACTGTCTTCCGCTTTCATCTTCGCACTCCATATCCACGGGTTCGGGTCCCTCATGTGCCGTGCAGTCACGTGAGCCACGTGTCTGCCATACCTTTGCGTCTCCCTTCATCCCTTGACACTACGCCACCGTGAAACTTCCTCGATTTTGGCGTTGCCCGACTCTACGTGAAAATATCCACGCGATGGCCGCACGACCTCGTTGCCAATTCGCCATCTTTCGCCCGGTATCATTTACTTAATTAAGCGAATCCGTCATTCGGTTAATGTTTAGCACACTGGAACGTTTGTACTTTGAAATTGATCCTGTTATGTTATTAACTAACCAGTTTTGCAAATTAATATAACTTTTTTCAACGTTTCGGTCTAGTTTAAGAATATTTTCAAGAAATATATACTTGCGTCTGTAACAATTGATCAATGTAAATTATATAGTTCAAATTTAATTTCGCGTTAAAAAGAAAAGGAAAGAAAACTTACTTGCTAAGTGAAAAATTATTTAAGAGTTGTTATTGTAACCACGTGCTGACTACATTGCTGGTCCAGAAAACCGTTAGGTTTTCTTTTTGCTTTTTAATCAAAGGAAACAGTTAAAATCTTATTCGATTAATGTGTTGCTGCAAGAATTGTGTCCATCGTGAAAAGAAGAGCAACATACACATTTCATTCCTTATCTCATAATTTTAATAAAGTTGGAAATTAGATGTCGATGTTTTCAAATTATTTTCATCTCTGTGCTATTTGAAATTGCACCTACTTAAGCGCATAAAATACATTTCTAGAACACTGCTCTTTACCCAGGATTAATGCAAACTGATGTATTTATATTTCTTTATTACGCTATTTTTTATCGGATTATTACCATTGTCGTTAGGTAGCAAATCACGGAGGCGTTACCACCCCATCCGACGACACTCCTTAATGGAGAGCTCATCGAGAGAGAAAGAGGAGGCAGCCGCAGAAGCATTCCAATTTCAGCGGGCGAGTCGTTTGATTAACGCGCGTTAATTATTTCTTCCCGATGCGTTTTTACTGCACGGATCGGTGGCGTGGCGCGCTCGTCACGCCTCCAGTATTGACGGAAGAGTTATTACTTCATACCATCCCGGCTACTTCGAGCACGCTGTTCCACGGGATCGCGACGCTCGCGCGGAATGATCGATCGATGATCCTTAATTATTCCTTCGGACGCGAGAGAAAAACGACCACCGTCGCGACGATGAGGTACCCCGCTGAAACGTTCGACTGTGCGGTTAATAATCTTCGGGGCTTCGAGAGACCAGCATGATCCGACTCTTTCGACCCTTTCGCCGGAGTTTAATGACCCATTGACCCATTCGACTCGCTATTAATAGGAAATCTTTAAATCTGTGAAAACATGATTGTGAATCATTGTCGAATATCATATTTCAAATAAAATTTAATAGCAGCACGTTATTACATCTCGTGATGAGGTTAGAAATTTCTTCTCAGTAAAACACGAGACAACAGATGGATAGTACTTTGAAGACAAAATTATTCCTGGAACTTTCCGGACACACCCGTTTATACATCATTTTATAAGATTCGATAAGATTCGATCTCACGGGAAAATTGTCCAGAAAATGATCACGACTTGTTACCCTGTCAAAAGAGTTTTCAAAATTTATTATTGCACACTATTTACATTATTCACATTATTGAAAGAATATTAAACCTTAAACTGTTAAGTTAAGGTAAGAAGAAAGGTTCTTTCTAGTAAGAAAGAAAGAATTTTCGCAGCGAACCCCCAACCGAAATTAACTGGGCGATCCTCAAGGACTTGGTTTGGGAGCGACGTCCCCGCGGTTCGGTCTCTTTAAATAACGGAATATTGCTCCGAGAGATTTAACAGGCGACAGAGAATGATACGGAATGGAGAGAACGAGAGGCAGAGAGGAAGACAGGGAGCGGCCGAACGAACGGACAGGGAAAATGATGGGCCGAATGAAACTCGGTGTGAAACAGTGGGTAAATTTTAGCGCGAAGAAACAAAGCGTTTGTTGCCGGTGGACGAGAAGAGAATGAAGAGCGGCGGGGACGGTTGGGGAGGAGGACCAGGGGAGGCAAAATGAGAGAGAGAGAGGTACACGGGCGGAGAGGTGAATCGCCCGAGCGATTTGTCCCGTCTGTTAATTAGTGAAAAAACGGAGTATGAATCTCGAGCGATCGTATATTACCGCGGCCGTAATGGATGGGATTACAGCTGCTGTGTTAAATTAAACCGACCGGCGGCCGCGGCTACGCTACAGTACGTTATGTAGATATAGCTGCACGCTAACCCGTGGCGCAGGGGGGTTAGGTTCCCTTCCTCTATCTATGTATTACCCATGTACAGCAAGTACAGTTACCTATAGTATTTTCCCCCGTGCTTCAACCCTCTCCTCCCACCTCCTCCTCTCTTTTCTCTCTCTCTCTCCACCCTGGAGAGTGTTCTTCTCCCGAGGACGACAACGACGACGACAACGTTCTCTCGGTATAATTCGCGGAAACCCGGGCCACGTTACGCGTAATTATTTCCGTCGACGTATCGGTCCCTCGAACTTCGGAAGACACCAAGATAGCAACCGTCAGCGAAGGAAATCCGGAAAGCGAGTCGGATTTCCAGCGGAATTGTACCGACAGAATGGGATTCGGTCTCTGTTTAGGCGAACAGAGCCGGCCGCTCGGTTATAATTCAACGTGCGGCCCTCGTCGCGGGCTTTTAGAGAGGTTGCGACAATGTGGAGGCTGTCCACTGTCCCCTGACGAAAGGGGATGATCATCATTAATCGTATACGTTCGTTGAATTCTAAGGGACTCATGATTTCTTCAAATTCTCGCTATATTTTACGACGAAGACATGTTGCAACTGTACAAGCTTCCGAAATGTCTACAACCTACCCTATCGTGAACAACTATCATGTATAAAAGCACGAAGCACGAGAGGAACAAATATTAGGATGATCATCATTAATTGTATACGTCCATTGAATTCTAAGGGACTCATGATTTCTTCAAATTTTCGCCATATTTTACGACGAAGACATGCCGCGATTCTACAAGCTGCCGAAATGTCTACAACCTACCCTATCGTGAATAACCATCATGTGTAAAAGCACGAAGCACGAGAGGAACAAATATTAGGATGATCATCATTAATTGTATACGTCCATTGAATTCTAAGGGACTCATGATTTCTTCAAATTCTCGCCATATTTTACGACGAAATAATTTTATCGTGAATAACTATCATGCATAAAAGCATGAAGCGAGAGGAGAAAAAATGTTAAGACAATTATTAAAGAGATTTTTCCTAAAGCAAAATCGTACAGCTAGTCGTAATTAATGTTAAACCGGCGTCACTCGAAGATTCATGCAGCGACCGGTCGTCGTCGACCATCCCCGGCGACAGTTTTTCACGCGATAAACTAGTCATAGCCATCCTGTTGGTCTGAAGAGAGAGAGAGAGAGAGAGAGAGAGAGGACGAGACTGAGTATGTTGGAAATGAAACCCGTCAAATATTTCTTCGTCACGTCGGCCGGCACTCGAATTACTTTATTGCAACAATAATGAACACGATGGCGATGCCGGCGCGGCGGGTCGTGCGCGGCGCGTTTCGCGCGGATATCAGCCATGCATAACGGATGAGAATCCAGTAGCCGGGGTGTCCAGTACATGCATGTATACTGTATGCACACCACGGACAGAAGCGTACACCCGCCTCTCTAGGAAGCTTGATATATCCCGCGTAATTGCGTCGGCCGGCGTATCAGTCGTTAGTCGGCTCGCCGGCTGAAGGATGCGGATGGAAAATGGCAATAAAGCAGCCCCGGCTGAATGGTCCTGGCACTCTTCCGTGCAATTATTGCGCAATAAGGGGGTGAAGCACGTGTTGCGACCGGTCCCCGGGCTGTTTTGACCCGTCCGTGATTTACATGGGCTCTCGGCCGAGAGCTATCCTCTCAATTAATTAACTAATCAACCGCTCGCCGAAAGAATTCGAATGGCCATCGGTCTTCCAGGACGATCGCCAGGATTTTTCGATTCATCCTTTCGGCGAACTTTATTAGCGAAGCTTCATTCTCGAGCTGGGTGTGCGAGTTTCTTTTAATTATTATTATTATTATTTATTATAGACGGCAGAAGCCCTTTTTAAATAAGTATTTATAGAAAAAAGAGAAAGATACAAGACTACCTATCTAATAAGAAAGAAGGGACATGACCACAAAGATAAAGAAAAAAAACAAAATAATACTGGTACAATAGATAGGTATTATCATATAATCCTGCGTAGTTACATTTTAAAATTTTGCAAAGATTCAATGAATTTTATTTCGTTTATAGTAAGTTCAATGACCCGTAAGCTTGCGCAGCAATTTCATTCTATTACAGTAGATCCAATAGCCAGTCTGTCTGCAGAACCGTTTCAGTCTGTAATAGTAGGTTCAAAGGTCAGTTTGCTTAAACGATGATTTTCTTCTGTGCACAACGGCAGTATCGAAATTCTAAGCCAAGATCGAAATCCTCGGAAAGCGAAACAGGCAGTATCGAAGCTAGTTGAGCGTTATTTCATGGCTGGGCATTGATTATTCAGAAGCGTAAACTCCGCGACAAGTATGAGGATTTAGTGACCGCCTGGGAGCAGGAAAGTCGCAGACTCTTCCGGAAGCCGTCGAATCCTTTTTGGCGGGCGGATAAGGGATCGTCCGCTTATCTCAATAACACAATTAGGTGGCCGCGCGTCTACTCTCGGACCGGAAGGACAAATCTCTTTTATCTGTGCCGGGGGCAGATCGAGGAATTTTCTTCGTTGTTCCGGAGAAGGGGGGTAGGGGTTAGAAACGTGTGCCCTTTCGTCCGTGTGAGAGGTGCGCGCACACATTCTGGGCGAATAGTATAGCGGCGCGAGCGCGTTAGAAGAGGGGTGCTCGAGAGAGGGAACCTGGGAAAAGAAGAGAGAGCCCGCGGAGGCAAGGAGAGATAGATTACTCCGCCATTCTTGCAATTTCCCTGTCGTATCGAGGCTCGTAAATTCCCGGTGAAATATGCGAAGGGGCGCCTGGTGCGGGCAGCACGCTGCTGCTCTGCTCTCCTCCGTTCTCTCGCTTTCTCTCTCTCTCTCTCTGTCCCTCTCTTTGCTCACCCGCGCCACTCGTGCACCCTCCGCCCTTTACTCCCCGTGATAGGGGTCGCAAGGGGTACGTCTGCCCCGGCAGAGCCAAGGCCTCGACGTATCGCTAGGCGGGGTGCGAAATATCCGGAATTAGCGTTATCTCACGGAATCGCCTTGGTGGATCCTGGATTTCGGGCCGACGCTTTTATCCGACCGACATCGCTGACTCGCCGCATGGAAAAACGGCTGTTGTACTGTTTAGAGGCGGATCTACGAGGCCCGAGATCGTTCTGGGTCATTAGGGTAACTTCTAATCGCGTGACTGCGGTTTTTGAAAGTTCATACGCTTCGCACAACTTCGGGGGTACCATTGTAACAGAAACTTCGAAGGCATCTAACTTGAACTGTTACGAATCAATCCGAAAAACTTTGTGAAAATTCGTAACAAGATATTTCTTAAAAAGACAACTCTTGTTTCATTCAATTTCACGATAACCTTGCCGCATTGAAGTAGACGTATGATATTCGATATTTCTCCCTTTGAATTTTATGCGGTCACCAAGTTCCCAAGGAAATCTCTGTTTGACTTTGTGAAAAGCTTCCAAGAGTGGGTCGAAATTGTCAGCTCCATCGACAAATCGATCAGTGGAACAGCAGAAGGGTGGGGCCCAAGTACTGCCGTCTCATCCAGCGTTATAGTATTTTTATTTCGCGATACTCCGAAGGTGACTCTTTCCCTCGGTCCAAGGTAAATCATTCCGATTGGTTGGATAGCGGATGTTGGATACCGGGCGGGCCAGTGTTATTGCTTATCTGAAGAGCGGCCTTTTTTTGCACGATAGCGGTTGCCTTCGCCATAGGGCCGGGATCTAAATCGGAGGGTTGGCGAGCCGAGTGGCTTTCAGATATAAGGGGGAGGTGTTTGTCAAGACGACAGCAGAGAGGGGAAAGTCTGCGGTGGCAGATAAGGGCGAAAGGAGCAATGTGGAGGAGAGAGAGAACAGTCAGAGGGAAGTCGGAACCACTTTTTCGTGGCGGGAAGAACGAAACCGAGCCTATATCACCGCAACCCGCCGCCGCTGCAATTCGGCCCCTATATTTAATTTCGCTGGTTTGGGGATTGTGGATGGAATAGGTGGTAGAAACGGCCGGACGAGCAGGAATCGTCGTTTAATCTAACCGCGATCCTATCTTCGCTGGAATTTATCATTCGATAAATTGCCTTGAAACCCAACCCCGCAACTCGAATATCCTCCCTCTGACGTTGTTTCATCGATTCCTCCAAGACGATTGCCCCGTAGCAGTCGTTCCGATCAACTTTCTGTACCCTCTACCGCGGAACAATTTTCTCTGTCGAGTTAAAAATTATAACGATCATTCTAAATTAAGTGATTATTTCCGTGAATAATAAAAAACGAGCTGGTAATCAAAGAAGATGATCCTTCGGCCGGACTTCGTGGTGGACGTCGCGGAGATCGTCAGGAGCGGGTAAAAATGAACGGATAGAAGGCCGCGGGCCCTATTCAGAACATAATGGTTCCTCGAGCTTCCCGGGAGGTCCTAGAAGGGGTCAACGGGGTAATTGGCGGTTTATGAATCGTAGTGCGCCTCCTCTCCTCGCTGGCTTCACGGCCACGACTATTTCCGTGTAATTCTCACACCCTGCTTTCCTCTTAACTTAATGTTGTTTCCCTCAGTCCATTAAAAGCTACGCCACTCGGCTCGTTTCACTTCCCACACTGCGGTTGCGGCCTTGTGGTCGCACTTGCCCTCACCTCTCTTCCTCACATTCTCCCTCTCTCTCTCTCTCACTTTTCTCTCCTCACTTCTCTACTCTCTGTTCTCGGTTCTCTTTGCCGACTCTTTCGCGCAGAGAGCCGGCGCACGAGGAGCCCGTGTTCCATTACCCTTCTTTGCCAACCTGTTCTTACCTGTTCCTCTTCTTGCGAGCCGGGGCAACGAAAGTGTCCTGAACTTTTTGCCCTGAACCGCGCCACGCCGCGCGAACGCTTCTTACACACCAGCCTGTTACTTACGGAGAATAATAGTGTCGTATCACGGAAGCCGGTGCCCCGTTACGACGCCCGTTGGAATTTAATTAACACGATTTAATTAAAAAAATGATTCACCGTCCCGCCTTTGTATCTGATCGCCTCCCCGGATACCAAGATCATTCTGGCTCGCCATTGTCCACCGACCCTTTATTCGAAAGTAGTTATCGTACTCTTCCCGCAACACTGTCTATTATCGCAGCCTTTGTTAACTCTTCCGCAGCTATTTGATAGGTTCGTTAAATAGGAGATGGACCTCTTCTTCATTATTCAATTCCTCATCACTTTCTAAAATGTGGTAAATTTTTTGGTTCAACAAATTTTCCAATGAAACGCAGATAATCAAAGTTCGGGTCCTCGGATTAATTTCCCCGGAAGACGAATCATCCCAGATTCCAAGAGTCGCGTTCCAGGTGCAGCGTCAAAGTAACCGTAAACATAATTACCGCGGGCCATTAATCTGCATTCGCGGGTCAGGTCACCGGTTGATTGGCCAGGTCGGAATTACACGTTGCTGGTCCTGTAGAGTCCTAGGTTGTAATGTCGTCGAGACTAACGACGAGAAACCAGTATATTAACCGCGGCGCGAGGTAGCGAAGCCTAGGCTGTCAGACGGACTGTTCTGTTAGAGGGTGGCCGGGCGAACAGAAGAGGAAGAGAGTGTCGAAGGGTGGCAGAGAGGGTGGTCAGAAGGGTAGAGAGTGGTAGCAGAAGAGGAGAGAGAGAGGCCGTGAGTTGGTTTGGCTTGATATCGTACCTACCTGGCGCGCACACACGGTAATATGCTAGGCAGTGCATTACGTAACAGTGAACTCGGTATTCAGGGTTAGGCGAGAGCCACGTGTAGAACGGTAACGCGCTTTCGGGGGTTGGCTGGCGGCGCGACATCCGCTGCAATGGGGGCGGTGGGTGCGGGGCTGGAAACTCGGACACGGCGGCACGGATGACAAACGGCATCACCGGTTGGCACGCCGCTACGATACCGAGATCCATAACTGTCATCACTTCGAAACTGGATCTGCGAGGATTCAGATTGCCCGAGCGCACCTCGTCGACAGGTTGCGAAAATCGCGGAACGTGCTGAGTGATTGAAACGTACGCCCCGCACGATGCCCCGTAACGCCGTGATCTATTGTGGGTCAGTGGTAACGAGATGGACGGGCGAGACTCACGATCCACAACGAGTCGGGTACCCCGTCTGTCATTAAAAATTAACTTTGGAATCGGCGCTTTACACTGTGCCAGAGTTAAACGAGAATTGTCATTTTAAACATTAATTTTACCAACCACAGAAAGTATCAATTTCAATCCCAGGTGAAAATACTGTTGCGAACAAGTAATTGCTGCAACAAGTCGATCCAGAATTGAATCTCGTGCCATTTTGCAGAAGCAGAACACCATGTCAGAGTTAAACAAGAATTGTCAATTGAAACATTAATTTTACCAACCACAGAAAGTATCAATTTCAATCCCAGGTAAAAATATTGTTGCGAACAAGTAATTGCTTCAACAAGCCGATCATAATTGAGTCTCGTGATTCTTCGTGCCATTTTGTAGAAGCACGACGCCTTGCCAGAGTTAAATGAGAATTGTTATTTGAAACATTAATTTTACCAACCACAGAAAGTACCAATTTCAATCCCAGGTAAAAATATTGTCGCGAACAAGTAATTGCTGCAACAAGCCAATTCAAAATTGAATCTCTTGACTACTGGCGCCATTTTTCAGAAGCACAACACAATGCCGCGAGTGAAGTGCGCACGGCAAAAGAACTGCTACGATAATTGCCAGGTTGAGATCTTAGGATTCGAACGCGATTTACATCGGTTAGCGCCGAGCTACCCCTCTTTCAAGTAAAGCGATCGTGAGAAACGAGAGAATGCGCCGGCCTCGACGTCTTCATCTTGCAACTTTTTTATCGAAGATGATGATCGGTTTCGCTTAACTGCCCGCTATCAGTGCAACGGCATCGATTTGAAAATTACAGGATTTAAGGGTCAACATCAGACGTGGGAAAGCATCAAAGTGCACGGATTTTGCATTTACGGACACGCGAACGATCGCGTTATTATCCTGAATGCCCGGAGCTGGGCATCGGTGTAGATCGGAAATTTCGTCCGAGCGGGATTAATTATATTTTTCGGTTAATTAAAATCGCCGGAGAGTTCCGTTTATGTAGAATCGCCGACGGCGATCCGTTGCGAAACCGCGGGAGCAGTTTTAAATAAAATTCTAATAAAACGGGGGAACGATGCTGCTCACGACGAAACTTCGGCTGACAGTGAGTGACGAATGGCTTGCTCGCTGCGCCGACTATGATTGCTTAATTCGCATGCCGATGGTCGAAACCGGCTAGTCAGTCCGTTCTTATCGAGATCTTGCTTGGCGGAATAATAATTAACCGCGGCAGCGCGGTGTATACCGGCTCTCCGATCGACGTTCTTATCGGGTTCTAATAATTTCGGCATCGGGGACGCGTGTTGATTTTAATCGGAAAATAAAAATGGCCAGGCTGACGTGGTCGGGCTTAGCGACGTTCAACGATACCCTTCCATCCATCCTTCATGCGTAGAAAAATCCTCAACATCGAGAGGCATGTACTTGTCTTTTATTTCTCGCATGTCCCGACGATAAGCAAGATTGATTCGCGTCTCGCATGCTCTTCCCGCGAGGTTTTGCCAGATGGCGCGACGATCGCCCATTCAATCAATCCGATAAATCTCAGAATCCTTTGCTATTTAGACATTCGTATAAAAAGAGATCAATTCTCTCCATTTGGTAGATTAAAGCGAACTGAAACGTAACTGATTTGCGACTGTAAATTCGCAGAATGCATCTCCGATAGTCGCGAGGTGGCCGTATCCCGCCATCTTTGTTCGCATAAGCGTCGCAGTTTTTGAATAAAAAGAGGCGAGCCACTGTTTACCTTGCGAAATTCTCGATCGATTACCTCCGCATTGTGACGTTTAAATTAATGTTCCACGGTTTAGCGAGGGTTTAAAAAATGGTGAAAGCCCTCGGAGAATGACGTTTGCGCATATGCTCGTATCTCTTCGGTATAGGGGATGAGAAAGGTGGCAGAGGAATATAAATGCTATTAATTTAGGCAAAGGAATCCATCGACCCGTGAAAAGACTGTGCGTGCGGCGGAATAGGAAAAATGAAAATTACGCTGACGCTCTTTCCGCTCGCATACCTATGACTGCTCATAGGGTTGCACCCTGGGGGCTATTGTCGCCGGATTCCATGGACCTAGGCACCGGCCATGCAACCATAATCTATTCAGGGGTAGGGCTCTGCCGAGGCGTACACGCCATGACCCCAAACTCCGCCCTAATACTTTGGAAAATTGTGAAAAGTACGCGCTGGGGAGGCAATAAATTTTGTTTCATTAAATATTCTAATACGCGGGCCCCCTCTTCAGAATCCACGACGACAATATTAACTCCGGAGGATCTTCGTAATTCGGTCGACGCCGGCGGAATTACAAATTGAAATGGAAGACGCTTGATGGAGAGGCATATTGGACTCCGGAACTTTTCCACCGCCATTATAGTCGCCATTGACGAGCGGAAAAATTGAATTCGAAGTCGTAAATCTTCTTCTTCGCCCGGAGTCTACTAGGAAATCATTCCGGATAGATCTTTCCTTACGTGGAGGGGGTTGAAACACGATGAAGAGCTCGGTGGCTTTTTAGGTGCTATTGCAACCTCCTGGAAGGAGAATGATTGTCACACAATTGTGAGAACACATTCTTAGACCAAAGGGCGAGCACATTACAAGTTAAGTTAATTCAATTATTCTTCAAAAAAGAGAAAAAATACAATGTAAAAATATTTCCTCGAATAACTATAGAATTTTCAGCAAAATCCCAACGCGACAATTCGTAGGTTGAGGAATCAGGGTATCGCTGCAGGGTTAATTGTCGCACATAAATTTAGATTGTCTACGTCAAGAGGATTTTAAGATCGTTCCCATGAGGCTCGAAGCACAAAGAACATTTCGCTCGTATTGTCCGCTTGACTTGATTAAGCAGTATAAATTATATACACCATTTATAACCTGGTAAAAAGATCGGGCATCTCTAATGGGCTGCCTTCGAGTCTCCGATTTTGCTGTTCTAGACGAGGGCGAACAGTTCTAGGTAAGAGACAGGAGGGGAAAAAAAGCCAGCGCGATGCGTCGGATAACGTAATGCAGGAATGTCGCGCTTCTGGTTTTTTTTTTCGTCGCGGCTAAGTAAGAATGAAAGCGCGGCTGCCAACGTGTAACTATGCGGAGGAAATGTGGGATAAGGATTTGCGCTTGCCATTACGTACACGGGACAGAATGAACGAAGAGCAACGTCGCTCATTTGCCTGCGCATACCGTTGAAATCTCGCTATAACAAAAGTATTCGCATCTTGCGCTGCAGATGGCATATCTTCTTCGCCGGATTAAATCATCGTATGACAATTAAAAAGTAACAACAGATCAATCGTCCGGACTGTCGTAGCAATTTAAAAACGAAAACACAAGAATCCTTGAAACTATTTGTTGATATAATAATTCGTAAAAAGAAGGAAAGGATAACCTGTTTCGAAGCAGGTTTTGGAACAGGTTTTCGATTCAGAAATTGCTCGAGGACTTTGAATCACTGAAAATATAATTTTGCCTTTTTTCCCAATCAGGCACGTTTGTCGTGGGTAATGATGTTTCCGGGGTTATTTCAGATGAATTTACGTTATTTCTACGAAACTAAATATTAGAAAAATACCACGTTTTTAAAAACGAACTAAAAAGTATAAAATAATTTTTCCTAATCTCATACCGACTCCTAACCTCGTACAGATAGTGGTGAAACTTCGTGATTGTGAATTTTCACTACTATCTGTACAAGGTTAGAAATCGGTATGCTACTAGGAAAAATTATTTTATACCTTTTATTCCGTTTTTGAAAGAGTGGTATTTTTTTAAATTTAAACAAACAAGAAAATGAGCTAATAAAAACGTGGTAAAAAGTATTAGACTGCTTAAAGTTTGATAAATGCACTCGCGGATTCGCTGAAAATTGCGCAACCAGTATCGTGGGAGGGAGAAGAAGAAGATGTACAACGTGATAGTAGAATAGAAATGAAACGTGGTAAAAAAGGAAGCAACGTAAGAAAATAATGGACGTGGTTCTTACAACAGAGAGCAGCAGTGACGCGTGAAAGACACGAGCGTCGAATTCGCCCCGGGACACTTCTCGTAAGCCCCACCCCGTCAACCCCTACCTAACCCCTACCCTCTATTCTAACCAGTCCCCCTTTTACCCCCGTCAGAAAATCCCATCATAGCAGGCTGGGGTTCGAGCGGGTCCATGGCACGTTGGGTCCACCATAGTAAATCAGGCAGTCGCAGGCGGTCCTTCTGATCCAGCCGAGCGGGCTGCCGTAAGACGCGTCAACTTAGCCCGTCCCACTCGCGTCCGTGTGCCCGGTTCCGCCACGGAAAGTAGTGAAATAACTCGTCTAAGTAACTCTATCTACCCTGTGGAATCGCTTATGGCTCATAAACGCCTCGTAACTTAGCTCGGTGGCACGCGCCCTTGAGAAATACGGCCGTACACACAGGCCCGAGAAGCCCGAGAGCTTCGCAACCGCCGAAACCCCGGGCTTGTCCACGGACTAACGCGGGGGCTGAACAAGTGTATATAATTTTTCCTGTGCGAACCAGTGACCGATATTTTAGCGAAACTGCCAATGCGAAACAACGCGGTCAACCCCGTGACTTGATTTTTGACGATGGGGCAACTCGATTACAGGTAAAGCATCTCTAGATTGTCACTCACTCTCTCTACTTCTTTTTAACTCCAAAATAATTTACCAGAAAATTTTATGGTGTATCGTGTCTACAGAATTTCCGCTTGTTTTATATCCAGAGAATTCTTACAGGTAGAGAAACTAGAAATCAAAAAAGTCGTACAGGATACAAGCTGAATTGACTGGGAAATAATTTTGTTGTTTATGTCCAAGATTATAAATGTGTTATGATTATCGATCGTAAGATTGTTAATAACAAGATGTATTAAATTAAAGCAATTTTAAAATATTAATTCTAATATGGATCCTTTTCAAGAAAGAAGAAACGGAGTTGCAGACGCAGTTTTTCTTCTTTCTTGAAAAGGACCAATATTAGGATCGAAACGTAGAAAGTTTAATCAAACTAGCAAAATTGCTTTAATTTAATCAAGTTTGTATCCACAAAATGCATTAGATCCAAATGGAACACCACTAGAGGAATCTAAATTGAAATTCAATGACTATGTAGCAATTAGAGTTATCAACGCTACCTTTAGCCAACGGTAGCAAACATAGGTGAATTACGCGAGACCGTGTGTAGCGATACGTTATCGAGGGTTTAGCGTCGGCGGTTTTAATTTTTACCGGGGCGCATGCACGAGTCATTAAAAACCCATTTGCAATTGCTTCGCGTCGTCAGACGTCGGTGCGTTTGAAGAACCGTTTCCGTTCTCGTTTCTTCCTCGGTAGCGCGGGAGATATAGTCCTTTAAGTCTCCTCGTTGCACAATGTTGTTTCGCGTTAACTCGTAACGTTGCGCCGCGCTGCCGCGATTCGTCAAGATAGCGGCCGGAATTTTTTTTAATCCGCGCGAAAACGCTCGGCAACCGTGTTGCCCTAATTCACAGGACGCGGTAGCAAAAAAGAGCACACGTTGAAAACTATGCGTCCTGCCGCGTGTTTCAACGACGAGCCTCCTCTCTTTCCGTTCCGCTCGCGGATTTGTCTCGTGTAAATCGAGTTTTTCGGTAAGCGAGGCACGCGCGACTCCGCTTTAACGGCCGCCGGTGATTCACGGATTCCCGGCGTAATTCACGAAAGTTCATTTACAATAGATTCGTTAAAAACACGGATAATACCCCGGCGCGGCCGAGATTAATCATCGCCGCGCGGCGAACGAACCCGGCTATAGAAATTAATTAAAATTAATGAAGCGTAAACGGAAGTAACGATAACATGACGGATCGGCGCATTTACAAGCAAACAGCCCCCCGGAATATTCCTCCCCCCTCTCTCGGCTGTAATGCTGCCGGCGCGGCGCCGAATTTCGCGAGATAGTTAAATCTCTATTGACAAAACATCATCGCTATCCACCCGATAACAACAAACAACCAATTCGTCGCTGGCATCGGCTGCCAGTTCCAAGTAAACGAAAATTCATTATTGAAACGGCCATTGTTCCAGCTACACGAAAACAATAGAATTTTTTGGCCGAAGGATTGCGTCACGCTGGAAAATATTTTGTTGCGCGTTCCAATCATGAATTTCTCCATTCACTTGGTGAGGTTACTTTCCTCCGGGTTATCCCTTCGAAGTCTATTAAAAAAGAACGGGTACAAAGATAATGAACACCGTGTTACCCAACGGATCGTAGTTATTCGAATTCGCTTGCTATAAATTTGAGGAAAATTCTTAACGAAGAGGAGACGATAAAAACAAGCACGGTGTGCCAGTTTTCCTGCGTTCCGATTCGACTATCGCCAAAGTTTCGGTCGCCACCAGGCTACGGGGGGTGGTTCGCGCGTGTGCGCGGAGGGAGGCACAAGCGGCCGCGTTTCCGCGTATATAAACGCGATACGTGTCCTGCGTTTACACCGTTGATGTATGTTCTCGGCAGCGATCGATCTCTCTCACACGAACTGCTAATTGTGCGGCATCATAACTCTCCGCGGCTCTCGCCCCCATCCCCTCGGCACCGTTCTGTCTCTCGCCTCTCCTGCCGCCGCATCCCCATGGAACACACGCACCGACGCACCACTTTCCGACTCTTCCCTTGCTTTACACGCGAACCTCTGTATTATTTCTACACTTGCTCGCGCGCATGCGAGCAATCGAATAACGGTCGAACGAATTACACGGGTCGTAGTTGCTTCATAATGCTCGTATAGAATGAGAAAGTTGGATCCTAGCCGGTTACTAGTTAGCTGGAACTGCCAGTTTTGTCCCGTCAGACGGAACGCGACGAAAATTCGGCTTGTTAGAGCTCTGGGACTGTTAGGCTACTCCATATGGATCCAACTAATAATCCGAGTTGAGCTTGGTTACGGTTTAATACATTTTTAGCGAGTGATTAAGAGAAACTCTGTCTAATGACGACTGTGGACGTCTGATTCTGATAATATTATTTTGTATTTTTTGTTCGATAAAGGAACATGGATGTTTATAACTGTTTCTTTTATCTCTATTGACAATTTGTAAATAACTGAATCGATATTTTCGGCGTACAAATTCAACCTATGTTACTAACTAAGCAGTTTTGCAAATTGTTATAAGTTTTTTTCAACGTTTCGGTCTAGTCTAAAACCATAATCAAGAAATATATAATTGCGTCTATAAAAATTAAAAAAAAAAAGAAGAGCCTGTAGTATTTATTAATTAGCATTCAATGTGCATATGATGTAATGTAAGCCATTTAACTTTTTTATTGGTTAGAAAGATTCATCATAAAACATTACTGGTTCAGTAAGTTTTATGTATGTAAGAGTTATGGTATGTTTATTATTGAGAAGTGTCGCCAGTCGCAATACGAACGCTGTTTTTGATTCGTCGAGAGGGAATGTAGATTTGGCGGAGCCCGAACCGCAATTGGGGGCTCAATTTTCCGTATCAATTTGCCGGTGCGCGATCCCGAGGGTAGCTAGCAACTTCGAGAACGCGCTACGTCCCCCTTCCACCGTTCTTTTTCCCGGGAAAAAGTTTCGGCCGCGCCTATGAGCACTGAGAGCAGATAGGAGAAAGAGGGTTGGGTGACAGGGCGCAGGGAGACGGCGCGGCGGTACGCGAATAATAAAAATCACCCCCATAACTCAACCGGAGGGTCCTGGCGTGGGATAAGAAAGCGAAAGGGGCGCGGGGGCGTCTGCCTGAGCTTCTTATCTCACCGCGAGGGTGACATTAGCGCTACCGCGGTAATTCTCTCTGTCTATATATCGCTTAACACGCTCTCTGCCGAATATCAACCCCCGATATTCCCGTAAAATCAAAAGAACCCAATCGCGACCCTCCCAACAAAATGGCTATGTACTGATTTTGGAAAATATATCTGTAACTTTGTAAATTGTAAAAGAAAATATTCCGTCATTTTGACGGTCTTGGTGTTTCTGGTATTAAGAAGTTTTAATCATTGTGTGAAAAATATATTTCGCTTAACACGCTCGCTGCCGAATATCAACCCCCGAGATTCCCATAAAATTAATTGAACCGAATCACGACCCTCCCAACAAAATGGCTATGCACTGATTTTGGAAAATATATCTGTAACTTTGTAAATTGTAAAAGAAAATATTCCGTCACTTTGACGGTCTTTAAGAACACAGTTTTAATCATCGTGATTCGTGTGAATTGCGAAGACAACACGGCGAGGAGTTAAAAGCATCGAAGCTAAAAAACGAAAAATTGTTCACGCTCGGACGTATCGGCACTCGAACAGAGATTACCGTCGCCTATACATGATTGATGCAGCGGTTAACGTGTTAAAGACGCGCTGGCTCGCGTTCGCGACTCCATCTTCGTCCTGCGAGTTCTATAATTCATGTAATCCGGCCGATGATAGGGTGTCCCGGGCTAACAATCGAGCTGGCGTTCATTAACGGCGATTCGCAACGGCAGAAATTACAGGGACACAACCCCGGCAACCCTCTGTTTATATTCTAATTTACGATCTTTACACCTCCGTCTCCTTGATTGTATATTAATTCCTCGGCGAATTACACGAGCAATCTTCCCGGTGATCGTTGTCCGCGGCGCGGCACCGGCAATCGCCCCGGCTCGCAAGATAATCGGTAATTATTCCCCCGAACACTATACTTCCCTCGTTAAGGCTTCCTCCGGTAAAATTTCAGCGATTTTCTCGCTACCGTTACACGCGCCTCGACGACGACGCAACAGAGAAGAACCCGATCCCCCGCTCGCTTGCTCCCTCGCTCGCTTACGTCTTCTTCGCTGGTGCGGCTCTATTGTATTCATAGCAGCGCCGCTTCTGAAATGAGTACAATGGATAGCAATTGCACAATCGCGCTGTTTATCGATCCGCGGGTTCCACGATGCGATCGAGAGACGCCGGGAAACGACTGACCGGCGTGCAACGCGCGTAATTTGTCCATTTTTCGCGAACCCTGCATATCCAACTCTGCACCCGCTGTCACATAACTGAAACTCTTCGTTCGACAATTACTGGAACTGGACCTCTTTTATTCTGTATTTATTTGAAAACGTAAATATTCAACTTCAATGTCAAGACTTTTCTTTCAAACTAAATAATTTGTATTCTATGTAATCACTTTTCCATTGTAACAGTTAAGCTTCTTACAATTTACAGAATACAAACGAATTTAATAACGTTAAAACTGTTTTGAATAATACTACGGCAATTTTTCTTGGATCCTCGGAGTCACCATTCGAGTGGAAAGGATTAGTAGTTGGCTATCAACGGAGGCTACGATCACGCTGAACAATTCGCGACAACTGTGCAAAACTTGGATAATTGGTGAAATAGGGGATGAAGTCTCTTCCGTGCTATAGCCGTGAAAGTTTGGTGTAAGCCGGCTCCGAGTCGAACGTAACAGGTCCGCTCGGTCGGACAATTAAGGGGGTAATCGTTAAATAGCCGGCCGATCATTTGCGTCGACTTCTCGCCAGCAGTATTTTCAACAAAGAGTTTTAAGCTGCGCGGTTGACTTGAAAGAGGCCAAGTGACGTAACGGCCGGCGGAGCAGTAAATTCTCCGGTGTATTTGTCGCCGGTTCTGGGTAGAGAGAAGAGAAGCAAGAGAGGATACAGAGAGCACCAGCAACCAGGATCATCTGTCTCTCTTTCTCTCTGGCCGTGGTCAGAGTATCGATGGGCGACCAATGGGCACCCACGAAGTGAGTTCGTGCATCCTCGTAGCCCGACGGACCGCATTCTTACCCGTGACTTTGGGCATTGTTCCTGCTAAAGTTCCCTCCGTTTCCCTTTACCTTCTCTCTCACCCGTTCTCTTTCTATTTCCCTCCTTCCCTCTCTACGGTCTCGGTTCCACTTCGGGACGGGGGAGAGTCCCCTTTGAGGCCCCACCTCACCCCACGGGGCCTGATCGGCGTCCGGCTAACCGGAGGACCGCTTATAACAAGCCGGACAGAGAAGCGGACCGAGTTTTTGCCCCGACGCCTCCCTTTTTTCGACCGGGGCCCTTTTTGCCCTTTTTCCCCGGCTAGCACAGGCCGAAAAACGCCAACCGTTGATTTACGGCCGCCACGATGACCGACTGTTGTCCTCATTCGCTTATGACTACGGCAACAGGGCCGACCTTGGAGGAGCACCAGAGCTACATCCCCGAAAACGCGCCACGCTCGAGATTTGATTATCTACCATCGCGATAAGTTTACCTGACTCGACGCAGCGAAATAATTGTCCGCATGGATTTATCCCCGCATCTTATCGCCACCAGGACCCGCTCCTTCCTCTGATTACCCCGCCGTGATTTATTTCGACGAAACTGACGCCTACGAGCGCCAATTGCTTCGTTAAGACTGGCTCGAGTTGCGACTACTGATCTAACATTTACTACCTTGGCCACTTCGTTGGTTCTAGATCAAGTCTTACCTCGATCTTCCACGGGTAATCCTCTGTTAGAGTACTGTAATTTTCTTTGTCAATTTAGTCACTGTAAGAAGCTGCCGCTGAACCAGTTAGAATTATCCTCTTTATCTTTTATAGCCGATAGCTTCCAGCTTTTACGGCAATTGGCTGCCTTTCTATTTTCTTCTGTTAACTTCTGTCCCATTCACCTGCCCCATTCAATACATTCGCTAAACAACACTCGGGAACACTTCTCAAGAACTTCTACAAACTTCCTCTTCGAAACCTGAAACCTCGATCAAATCCTTGTTTCATTCACAAGTCTCATATCTTCGCGTGCATGTATAACTTTATCGAAACGGTTAATTTATTTAACCAAACTAACCATCTTTCCACAATTCCGATATCTTAACGATCAGAGTACTCACAACATGCGAACGTGTATTTCCCAATAGTGTTTCGCAAATTCGTTTTATAAAGCCCAGTTTCCCCGGGGTCTTTTTTTGTCGTCGACCAGCATCTTGCATCTACCATGAACAGAGGAAAAATGTCGAGATGCAGGATTTATGGTTTTACAGCGTGCTTTGCGGTTCATCCTTGCGACTTTTGCGCCCGACCTTCGTCGGCCCGGTCAACGGGAGAGGATTTCGAGGGTGGCCCTTTTTAGGCCGTCGCTTATCTGCCCGTCGCTATGCTACAGCCAGGACGGAACGTACTCTTGTCCTTGCGCTAGCCTGGCCAGATCCACAGGAGATTTTTTTACTGGCGTGTCCTTTTGGCACTTTTTGCGCGTTTACCTGCCGGGGGCAATAAAGCGAAGACTTCCTCCTTGACTCCTAACGGAGCCCCGGGTTCTTTTATTCAGTCGGGCTAAAAACCTCGGCGACTACGGCCCAAGATGGTGACTGCCCGCTCCACTCTCTGCCTCTGTGAAATTTATTGTGCTGCGGCCACCGAATTTGCAGCGGCCGGATTGCCGCAATTCGTCACCATTCACGACCGTGATTAAAATACTATTATCGATGCTCCTATTTCGTCCTCCGAACACGGTGCCCGTGTGCTTCAGGACCTTGCTCCAGTTAAAAACTTCAACGCAATCCTGTAAAGGAGAATACCCCCGCGAGAACCTTCTTTTTCACAGTACTTTGTAAAACTAACAAGAATTTCTTTTTTCAGTAGAAGAAAATCGTGTACGATTATACTGCAACATTGTAGACTTGTTACTCGCAAATTATGGATTTATTGCGGTCTGTTTCGAACTGCGGTTCTTGGTTGTATTCCACTTCTTGTGCTAACAAAGAAGATTTACTTCATTTCTTGTACTTCATCCTTTGGACCGACCTTTATGGTGATGACAAGGTTGGCTACGATAATATTGGATCACTGCAAACTTGTTATTTGCAAATTATGGCTTTATTGGCTTTCGGCTTGAACACAGCTCTTAACCGCTATTTTTTGTACTCACCATAAAGACTTACTTATGCTTCGTGCTTGACATTAACCATTTTTGGGATAATCAGATCGTGTTCGATAATGTTGGATATCATTATACCCCTGTTATTTGCCAATTACAGGCTTATTGAGGTTTGATTTTGGACATGATTCTTAGGCGTACACCATGTTTTGTACTAACCACGAAGTATTACTTCGTTTCTTGATCTTCTTGCTTTCCAGTTCTCGTGCTTGATACAACACAGAAAAACTTACCTTAATCACTTCCAAATAACACTTGAAATCACTAAGCACCGAGTTAGTAGAACATAGTTAGACAAGTTATAAAGTGCTGTGCATTCGAAAACCATGAGGCGATATCCTATAGTGTTCTTATCAAAACTCACGGTCGTTATAGAGTGGTTTTTGGGAAAATCAGATCGTCTTCGATAATGTTGGATATAATTATACCCCTGTTATTTGCCAATTACAGATTTATTGAGCTTTGATTTTGGACATGATTCTTAGGCGTACACCATGTTTTGTTGTAACCATGAAGTATTACTTCGTTTCTTGATCTTCGTGCTTGATACAACACAGAAAAACTTACGTTAATCACTTCATAGTTAGACAAGTTACAAAGCGCTGTGCATGCGAAAACCACGAGGCGATATTCTACAGCGTTCTTATCAAAACTGGCAGTCGGTTATCGAGCGGGATAAAGATCGCAAAGTCTCCTCGAAGCGGGGGTATTGGCCACTTGGTGCCGAATCATTAGCGTCGCAGTGGCCCATGAATATACATTACTCTCGCGTCTACGCGTTCGCGCGGGTCTCAGCCTCGGCTTGGTGTGCTCGCTTGGCCGCGCGGAGCGTTGCGGCCGCCGCGTGCTACCTAGAGCCGCTGACAATTAGTCGCAAAAGTTCGTGCCTCGCCTAATAATGGATTTCCTCACGAAGAACAAATTGGTGGAACGATATATCTTTCTGGCGCCCCGGCGGAACGTCTGTATTCTTACACGCGAGCCCTCGGATATTTAATTTGCGTGCATACGAACGGTCGGTCTCGCTCGCGCGCACGAACGCCGTTCTCGCGGGCGAGCAAGCGAGCGAGGACCTGTGGGATGTACTGTTTCGCGAACACACACACGCGGGAGGGAGGAGAAAAAAGAAACGACGCTCTCAAGAGCCGACGACGTTGCATTTAATTACCCCGTTAGCCGCGCGACCGATGCCCGACGGATTCCACGGAATTTTTAATCCGCGATAAATTTGTACGATCCACGAGCCGGCCGGTTGTAGCCGCGTGTCGCGGCGACTCAATTTGGATCGTTACGCGCCGGCCAGATCGGGATCAACGATCTCGATCGGACGTCGTATTCCTTTTTCGGCTTATTGATGTCTCTTTATCGGCGCTGACGGCCTGCCCCGCTCCAACCCGAGCCCGCCATTTCGCTGAGCTCCGTTCGAATCGATCCAGCTTCTCCCAACTTTTTCGTTTTCAAACTGCAATCTATCTTTTCTCCCCTCTCTACTAAATTACTCAAACGTTTTTACCTCGAACGCGGAATCGTCCAGAAGGTACTCGATCGAATCGATCATCCCTCATTTTTCACAATGTTCACAAAAATATTTCACATCAAGAAATATAGAAACATGCAAGCTGCAAACAGCGTGTGATTCGTACAGTTGAAAATTCCTTTCGAATATCACTGCAAGCAAAGTTGCAGCGTTTGAAAGTTCGTCGAGGGCGGCCAACCATAAGTCCTGCCGTCGGATCACATGGTCGGCGCTCGCGCCATTTTCGGGTCTGCACAGTTGAGATTCCAACCGTGATCTTTTCGTTCCGCGACGATTGTTATTAAAAGCTCGAACCCAGGGGAGAGTGTAGTGACCGTGGATGTTTGCGTTGAACAAGAAATTCTTAACTCGGCACATCCTGCCCGATGAAGCATGCGTTGCAACCGCGTCGTTCATCATAAACGCGTGTCCGATTTATGTAGGTACACAGCCACATCTGAATGAAAAGTTACGGTCGCGGGGATTGAATCTTTTATGCTTCGCGCGGTTCCCGCGTTTCGTTCACGCAACTTCGCCTTATAAACATATCCATCACGTTATTTCGGGAGCCTGACGTACTTTCCGCACCATCTAGTCTGCGTCTACTCTATTCCGTTTCAAACTGTTCCTAGCGTGAACTGGCATTGTTCGTTTCGCTCGGGTCGCCGAAACGAGAACAAACTCCTACAGATTGAGTGCACAATATTCACTCTAAGATGTTAAGCCCCATCGTTTTCTTTATGTTTTAGAGTAACATTTAATTTCCTAACTGTAAGTTGATTTTGTCTTTACGCGAAGCTGGAACACATCGGAATAAAATTATTCCCAACAAACTCATGATCATATGAAATTTTTTATTTTAACTCGATAATCAAACGTTTCTTCTGACCTAGAATATTTCCATTCTCTATGATTTTTTTTTAAATTAATAGATATGAAATTTATGTAATACCTCATACAATACTCAAATGTTTAGTAATTGGTTAGACACCGACATATCTGATAATGTGAAGAATATTTTTAATAATATTACAGCAATCTTTAGTGAAGCCTCAGAGGCGCCTCTCGAGTGCTAAGGGTTAGACTACCAGCAAGTGTGCAAATTAATTTAACTCAACGTTTCGATCCTTGTATGGATCATCTTTAAGAGAGACATTTTTGCGTCCGAAAAATAATACGTTTTTAACGTATTACTAATGCGACTTCGCGATCTGCAAATAAACAGTGGCAAAGGGTTAAACGACCCGCTGCAGCAGGAAGTCGGGTGCTTGAGATCGGTCAGTTTATTAATCAGAAGCTTAGATTAATAGAGAGCGTGGAAGCGGCAGCGGAGATCAAAAGAGCAGCGTGGCCAGGGCGTTGTAGTAGTCTCGATGAAATTTTCACGGGTCGGTTTTCGTTAGTGTCCGCCGCAAATAGACGGCGGGTCCTCTGGCTGGGAAAATCGACGACAGCGAGCGAGCCCAAGAGGAAGGAGCGAAAGAAAGAAAGAGACGGGGAAGAAGATAGAAACGCGACGCAAAGGGAGCAGAGGAACGTCCAGCGGAAAGGAGCGCGAGGAGCGTACACGCGCCCGCGGATTAAAGAGTTATTTGAGTCTCGGAGGCGGCCATAACTCTCCGGGGCTATTCCCGTCCCGCGCTCGCTCGCCCACCGGAATATTTTAACATCGGGGGTGGGTGGCTGGCGGGTCTTCTTTCGGCTGTGTGTCCGTATGCGTGTGTGTGTTCCAGTGCTCGAAACACAGGGGACCGTGTGTACCCGACACGCACACCAACTACCCGGAGTAACGGGGAAAGGAGGGTTGGTGGGTGAGACGACAGGGTCCGCAACTCCACGCAGCTGACAGCTGTTTCCTCGGTGGGCCGACCGGTCGGTGGGGAGGATTCAGCCTAGTCGCGCCCCTTCTATAATGGCTCCCTTTTCTTCCTTCCCCTACCTACGCCAGCATGGCTGGCCACGGGTTTCTCTCTCTCCTAGGCGCGCGCTGTTACGTCACAGAACCGACCGCGTCCCTCTCTATCGTACCCGGTGACGTCAGGCCTCCACGTACCCGTCGACCGGTGACGTAGCGACCGCTGCGTCATCGCCGATACACGACACCCGGCACTCGATCGAACGCAGACCGCCAGGGGCGCGACCGTCGCCGCGCGAAACTGTTACGCCGATCTTGATCCTCGATAGCGTCCCGCTTTCTGCACACGCCGCTGCACCCGCAACGAGGAATGCTGCCGCACGATGCAACGACGGGTCAACCTTGAGTTTCGTTGATGGATCTCCTTCAATGCTCGCTATCGGCGCGGAATACTGCGTGCGAGATCTTTGAGGGGGTTGGGAAATTTGGTGTTGATCTGTTCTCGTATCCTTTCATCCTGTAGCGTGTGGGCAACTAGCTAGTCAACAGCCATTTTCTTCGTCGATAACATTTTATGATAATAGTCGACCGTTATTATCTACTGCCACGCCTATGTGGCAGACGTTAGACTCGTTCCGATTGGTCGAACGCGTGTCAGAACCGCGCCATAGTTAGCGCGAACACTTCAGCATCGCCCACTAAAATTCAAATTGTTGCGAAGAGAAAAATGAAGTTATGTTGGAAAATAGACAGAAGTATACGTGTACGTGTGTATCGATAAACAGTACTTCTACAATGGAAGTTTGTCAAAATCATTGTACTTGAAATAGCAGCAACGAGAAACCAGATACCGTACATATTTATATGTATGTATTTCTTTTCTTAACAGTTTGAACAAGACAATGCGGTATAGTCGGATTCCGTGTTCACTGTTCTGCAATTAATCTGCTCATGTTTTTATCTTAGCGCATAAAATTCGCAGTCTAGCGATTACTCATCTGCGGGGGTGTTCCCATTATTTAGTCGAACTGGCGCGCATAGCGCGGCGAAACTGGCAATCGAGGACGAGGTGCGAACAGGTTTACGGAAAGCGATAGTATGGGGGGCAGTGATATGGATGGCGGCGTAAGTACTTCTGGCCGCACGGTGGCGGTATCATCAGCGATAGGCAGCAATCGTAAAACGCTTGTTTTACGATGGCCTATCATGGTGGGAGAAGCAGGCGCGCCGGTAGAGAGAGAAACCGGCCCGGAGAGAGCGTCGAGTGGGGCTCTCACGGTTTACGAGCGCATAACAGACGCGTTTATGGCCGTGATCACGTGGCACCCGCATACCTATGGCTATATAACCGGGTCCCATAACCCACTGCGGAGTAAACAAATCGTAAAGCTTGGTTTCGGATTTACTGACCTGGCACAATATACGGAAAGCAATACGGAAAGCCCAGCCACCGAACGGCAATGATAACCGGTGGTACTCCGTCCCCTGTCCCCCCTTCTACCCTGATCTGTCGACACACCGTTCAAAGACACTATCGTGATGTCCCGTGCAATAGAGACGTCGTTTGGAACCGTGCAAGGAGATGGTTATGGCTTCCGTAACTGTGACACGTGCCTCGACTACTCCCATGTGGTCGCGCACGGCTTATTAAAACGCGAGGTCGTGTGTACCAGGGTCTTTTGTGAAATCTTTACATGATTTCCGGCAGCTGATGTAGGATTTTACTCGACATCGTCTTACGACCTGACCCTGCTGAATTGTCCAGGTCGTTTCTTACCTATTCGATTTTTTTTGTTGCTTTTTAACCCTCTGACTGAAATGGGTATTGATAATTTAACAACGCGAGTATGTTCAAACACGATTTCTTTATTTAAAGCAAGAATAGATGCGACACGCGGAAGACGTCTGTACAGTTCGTAAGCCGGAACTAAAGTGAAGTGTAAATTGTAATGGGAGAAAAATCTTGGACATTCCCCATTGGGTCAGTTCGAGGAAATTTTAGAAAAGTTTAGTCAGTACCCATTTAACCCTTAGCACTCGAGTGGTTACTAAATTCAATATATTGTTTATATTATTAAACATGTTGGGATCTAACTATTTACACTAAATATTTAAATATTATATAGGCTGGCCGGACGGGTGGTACAACCGAGAAAAGGAATAACAATTTTAGGTAGCCATTCTCCAGAAAATCGAGTTTGAAAATGCAACGATTACACGCGCAATTGCATAAGAATCGTCTGACGTGTCTGACCACGATCAGCCAATTCTACTTTGTGCATATAATAAAACACGCGAACCTGGCGGAACTTTAAACTCGATTTTCTCGAAACCGAGCTGTCAAACGAAAAAATGTTAATCCTTTTCGTCGAAATCCTTTTCGTCCGGCCACACCTTGTAGAAAATGATTAAGAAATGTTTAATTTTCGAAATAAAATAGCTCCAAGTGGAAAGGGTTAACTCATACAGATATTTAGTACGACGTAGATATATGTGTTATAGTACGTTAGCCTGAATAATTATCCTTTCGCACGAGTCGAGACGTTTAAGACACTAAACAATGCAATATTAAAATTAAATTTCTAATGTTATTTGAAGTGCTTTTTCATGAACCTGGTTCGTTGTTTAGTGTCGAAGTATCGCGAGAGGATTGCTCTAGGTTTTCGTAGCTCGCATGGCCATGTTGGATACTACATCAAGGACTACAGTCTGGATGTCCTTAACTCTTCATCCCGCCCAATTATTCTTTATCGTTCAGATTACTCACCTAGATCGTCCTTTTTCTTCATTAGTCGTGTAGCGAGGGTGGACAGTGCCAGGAGCATCATAAAGTGGTTGTTGCAAATCGGGAAAAATTAGTCTCCGAGCCAAATCTCCTCGCGGTAGCAATATCTCTCGATCAATGGACCATGATGCGCCCGCGCACACAATACTTCGTCTTCGGGGGCCGCGTTGTTTCGTTTGTTCTCACGGATGCCGGCAGATGCCGGCACCGCTTTACGACTCCCAACAGCCGTACAGTTAACGGCTTCGATCGTTTTATCTTCCATTTACTCTTCGCCTTTTGCAATCGGCCTGACATAATACCCACAGCCTATTTGCCTGGCCGGAGAGTGAGGGAGGGAGAGAGAGAGGTCGCCCAGTTGAAACATGCGAGATTTCATTGGCCCATAAATAAAGAGTATTATTTAGCATTACGTTGTTGTTGTTGTTTTTAGCGCGGACGTTTGCCAAGGCAATTGCCGCGTCCTCGAAACTGCTAAATAAATAGCGCTGGGCCCCCGGTGTTTAGCCTTAGATTACAAGCGCTATTGTTTCGAAAAATTAATAACCGCTACGATAAATCAAGATAAATGAGAGGCGGCCCGATGCGGCCAACAATTCATTTGTTGCTAACCCGTGGATTCTTCGCCCTGCCGCGAATAAAATAAAATTAAAACCGGCGCTCGTTAATGGAGGCAAGCCGTGACAAAGTTTTCCCGCTTGTTTAAATATTTTAATATTTTTCTCTTGCATGACACACGCCGGCCAGATCCATTTTGCCGGATGGGATCAGAACAATTGATGTGCGTCAGGATTTCGGGGTTGAAACTTAATTAGTGTACACTTCGATAGAAATGAAACATTCCTGGTTGGGATACAAGTGGAATAGGTGATTTTTCATCGTGAATATTTTTGTTCATTTTAACCCTTGATACTATCAATTCGAAAAGGGATGAGTCCTTACTCTTTGCTGGAACTAACGAAGTCTCGCTTGTTTGACCTTCACACGTTCCTCAAGGTGAAATTCAAATAGAACCTGACCAAGGTCTCGTAAAACAGGGTATTAACGTTACTGGTCAAATATGGACGAATTGAAGCGCGTTGAGGTTAATGAGGGTGCGTCTGGTCGGGGGATGGGAATTAGCAAGAGAGGCGGGGGTGGCGCGCAGCATCGTAAAAGAAATTTGAACTCTTTCGAGCGAGGAGACGAGCAACTCTCTGCGTAGCGGTGCCGAGCCACCGAGGTGATTTATTCGAGTTAATTCCAATTCCATTGGAGCCGCGAGGGCAGTCGGAGGGGGTGGGTAGGGCGAGAGAGCGGGTGGGGTAGAGGGTGGATATTCTTATGCAATTTGCCAGAAAGGTTCAAGAACCCGGGAGATCCCGCAATTTATCTTGCCTTATGTTACGCCGAGCCAAGGCAACGGAAGATAGATGGCGTCACTGCTTCCAACCCCTCCTCTCTCCTTTTGCCGTATCTCTCTCTCAGTCTCTCTTTCTCGACCGGCGGGTTTCTCTCTGTCTCGGTTTCCTCGCCTCTCTCGGGTCACCCAAACCCCGTACAGACCCCTGCGACCACCCCTTCCCCCAGCCAATGAGGGACGACCGCGGTGGCCATCTTGGATGGAGAGTTATTGAACGAAAAAGATGAGTAAGAAACTTGTTATGGGGGTGCGTTCTCTCTGCGCCGCTGGGAGCCGGTAGAGGGGCGGCGCGGGCAGACGACGGGGACTGGAAGCTGAAGAAGGGTGGTTACGAGGGGTTGTTGGCGCTATATTGATCAATTGCTTTGCCGTGCTTTGCACTACTTTCGTGCTATAATGTACAATGCTTCGGCCTGGCTGCCTGTTTGCCGGTGGTGGTAACGGTGCCCATGCCGCCCGCGATACCCACTGCGTGGTCGAGTGAGACTAATTATATAACGATCGTGTTCTTGGGAATTTCAGTACTTTCGAGCATTCAATCTTCCAACGCCGACCGTCCGGCTCGCGCTAGATTAATTTCATTCGCACCAACACTTTTTTCCCGACCGCGATTTATCGTCGGACCGCTGCGCCTCTAAACTTTCATTCATCTGCTGATCCTTATTGATGTAGGGGAGCGGTAGCAATTTCTCTATTGCTTACGTTTACGATCTTAACATCAATTTTTTCAACGGAAAAATTTTTGTTTTAACATCCCCAACTACCCTAGGGGTAATCAGGAGTTTAGGTGGCACAGAAGAAGTTGATGTCACTTCCATCAATAATATATTCTCGCGAGGAGAGAAACGAATGAGGGTAAGTTTAATGGTTACCTTGACCATTGAACTTGCGCGGCCTAAAAACGGAAAGGAAATTGGTGCCAGTCCCCGGGCCGCCAATTAGGCAACGCGGTATCGGGCGCATCGTCGGATAAGATATTGTGAGCACAGTTCGGCCGAGAATTTTTATTGCGGCTCGTGATCAGGGGCTTTGCAGGTTGAAAGACACGTATTGGTCGGTGCGTGGAAGTATCATCGGCTCACGGGTGGTCCTCCGATCGCGTTTCACGAATGCCTCGCGCGTCCCTGGTTTATGGACGCGTGTGCGCGAGCTGTCGCCTAACTAAATTTCGCCTTGAGGATTTTCGAAGTCCCCTGGCCAAGTCCCGAGGCACGCAGAGAGGCCGGGACTTCGTTACACGCCACGCATGCACGGGTCCGACGATCGTGAGTCGCTTAACAATGCCGCAATTAGGTTGACGAATTGTGACAGGCATTCGCAAATAATGAACACCGGGGCCCCGGCCCGATATCGGCCGGTGGTCCGGCAAACACAATTCTACCTATACCATGCGATTGCATATGTGTAACACCATACGATTCAACCCGAACCCCCAGCCACGCGAAAACGTTAGATAGCCTGAAGGAAACCGAAAATTTCAATTTGTATGCAAATAGATCTGTTCGGCGGGTCGTGTCGGTCCGCGGAAAATGCACCGCGACCCAGCCGCCTGCGCGACATCACCGGCTGAAACTTTAACAACCTCGGAAATTTGCTCCCGCGCAATTACTTATGCATTTTTCAGACTAATCGCCGTCTATAGAACACCCTCGCCAACCTCGTTCAATCCGTACGGGTCTTGTCCCGAGCAAATTCTTTATGACTTTTCCATTTTACCGTACACGATCCGTTCAATATTTCCACGCGAGATTTCATTCGGACTCTGTGAACGCGTTATGAATACCTAAAACTACCTTTTTGTTTAGAATTATTGCTTCAATCCGTGAAACATAGGAAAAAATTCATGGCTGACCGGAGTGAAGTAGAATTGGTCGGCAGTGGTCAGACGTGGTCGGACGATTCCACTGCAATAGCAAACGAAATATCTTTTTTAGAAGTTTCCCCTTTACAATGATTTCTCGCATAGTGAATTAATATTATTTTCACGATGTTATTCCACTTGAAATAAAAAGTGTCGTCGTCAATAGTCTATCGAGTAGAACTGCAAGTTGAGCAAGTTCACGGCTAGTCCCGAAGTTCCCGGGGGTTTTCCTGGCTGAGGTAACCGTACCATTTTTTCCGGAGAGTGTTCAGGCTTTCTCTCGGAGATGGCGTTACGACGGTATCGGTTCGCCTCGCCATCTATGGCATTTCGAGGGAAGTTTGTCGGCGAGCACCACGTGCGCGCGCCCCACCAGACGGCGCGAGAGCGGGGACTCCCTGTTTGATGGTGTGGCCGCTTCGGGGTTGGATGGTGGGGGTTCGCGGACACCCATGGCATGCCTGCAACGGCGCAGAATCCCATCGATCATTCGTGCCGTTTCCCCGTGTTTCACGCCGCCGTGTGTTGCACCGTGTAGAGAGAGGAGTCGGCCACCGCCGCCCTCCCTCTTCAGCCTCCACTTCTGCCCCTGACACGTCCACCCATCCAACCCCACCCCCGCTCGCGAATTCCCCCTACCCTGAGGACGTGCTGAGTCCGTGACGGTTCGGCGGGCAATGCCGACCAACCATCACGAGGCCTTACCTTCCCTATTATATTTATGTGGCGGCTCGCGGTCGGGAAGGTTTATGCGGTGTCTCCAGTCTGTCTCGCGCCACTCTTTTTTTCTCTCTTCCCTTGTCCTCCTCCTTTCCCCTCTTCCAACACGCGTGTTCTCGTCCACTCGATGCGCGCGTTATCATCACCAACCCCTGTCGATTTCACCGTTTCCCATCCCTGCTCCCATTCGTCCTCTTGAACACCCCCGGTGCACGATTTTTTCTTCTATCGCGTTTCGATCATTTCCAGTGATTGTTTCCCGTGGCCCCAACAGCCCTGACAGTCCAGATAGGCTCGTCGGTGTGTTTAAATTCTTGTGTGATGTTTGGGTAGTTTTCGGTGCTAGTACGGTCTCTGTCGAGGGTGATATCGTCTCTTCTGTACGCGTTCAGTGTGTGAGATTGCGTCCGGTAGCATGCTTGCCAGATCGAAGCCTGCACCACGTGCACAGTGGATCCTGTAAGTGCGAGCGGGTGCCGAACATTGTCCAATGGGAGTGTAAGGATGCTGAGCCGCGCTCCGGATACCGACGACGTTCACTCGCCCGAAACGTGACCTTACCTTGCGCGCATTTTGGCGGATTCCGCTCCATTCAGCCGGTAACTCTCTCGCCGAAAGCTTGCTTGTTCGACTCGGTCGTTTGCTACTGCTTGGCGTGTGCGCGCCGCCGTTCTCCTCTGATTCTCGTTGCTCTTTTACCGTCTACATTGTCGCGGCTCGTCCACGGGAAAATATCCAGCTAGAAAGTTCCGGCGAGAAAGTTGTGAACTGTTTTCGGCAGGCTAGAAAGTGTCCGGGAAAATTCGAGCCTGTCAAAATTCCAGTGGCCGCGATAACAAAATGATTTTGCCTGGGAGTTGCCGAGAACTGTAATGCTGAATAATATAGCTAGCTCGAATAACAATTTTATGAACTCTCCAGTAGACGGGCCAGAAGGATCTATTTTTTTTTTGTTAATAGATAAAAGGGAATTTTTACTCAACCCATGCGATGGAGGGTGAAATTGAAATTTTTCGGAGATTGTTTGGCAATAGTTTCATAGAAAAATGCAAGAAAAACGTTTTTATACTCGCGAGTAATGTAACCGAGTACTGAAAAACAACAATTAACTCTTTGCTATATTTATATTCATCTGGAAAATTTGTTTCTCTACGTATAATCGCATGGAAATGTTCATAGTGATACAAAATAAGTAGTAATCTAATCACTTTCGCTCTATCTGGGAATATACTTTCAGCAACATTACCCACGTAACAGGCTAATTATTTATTCAAATTACAGTCCCGCGCACAGTAAAATCCCCCATTTCGTGTTTAACCTCTTCCAAGCAACATGCGTGTACATTTAATATCGCTTTGGTATTACAACCTTATGGCTACACGAGTGAAAATAACTTTTCAAACACGTTAATGGTTACTCACGGCTTACTTACGTTCACCGTTTTAACCAACCCCTATGTACTTAAACTTGAACGAGCAAAATCAATTAGAACCTACTTTCATTGTATTCTTTTGAATAATATTGTGTGTTAAGAGGTTGGTACATCGTTCTCTAAATTACGCTTGTTTCAGTCGATCGGTAGCCCGATAAAACCTTCATTTTCATACTTCATTTCGCGTAACTCCTATCTGTGACTTCATTCCATGACTGTTGAACAATTTGAATAAATAAGTCCTGAATCATTTATCAGCGATCTTGGCTGTCAAGCAGGAATTATTTATTGTGATTTAAACATTCATTGTTGCACTGTAGATGATTATTAGGACTTTATCGATGTACACAATCTAAAAAAAGACTACATATATTAAAAGTGATCTGGGTTGAAAGAAATATCTTGATACTCGAATTAAAATTTCTTCGAGTCCAAAGGGTTAAGAGGCTTTCGATAAAGATAAATCTGTTTCGAATCTATATTCGAAGGGCTGTTAAGCAGGAATTATTTATTGTGATTTAAACATTCATTATTGCACTGTACATAATTATTAAGACTGTCGATATACACAATCTAAAAAAGATTACATATAATAAAAATGATCTGGGTTGAAAGAAATGTCTTGATACTCGAATTAAAATTTCTTTGAATCCAAATGGTTAACAGGCTATCGATAAAGCTATGCTATTTTTATGATTACCATATCTCGACGATCATAGTATCGAGTGACTATCGATAAAGTGTAACTCGAACCGTTCTCGCTCCCAAGAAAATCAACCTTGGAGCCTGAAGAAGAAAAAAAAATAGGAAAACGTGCAGGCAGAGTCGATCGATACTTAACTAAAAAGAATGCTAAATGAAAACAGGACAACCGTCATTGGCGGCAAACGCATTCACCGTCGTTCTCCTATCGTAGTACTTTCGTAGACACGGTTGTACAGGTGCTCCGTTGCACGGGAGTGCTTGTAAGCACATGTACGCGCACACGTAACGCGAAGGAGCTCGTAAATCAGTCAGTTACCTATATATGCGCATATTATACGTACGCAACGTAACGGTATGTAATTTATTGTTTCAGGTAAGTGACATCGCACCGCCCCAGGCCTCTCGGAGAGAGCACATGCGTGCGCGTCTTCCTTTCCCGGCGTAATGTAAGCAACCCAATGTTGTATACCTATTACGAGCGATGTCAACCGAGCGACTCGGGGAAATAATAAACGAAATGGTACCATCGCGCGGAATCGAGCTGCTTCCTGGCCTTTTTCAACGAAAAATATCAGCCGGGCCACAGTGGTTCTATTGTCCGGGAGGCACAATGAGTGCAGATTTTATCAGGGAACACCATACACGCGACAACGTCGCCGGGACGCGTCCTTTTTAAGCCGTTTCGATAGGTCTGGACAGTTTGTATCCTGCGAGGATGTTGATTACGACCTTAATAGCCGAAGGACGCGATGTTTTATTTACGGGGCGACGACCACGGTTACCATAAATCGCGCATCCATGGTTTGTGATCATCGGTTAAAAATTTCGAAGATCATACTTGAAATAGCTAATTGAAAAGATCTCGTAGATACGAGTGACAGAAATGGACAATTACGCGGTGGCTAGATTTTTCTGGTATCCTCTGACAATGGGTGGCGGTGAATTACGCAGGAAACGGATTGGCGGGTTTGTGGACAGCGTTTCCGGCAGTTAGTTAGCTCGGGTGTCAGTAGGAGGACCTAAAGGGGGGGTCAGCTTCCTAATTTCGCAAGCGTGTATTCGATGGTCGTCGTTGGTCCCGCCAACCCAGCTGTCGATACTAAAATCCGGTTTTATAGCGATTTCGATTACACCTCTGGCCCGATACTCCCTCGGCGATAAGGCCGGGGGACCATAAAGGCGAGCACCTGTAATACAATAAATTACCGTAATGGTGCGTGCCCGGCCCGGAGTAAGATAAAGGACACTGGGCTACGGTCGTACAGGTGTAAACGGGCCTAAACGAGGTGCGGTTATTAGCGGACGCCACGGGAGGGTGGGAGAACAAGAAAATAATAACACAAAGATGGATGAAAGTGAAAGGCCTTCTTCGGGGTGATGAGGGGAACGGAAGGGGCGGGGAGAGGAGAAGTGGAAGAGAAAAAGAGAGGGAAAGGTTTCACGGGAGAGTGCTGAGAAATCCTCGTCAACTACGAAGATGAGATAGGCCACACACCGGCGGCTTGTAAAACATGCGGCGAGATTAAATGCTTCATTAATGTGATTAAAGTAAAAAGCTGCCTGAGTAATGAACCCAGCTGAATCATCCGGCAGTCCTTCGCAAGTCCACCCTCGGCACTCCTGCCTTTCTGGTTGGACAACGTGCGATACTGGCCGATTATGTTCATAAATCCCTCTCGATCTTCAAATTTCGTTCGATACATTTTTCTCGGAATTACTTTCACTAATCTTACAATTTCCGCGTACGAAATCGGAGAACGTATGGGTTAAAAGAAAATTTGGCAAGCAGCATGGAATTGATAAAAATCAGCAACATTCCTTCCGGATTTCGAATTTGATTTAAATCAGTGTTTTAATTGTTGAAATGTAACGCGCTACGAATACCGACACGATTCTAATTGAACAATGACCGTGCAATGACGAGCGAAAAGACATGTAAAAGTTGTAGCATCAGCGCGTGCAATCGCAAGCAAATGAATTCATGAATTTACAAGTAAAAGTACAGGAAAGCGTTAGCTCGAGTTTGTTAAACACTAGTTAACGACGTTCTTTTAGACAAAAATGTAAATTAACAACGGAGTAAGAGTCGATTACTATTGGCAAGAAGTAGATTACTTTTGCCCTCCGCCATATTGGAGTCCTTGTACGATTTGCCAGAAGATATATAAATCTACCGCAGGCCTAAATGGAAACATACAGAGAAAAGAAAAAAAAATTACTAACTTCGACGAGGAGCGAAATTTCGCACACGAAAACTCAATAATACATAATAATCTACTTAAAAAAGTCTGCTTCTCGCAACGTTAGCAATCTACTTCAAGTATCGAGATTATAAAATTAAATCTGAAAAAATTTTCAATCTTAAGACACACTCTCTTCTCGAATATCAAATCTTCGCGGTCGCGTTCAAAATTTCTTCGTGGTTCAATCGCCACAATTCTGTTTGAACAGCCACGCTGAATAAAATTGTAATGGTCGGATGAAAAATTCAACCGTGGAACGAGGAACGAAAATTAGAACACGAAAACTCAATGATACATAATAATCTACTTTAAAAAGTCTGCTTTCCACGGAAAACAAGATTACACATCTATCAGCATCTCGCAAGGTCAGCAACTAAATCCGCACGGTTAAAAAATGGTGCTGCGAACCTAATGCGTTGTCTCGCGCAGTGGTGTTGAAGCGGCGCGGACAGATTTCGAAAATACTCGTCCGTTAATCCGGCATGGTCAAATCGATTTCACATGGCGGCTCGGCTGAAGGTTCCTGGACCGCTTAGAGTGGCGAAGAGAGTCGAGGGCGAGGAAGATCGGATACCATGGGAGTTTTTTTAAAGTCGCTATAGCGGCGGAGAGCAGCGGCTATCTGCCGTTCGGAGAGAGAGAGAATAAAAGTCGCGCGGCGTTCACAATTGGTAATGCCGATAGAGCTGCCATCGTCTTGCCATACAAACGTCCTCTCGGCCGGCTACGTGCGCCGGAGCCTTTCTTCGCTAAACACAACGACCGTTGTGCATTTCTTCGGCACGCGCATCAGAAACGTCCGGCGAGTGGCCGCATGCGATACTTTGTTTCGAACGGGCGCGTTCGCCACTGAAAACCGCCACGGGGTCCCATGATTCCCCTTTCGGAACTGCCTCCATTGTTCCCCGGATTTTTCCCCGGGGGGCGTGCGTCGAAATGCTCGGCCGGTAAATTGAGTAATATAATTGAACAAACAAGAACAGCCGATCAAGGCTGGAAGCTTCGAGCGAACGATTTGTGGTTCTTCGCTCTCTCGGACGTCTCTGTAGATCTTTGAAGGCTGCCCAGTAGCAAAGAGATCACTCCTCGGACATCTATCAAGTGGATAATACAGTAGCGAACGCGAAAGCTACCGAACGAAAGATTCTCGCGGTAAACTATTTTTTACTTGGTGGGGTAATGTCGGACACTTAAGTGTGCACCACCGTGCCACCTTCAGAATGAATTCCAACGTCACTACCGAACGCTATTCCGCAGGAAATGCGGCCTGATGCGGGCGAGCTGTGTCAAGACGAGCATAAACGCTTGTCTCTGTGGCGTGTTCCGTCGAAACGCATCAGTTAACGTCCTATTTCCGAACAGTTTGCATATTTCACCGGGAACGTCGCCGCTTGTTAATCAGTCAGACAAAAATTCTCGTTATGAGTGCTCGTGTCAAGTTCAATCATGGAACGAAGAAATCCAGTGCGTCAAACAGAAATGCTAAACGTGCCTCCACGTGTTTTATACTTATCGTCGAACGTTATTGTGGAGTTGTACGCCGACTAAACAGTGAACAAAGACGACCGTTAATCATTACTGAAGCTATACTTTCGGGAAGGATTTTAAGTAATCAACGAACACGTAGGGCAGAGCTATCAGAAGACCGATAGATCACTACAGATAGATCACTGCACGCTGAAGACGATTGCGAAGCGGATCCAGGAAGAGAATCGGTCGGAGCACGCGTCGAGGATCCGGGGGCGGAAGAAGTAAACTGCCCGTCCAATCGGCATTTCATAAGCCGTCAATTGGCGTTGTTAAAGGCGTCAGGTGAAACGGCAGGCGTGACGCCTCATCGGCGTACCCGTCGTCCGGCGAGTACACGGCGAACGTCAGGTCGTTACAGCGCCAGATACGAGGATCTCTGACGGGGCGGTCGGTCCGGCGGACGTACAAGGTGCTGTGGCTTGACGCAAAGTGCAAGGAGATGCGATCGACGATTATGCACTTACGGTGTTACCGTATATAAACGGGGCCCGTATAAGCCTCGCCGGGGTATGCACACGGTCCGGCGTACATATAACGCGGACCAAGCCACGAGAGCAATGTATCTTCCCCGTGACATTGGGGCCCGCACTAATCGCGCGACAATCTTCGCCAAGCGGCGTGGTAAGGAGAAGGAGGACTGAAACGGCAAATGGCCACGGTTCAACACGTTGGAACAGGACGGAGAAACCCGCTGCGGATGCGCGCGTACCTTCCTCTCGCCCCGAACGGACTCGCAGAGGCGGACGGATCCGCGGCAATGGGAGAAATTGGGATCCGAGTAGCTATGGAGAGAGGGGGGTTGACACCTTGCTCCGTTTGCATGGGGTGGTTTCCTCGTTTGCCGGTCGCTTTCAATTCTCGAATTACTAGACCCGGTGCCTGGGTCCGTTTTGACCCGGATTATCAAAATCTGACTTTTCAGCGATCTAATTGAATGAACAGATGCTACATTAGGAACTATTATATATTTTATACTATGTTGAAACGTTGAAAAAAGTTATATTAAATTGCAAACCTGCTTAGTTAATAACATAGGATCGAATCTGTGCGCCGAAATTATCAATTTATTTATTAGGGACAACATAAAATCGTGGATACAAGAAGAGTCACCAAAAAGATGTTTAGAACTACATTAATCGTGAATTCGTAATAATCACCTGTCGTTTAAATATTAACATATTCCAGTCGATAAGCGATCCACTAACTCAGCGGTACGTCGACGTTTAAACTCACCACAGTTTTCCCAGTCTGACAGCGCATTTGTCAATCGAATTTTTCCGTGTCCCGCTGTCTACTTATCGATTGATCTATACCCTGACCGCTTCGCTCGCAGGCAATTCATTCATCGCGGCGAATAAGATACTTCCTTTCCCCCCTCCCGAACCGAAAATGAAATGTCCGCTGCGCAGTAATAGCAGGTTCGCAATCCACGCATCGCAATTAACAACGCAAACATCTCCTCGATGCAGCCCACTCGCGGCAGAACAACGATCTAATTGTTCGCGAGAGAACAATGTCCCGCGCGGAAAGGCGTCAACGTTACGCGCGACCGCTTTGTTCTCCGTTCCGCAGTGTTCTCCATTGCGGAGGCTCCTATTTTTTCTCTTTTATTTCTTCCGCGGTGTGTTCGAAGCTTTGTGAATACGTTTAGCTCGGAAGTTTGCGGGTCGATCGGTATCGCGGCGTAGAAAAATTACAGCGAGTGCGATCTAACGGTCTGCGAAATGTTTGCGAGCGACCCCGGTGAGCTTGCACGCAACGTGAATATTCAATGTCGCGACGATCCACGGTGTTTCCGATCTGACTGCGGAAATTCCGAAAATAGGCGACTTCTTTAATGCAGTCAGTATTGCAATTCAAAAACAGTGACTTTCACTTTACAGGAGTGTGTAATGCAGAACATTTTTATTTCGGAAAAAAGTAGATATTTAGAGTTCCCTTACGAAACTCGGTGTGTAGCCTATGGTGACGTATCGTTATCTCTAAATGTCGTCTGGACGATAATTGGAATTAATTTTATCGTGAATTAATTTTATTATGAGTCCTCTAGCGGGTCTAGGACGAAACACCCCTTACTTTTCTCCTACTATTAAACATTTTTAATAGCAAACGTTATGCTTACAAAATTGCTATAGTATGTAGAAATTGATCGAACTATGCGCCGATAAAATTAATTCCAATTATCTTAATATTGCGATCGAGATTAAAATTACTTGTAGCTTGGACGTTTGGGGATGTACGTTGACGATTTTCGAGAGCAGTCTGCGACGCTTGCGCGGCCGGAAAATGGACGATTAATGGACGTGGTCGCAAAAACCAATCGAAGCATCCGACATTTGCGGAACCGGTGCGCGTTGCATGCCGGTCACGTTGCCGCGCAGCCAAAAAGCCTTATTTTTAGGCTGTTCCGCGCTGAAAGGCTGAAAGCGACGCCAGCATCCGGGTGATCCCGTTCGTCGACCAGCTCACGAGCATTCCGGCCCGCATTCCAGCATCGATTACCGGACACACACCGATTCCTGGACGATAGCCGCTCGCAATCATGCTCCTCCATGACCAAGGACCTGCTCCCTAGGTGCCGGCAATGTGTCGTCCCCGCAGATATTGTGTAGCGTCCGCCAGGACACCTAATTATACGATTGTCGCGGGACCTCGCGCACTCGAACGATATCGCGGCCCCGCAAGCCTCCTGTCTTCTGCTTCTTCTTCTTCTTCGTCTCTCCAGGTTCTCCGCTTCTCTCCCGTGTCTCCGTTCTCCGGTTTACAAGCCCTCGTTGCTCTTTTCGATTCGCACAACTGGTTATCTTCCTACTCGACACTACCCGGCCCCCTCTCCCTCTTCTCACCTCGTTCCTCTGCTAGCCTCTTCTTCCCACTATGGCCCCTTGGTTTAAGTAATACCCGGTCGCCTCTGCTTCCTTTCGTAATATTTACCAGTCGGAAGCGGGCGGAGAAGCGTTACACTTCCTCTCCGGATGAGTAACCATTCCATTTCTACGAGTTTCTGTCGGCCGAGCTGATTTATCTCGCTGATTCGAGGACTTCGAAGTGATTCATGCGATTTTTAGGCTGCCGTGATGCTCCAGTTGGGCGATCTTCTATTGTACGTTTGCTTTTTCAAAGTCACCTTTAACTCATTGCACTTGAATGGTGACTCCAAAGCGCCAGTCAAAATTGCCATATCGTTATTTAAAACATTTTTCACATGATTAAATTCTTCTGTATTCTGGACATTGTTAGAAATTCAAATATGGAATATAAATCTTCGAGTGTGAAGGATACGTCTTGATTTCGGGATTAAAATTGCTTCGAGTTCAAAGAGTTAAGCTTTGTCATATTTAAAATTGAAGAAAAATGAATTCAAATTTGAAAGTATTGAAGTCTCAGCTTATTGCAATTATTAGAGGAACAGGGAAATGTCGCAATTGCAAAAACAATTTTTATTTTACAAAATTGTCGATCGTTCTACTATATTAATTTTCTGAGATCGCGTGACCATTTAGCCAGGCACAAATTAAGTTGGAAAAATGAGAACCAGTGAATGATTGAAAGTTCAAAGTTTATTTTTTGAAAGTTGGACGGCATCGAAGTCTTTAGCGAGAGAGTAGCGTTTTATACGGTCGCTGGAACAGAAATTGATCCCGCGACGTCGTAAAGTAATTAGCATCGAGCAAAACATATTTATACTCGGCGTAGTGAAACTCGAGCGTGCCGTGGCCCACGATCGTATTAATGCCGATAAAAAATTGCGGAAGCCAGCAGCTGCGGTGGCGCTCTCTATCGAACAGAATGCTCTGATACGGATCTATCGAACGCGCCTATGCCGCTATGTGGACTGCACGCAGCAAGCAGACCCGTAATTTATTTCCCGGCGGCCGCCTACCTTCCAACTCCAATATAATCATTATAATTATTGTCTCCCCTTCAAGTCGACCTCGATAATCATCGTCTGTATTTGTTACACGGCTTGCATTAAATTCGCACATTCGTATGGCCGCTGTCTAATCCTCCCAACCACGACACCATCGTTCTAATCGTCGATTCCATTGTCTGGAATCATTTCTACTGGCCATTTTCTTTTCCTCCTATTCGTCGGCGTGGACATATTGGTTCTGAGTGCATACACTCTGATTTTTAGTGATTTTTAAAGTGAAACTTCTTTGCTGAGAATAACCATTTCCTGATGTAACTAATGATTTTGTTTTTTTTGTATTAGTTGTTCCTGATCTTGTTTCTTTTTATTGGTTGTCCTTCATCTTGTTTTTTTTAACATTTTCAATCTTAATTTGCTTCTAAACATTACAGACTGCAAGAAGTTTCACTTCTACCGCGCGTGGTTTTCCACGCGTTTTTTTAATTTTTCCTATCAAGTATCGTGATTATAAAATTAAGTCTGAAAAAATTTTCAATCTTAAGCGACACACTCTTTTCTTGAATTTCAAATCTCAATCACCACGTTGAAATTTGAAAACGTCGAGACTTCCTGGTTCAATCGCCACAATCTGTTTAAACAGCCACGCTGAATAAAATTGTAATGGTCGAATGAAAAATTCAAACGTGATCAGCCTCCATCAAACTTTGGAGGGTAACGGTCAAGTTCGGGGTACGCCATTTTTCGATCGCGATAACCAGCATGTTCGCCCCACGTTATAGCGTTCGACCGAGCAGCAGCCGCGACATTATAAATTGCGACGATCCATTCGCCGTGTTAATTTGTCCGCTCTTCAATTAGCGGCCGAGCGAGTTCGGCGGCGTCGAATAAATCGAGCGTCGGCTCGCGAGTGCTGGTTCGTGACTTTCTAAACCCGCCACGTGTGCGCGCGCCTCCTGTGTACGAAACATTCGTGGCCCCCTTATAACTGTTCACCGGTCGCCGTTCGGCTCGGTGTTTTCGCCGACAGGTGGATGGAAGAAGAAGCTCTCTCAGCCGCCCCTTGGATTTCTTCCAAAATCTCTTTCCCGATGTCCTTGGTGCATGGAGCACCGTTCCATTGCGGCACAGGGTGAAGGAGAAACGTTCCGATGTTACGATTTGTCGAAACTCCTTCGCGTCAAACTGGCGAACGCTAGACCGTCTCGATCGATGTGGAATGCTCGTGCGACCACGTTGCAGGGGATGTTTTCCTCGGCCCTGTTTACTCGCTCCTTGTCACGCCACAACTTTCACACGCTTTCATATACTGTTTGTGTAATTCCTTCGAGTGATGACGTCCGGGAATATTGATTGATAAATGTGCCCATAATTCTGAAAGCGGTCTACGTCATATTTAGTACTTTATCGATAATTGTCCCCAACACGGGTCTGCCCAGGGACAATTATCTGCCAGTTCTAGCAAAAATTAAGGAAAAATAAAGACTTTTGTAATTGGATTAGTTATGTTTACACTTCTCGGCGACCGTGGGCCTCTTGAACTTCATGACCCTCAAGGGGGTACACCCCGCAGTAGTGGGGATAGCTTCGAGACATTTAGCGGTCAGACATTTAAAAATATTGTATATATTTCTTGTTTCGAGATATTTCAATAATTTTCAATATATACATTTTTTAAAAGAAGATTTTTTAAGAAGAAATTTTTTTTACCTAGACCATTTTCACAATTATGGGCGTAAATGATAAATCCTCCTGTTAGAACATATCCAGTGAGCTTCTTGATTCTAGAACTTTAAGGTACAAGGAAAAATCCCGTAAATCAACTGAAAGTTGATCGCAAAAGGAAATACTGAAGTTCCTAGCTAAAGACCTTCGAGGACATGGTTCGCATTGCTCTGAATCATTATCGATCGTCATATACGATCGCAGCGAAGACCCGGTGAACGTTTCGATGAGTATAGGGGTATGGTTATCGTGATGGGATTTGATGAATTCGCGGTATTGACATACGTGACAGTAATTTCCATGAAAAAAGGCCGCAGTTACGGTCGGACGTAATATTCCGTCATTCAAAAACGGTAGCGCCGCCACGAAGGGAACTTCGTGCCGGCCACCTGCAGGTAACCTGGGAGCGTCACGACGCCGCCGTCGCCGCGAGTTACGGCCACAAATCACGCAATTCGTAATTGCCGCTACCGACTACGCGATTTCGTGTGAGGGACCCAGGGGATGGGGTTTGGGGGCCGGTGGGGCGGTAGGAGTGGGGAGGGGGGCACGTACACGTGTGGATGGAAATCCATAAACATCGATTGGCTTCTGGCTTGCCAGACCAAAACGTCGAACACCGGCGAAGGCTAAATATTTCCGTGTCGTGATCCGCCACTATGAAATCCGCGGAAAAGTTGCTTGATTTTGCGCGCGCGATGTCCGCATGGACGATCCATCGGGTAGTATCCGTTCCCCGAATGCCCCCTCCTACCGGGTGAACAGTTTGCGGCTCGGGAATCGTAGATGACACGAACAACCTCCCTTCGAAAACCATCAGAAGCGTTTAGTACTCGAGCTTTGATACAGCCATTTTGCGACCGTGCGGAACCATTTTGCGGAAATCCTTATACCATAATGCCGCGACAATTGGGAATTCCGACGGCATGACAGACGTGTTCGAAACTTTGAGTTTCAACGATTTGAAATATCAAACTGGAACAGTTTTTAAGATTACGCGTCTAATTTAAAATGCAAACACGGTCGCATTTAAAATTCAAACTTCCGACGTACACGTTCGAAAGTACAAACTCTAACGACCAGACCCGCGATATTTTCGCTCGACCGATGATGATTGCAAATTCCGAATTCTCGCGGTTACAAATTTTCTATTTCGCCGGTGATATTCGAAATTTAAACCTGAATCATCGTAGTCAAACTGTTTGACTTAATTATTAAAATTGCAAATTTGAAGGATCTCGTTTAAATACATTTTAACTCGGTACAAATGTCAAATGTGGAAGGTCGTACTTCAAATTTCATATTGCCGCGACAGGTTGCACACATGAATTTTCAATCGTTGACGGTCGAAATGTCCAAGCTTAACCTTGTCTAAAATTACAAATGTCAACCCGTTACATGTTCCCAATGGCTCGCATGTTAACCTTGAGGTTCGGTCTAGCTGTTGGTTTGCGCGTAACGAGAATTTCCGAGTGTCACGCGGGTCCGCCGGGTCATTCTTTACAGCCGGCTGTAAAAGTAGGCAGCCAAGAAGATCGCTAGAAAATCGGTTCCACTCTCGCTCGACCCGGGAGAGTATTCTCTATTTCCACGCCAAGAGCAAAGCGGGGCCGGGTTTCTAGTTCACAAGATCGCGCCGTTTGTTACACGCGACCCCGGATGGCGTGGGGTGTGATAGTGCAACATTGTACCAACACACTGCAATTTCCGTAGCGATATATTACCGCTCGCGATCCAAGTATGTATTACTTGGGGCCTCCGTCGAATGTCGGCGACGGCCTCCGAGTCCTGACTCTCTCGGTGCGCTGCGAGCGAGCGAACGGCGAGTTTGATTTGTCGGGTAGGGAGGCAAGAACGATCCGCTCTCGCTGTCTTTTCTGCCTCAACCGTGCGGCAAGAATCACTGCCAATAATAAGCAGGCTCGCGAAGCACCATTGCATTACGCGTAATGGATTATTTCGTGTTCGTGGTCTAATACGCTGTAATCAGTAGCTCGTTCGCGAAGGCGTCGTTGAATTTACATTCGAACCGTTCGGCTCGATCCTCTCACGCGGAAACCGATGTCGAGGTACACGGTACTGTGAGGTAATGAGTATTCATTTTCTCAAACAAGTTCCTCATTACCACGATGCGTTCTATTAAATTAGATGGCGAGCCTAACTGTCCGGGAAACTTGCGCATTTATTAATCAGTTATCGTCCCCTTTGTTCATAAAAATTTAAATTAACAAACGTGTTTATAGAAGAATAATATCTGACCAGAGCTTTATTTTTAATTTAATTAATAATCATATCGATTGTTCTTCTCTGAATGTATTATTTTGTTTCTTTTTCTTTGTCTTTTTGCGCGTGTCCCTTCTTTCTCGTTAGATAGAAATAGTCTTGTATCTTTCTCTTTTTTTCTTTTCTTTCTAATACTTATATAAAAAGGGATTCTACCCGTCTATAATAAATAATAATATTAATAATTTAAAATTTATACCGGCCATATTTATAATTTCAAATTGTGACCGTTCCGTTGAAAATTTTTCATTCCGACAGCGACTCGCAACGAGATCGTTTGTTGCAAATAGCAACGCTACTAAAACAAAAATAAATGGTCCTTCTGCGCGTGTTCGCAACGGAACGTCTTCCGGCGAAAATTACACGGAAAATTCGACTGTAATCTCGGCGTAGGATCGACGCACACGGCGCGACGTCCAGCACTGGACGTCACGACGCACTATATCACGCACCGCGTCGGAACGTGTTACAATGGTAACACGCTCGTACCCGGGGCAATACATTATGTTACGTCCGCGTCCCCAAGTATTAGCCGTGGCTCCTTCATCGCTAGCAATGGAGCACACACCGTAGCATTCGGTCCCGTCTTCGGAGGTCGGCTGAAAGCTTTCTTCTCTCCGGCAATTACGGATAAAACCGTGTAAAGCCACCGTGGCCCCGAATTCGAGAAATGGTCAGCATCGATCAGCCCGGCCGACAAACAATAATAGCTGTCGGCGTCGATCCTCCTGGCCCGTGTGCGTTCCAATAGGGAGAAATGATAGGGTAGACATGGGATCAGAAGTGGATTCGTTTCTACCTTTGATATTCGTTTCCTCGACGCTCCCTCCAGGTGGTCGAGCTTGGACCACAGGTATTTCGTATCACAAGCTTTCCACAGTTTTATAGTTTCATGCCCTGACCACAGACGTGTTCGGTTGCTTGATATTGGTAGTTACTCTACGATAGCAAAGAATTATCATTCCGCTCCCACGACTAGAAAGGTTTCCTTTTTATTAGGTTTTTATACTTAGTTTTTAGAAATTTTTTTTTTCTTTCTTTAGTCTAGACAGAGCGGATTGTACGTTCAATCCGCTGTAATTTCTCTTTGTTTTAATAGTTTCACTAGGTATAAGTACTATTTATTTATTTGTGACACGTTTAGACACGCTGATAGGTAGAAAAATAAAAAAAAAGAAGCAAAGAATTATCATGTCCCGCCGAGAAGTTGCAGACTTGCACCTTGTCATTAAATTAGTCAGCAGCCAGATGCTTATTAATTCCTCGCGATCATTTAATAGCACAGCTTCGGCAGACTCGTTAACATACCGCATCGCTGATAAGACTGATCAACTCAATACGAAGAACTATTCTTTGCTAATGGGAATACAGGCAGTTCGATTCCTCTTCTCGGCACGTGTGTGCTCTATATAGGGGTACCAGTATGACTCTGTAATTACAAGGTCCTTTACCCTTATACCCGTGATCCTCGAAAACAAGGTGGGCGCGTTCGCTGGCGATTCAACGCCGGCATAGGTGTGTCCGTGCGTTTTCTCGGCATCCGGCGGCCGGTGTGGGTGCGTTCCTGTGTTTCGCGCTCCTTCCTCCTTCACCGGCGCTGCCTGCCATCGTATCAACATCGCACTTCATAATCCTGGCAGTGTTTCTGCGCGTCTCGATCCGTTACCTCAGCTCGATCGGTTCGTTCTCTAGTCCCCGGTTCTCAGTCTCCTAACAAGTAACCCAATCGGCTCCAGTCTTTCCATTGAACAGCTTCGGTGAACAACCCAGCACCCAATCAGTACCAGTTCTTCGATTAAACATCTCGAGTGGCCATCCAATGAGTTCATCCAGTTTGCTCATCGTTAGTGCTAATGGATATTTTGAAGTTTTATGCTAGTTAATGGGATTCTAACGATGATATGATATGGTTCATGGGTAATCCCAATCGGCTCCAGTCTTTCCATTGAACAGCTTCAGTGAACAACCCAGCACCCAATCAGTACCAGTTCTTCGATTAAACATCTCGAGTGACCATCCAATGAGTTCATCCAGTTTGCTTATCGTTAGTGCTAATGGATATTTTGAAATTTTATATAGTTAATGGGATTTTAACGATGATATGATACGGTTCATGGGTAGTTCACAGTTTTACGTAACCAGTGTGTCCAAGTTGGAAGTGTCGCCAGTAAATGATGAGTTTGAAGTTGAAACTAGTGTCGGTGGATACTCGACAGCCTAGCAGCGTCTTCAGGATGGCAGGTACGAGCGATCGCCGCGTTTTTCGTGGATTTTTCGGGGTCCTCGGCGGCGAGGAGGTTCTCGCCGGCAAAAAAAGTTCGTTACAATTTGCTCGGTTGATAGGATCGGTGGCTTGGAGAAATGGAGCAAAGGGACAGACGAGCTCTTAAAGACGTTCCGACTGGGGGGCCCCGGAGCGGTTCCGAGGCTCGCCGAACATCCAGAATGCTTATCTCGAAATAGATCGCGAGAATTCGGTGGACGAAGAGCCGGAGCCGAGCCACGGAAGGTACGCGGGAGCCGAGGAATGCGCGGCCGACGGTTTTTCCTAGTTAAATCCATTCCCGACGGTTTCACCGTGGTCCGCCACTATATCAAGCAATACGCATTTCTGTCGTGCCAACGTGAAACGCCATTTCTATCCGTCAGGCATCGAGCCAGCCGTACCCGGGTCAACTCCGTGCACTTCTTGACCCTGATTTTTTTAGTATCGTGCGCTGCGCGTTCGGACGGTTTTCTAGGTTCGTAATGGCCGGCCGTAAATCACCGCACTGTAGCCTCTCTGAATCCGCTCGTTTCAGTAAACCGTCGCTTCTGCTACAGTTTTCTTGGGAAACGTCGTGCCAACACAGAACGGACCTTCGGAATTATACTTGTCACACTTTCGAAGGTCCTAACCGAGATATGCTGGTAAACCGACTATAAAAACTGTCTCCTCTTGTTCACTTTTTATTGTTGGAGCAAATAATTTGATGGATGTCGACGTTGATTCGATACATTGATGTTTACGTTATATTCAACTAATCGAGTCAGTCTTTGACACTTCATAAATCGTTCGAAGTCCAATTTACTGTTTGAATAGGTTCATGAATAAAGCTTGTCTCGTACTTCACGATTCAAAGTCAGCTTGTAAACACGTAAACAAGACATCGAAACAATGACACCAGAATTAGGGTCAACACATGTAATCGATTCTCCGAGATCCTTTGTTCTGAATCATCCTCTAAAGTTCGCCATCGAAAGGGGAAGCGTTAGGCTGTTTCTAGCGCAGGCAATCGTGTGGGAGTTAGACCAGTCCGAGAAGCAGGTTGGACTCGCTTCTAGCGTAAAAAAATGTGCGAACATTTGGCAAGAGGTCAGCTCTCAGCCGCAATCTTTCACTGTAGGCAGTCTAGCGACCGTAGGGGGGTTCGAGGGGAGGTCGAAGAAGAAGGAGGGGTTGGTGGGAGGCTAGACGTAATTTGCCCTGGGGGCCCCGTGGGTGGTTGCTTGATTCTTGGTTGTACTGTGCAGGATTGGTCGGACGTCTGACAGTTGACGGATGACGAGGCGGCCTTTCAAGCTCTCCCCTTTTACGCCCTCGACGGTGAGGTTCGCCTCGGCCTCTCGACTCGGGCTCGGGCTTCGAGGCAGCGTCCATTATCTGCCGCGAGGCAAGGCTGAGCCGGGCGTAACGGGATTATTAACTGAAATAGGCGTATAAGTCATGCGTCTTCGTCTTCCGTGCCCCTGCCCCCGAAACTGGCCCCCCTTAAACTTAGAACTGGCCTCAGCCTCGGGCCGTTACGCGGAGGACCGGCTCAACCGACCCACCCGATGGAAAATGTCGAAGAAACGTTACTCCTTGCCAATAAATAAAATTATTTATCGCTTGCCCCGCCAAGATTTTCACTAAATTATCACGTTCGACGAATGTAATTGAGTAAGTGGCTGTAGTTTGTGGTTTACCTCGAAAAACTGATTTTAGACGAGGGTAATGAGTACATTCTCGAAGAATGCTCGTCAGGATTTTATTTGACCTTGCAATGACCTTGGAACGTACTTATACATTTTAAACAACCCTAGTAGTACAAAAATATTGCATAAATATTTTTTAAGCCACACCTCTTCATATGAGATAAACATTCGATCTAACTATTGTATGCATGTTTAAGAAATGTGAATTGAATGTTTAGAAAATATAAATTAAATAATCAGAGAATATAAACTAGATATTTAAAATATATAAAGTAAATATATTACAAGAAATGTGAAATCAATATTTGAGAAATATAAATTCAATATTTAAACAACATTCAATTAAAAAGAAGAAAAAGTTAGGAAAAATATTTTTCTTAATATAAAATAAATATTGTATGTACATTTTTGAATATTATGAAAAGATTGAATCGCTTTTTAATATTATATGAATGTGTATACAATATTTTGTGCTAGGGAAGTTAGTCTTGCCAATTTTTGCCGCGTCGAATTGTTTCCGAATGGAAGGGAGTCACATGAACGATGAAGGGTCAGGCTGGTCGGTGTGTGGCGAGGCACGGGGTCCTTGGAAATTAGAGAAATTCCGTGTCCCTTAGCCGCGAGAATTCTCAGCGATGGCCGGCGGATAAGCCGCGGCACGCAGCGGAGATGCGAATCTTCGCAACCGGCGAGTGGAAACATTAAAAATAATTTCTACTTCTCGGTGGGTTTATTCACTCGACGCGGGCCCGACCGTGACTCATCCGACTTATCGCTCCTTGATCGTGATTGCCTTCGTACACGCGTAAACGCTTTTCACCTCGTGAGAGAAGAAAATGGCTCCCGGGGATCGGGGCTTCTCAGGTTTGGCACCTGCCGGAATCCTGCGTGGTTTCACCTGTGTAGTCTCACCTCTACTTCTTTCCAGTTTTCAAAGTTGGCGATCTTGAACTCCGGCAGGACCTCAATGTCTAGAATAAGAGAGACATCGAAGATTACAATAGTCGTTTGTCTTGACATTATGAGTGGAATTCTCTTATGAAACTTTACAATTCCGCCTGTAGGCATTCCGGTAGATACTTCTGAGATTCCTAAGATTCATTATTGTCTTAAAACGTATCAAATCCGCAGGCTAGTGATAACAAATGGAAGCAACACCGACTCTTCACGAAAAAATGAAATTATTTTCCGAATAAGTTAACAAATTCCAAGAATTGCCAAAATAAATAATTAAAAATAATTTAAAAAATTCATAATTCCGCCTGTACATTATTGTCTTAAAATGCATCAAATTTGCAAACTAGTGATAACAAATGGAAGCAATACCGTCTCCTCTTAAAAAAAATAAAATTATTTTCCTAATAAGTTAACAAATTCCAAGAATTGCCAAAATAAATTTGGACAGTGCATTCCGATGCGGGAGCGTATCATCCGCGAACGCGATTGGTCGCGAAGAGGGCAGAGATTTTTCAATAACTGTTGCAAGATCGGCGCAAGGCGGCGTCCGATAAGCTGGTTGTCGGATCGCGATTTTTCGATGCCGCGGCCGCGATAAAACACCTCTTGCGCGGCAATGATGCGGATCTGGAGGCGATGCGCGAAATGTTCAGCAACAGAATCCGCGCTTCGTGGCCGAGCGTTAAAGCTGCGCGCAACAGCTACAACGCCGGTGTCACGTTTATCTGACCGGCGATCGGCGGAGCAGCGCGCAGCGCAACGCGATTGCAAGGACCACTGCGTTGGACCACGGCGCTCGAACCTAGAAGAGAGAGAAAGAAAGAGAGAGAGAATACCAAACCGCGTGTTCAACCGGCAAACCGGTTGAACTCCTCGCCGGGTTTCCTGCCCGATCCCGTCCCTGGAAAACCGAACAGTTTTCTGCGGTTGAATTTCGATTTCTTGCCCGGCATTCCTAAGCGAATTATACTTTTCGTGCGCCCATTTGCACCGTGATCGGCAATTATAGATCTCGTTGAATTTTTCCTGAATGCTTCGAGAAGTGTTAGGCAGAAGTCGAGGTAATTAGAAACCATTTTTGTAGAGCTGGATCGGTTCGTATTTATAGGATCTTCGAGGATAACCGAGCACAACAGGGTGTTAAATAATATTTATTTATACTTTTCGTGCGGGTACGTAACCCCTTTGCACCGTGATCGGCAATTATAGATCTCGTTGAATTTTTCCTGAATGTTTCGAGAAGTGTTAGGTAGAAGTCGAGGTAATTAAAAACCATTTTTGTAGAGCTAGATCGGTTCGCATTTATAGGATCTTCGAGGATCACCGAGCACAGCAGGGTGTTAAATAATGTTTATTCATACTTTTCGTGCGGGTACGTAACCCCTTTGCATCGTGATCGGCAATTATAGATCTCGTTGAATTTTTCCTGAATGTTTCGAGAAATGTTAGGTAGAAGTCGAGGTAATAAAAAATCATTTTTGTAGAGCCAGATCAGTTCGCATTTATAGGATCTTATAGGATAACCGAGCACAGCAGGGTGTTACATAATGTTTATTCATACCCGTCCGACACATTGATTGTACTAATGGTGTTTCAATTGTAACGTAATATAGGGGCTTCGCACTACTCACACCTGCCCGTACAGCCGCCCGACAATAAAAGACATGTTCTCTCTGAACTTGAACTTCTATTTCGGAATTGTGAAGTTACAAGTTTGAAGTGCAGCTGGTTAATTGAGTTATTGCATCTGCGAAGTCCGTTTTTGAGATGGTTGAGGGTTAAGCATCCAGCGAACGTCTGAAGAACCTAGGCAGGATGTCGGTTTTTGTGTTGGCTTGTGAACAGTTAGCGGATTGTTTCCAGCGGCTACATTCCTTAAAGAGCGTCCCCATGCTTCCGCGGTTGGCTGGGAAACGAGCGGGAAAATATTCATAAATAATTGTTCGGGGTAGATGCGAGATAACCGTCGGGCACTTAAGCAATGAATATCTGATGATTTCCGCTCGAATTTCCGCAAATCTGTTTCGCGGACCGTGTCCCTTTTTTCTCGTGCGACGGGGCGGCGCAAGAACCGAGGGAAATTAGCGTCTCCATCACCTACCACGCGAATTACAAACGGCCGCGTGTAAAGCGGTTTGTTTCTTCTCCTCGCAATTTGCCCGGCACTTTGCTCTCTTTCTCTGCGGTTACGTGTGCGCGTGTACATGGAAACGGTGTGCACGCTAAACACGTTCCGCGAACCCTAGAATGTAAACAGGAACAGCGTAAAGGCAGCGCTGAGGAGGGTAAATGAAATCCGAGTGCACGCCGATCGGCGCGCAGTTTTTTCCGCAAGGGATGGCCTAACGCGGCGCGAACCACTAATTAAGATTATTCCTACGGTTTATCGCGGTGGCCGGGGCGAGCGCAACTCGCCTCTCATTGTGCAGTTTCGGTGGAAGTTCGTGATGCGTGAGAAAACGGACACGAACCGGCATCCCGGTTCGTGGCGCGATTAAATCTTCGCCTTTTCCACGTTACGTGTATCGTAGCGCTCGTAAAAACGGTTATGTGGGCTAATTGGTCGTCGCTGATACTTCTTTTTCTCTTCAACCCCCTCCCTAACCGATTCTCCTCCTCCGTGCTTCTCTCACGACTTCTTCTTAGTCTTCTTCTCGCTCTTGTACTCTTTCTCTCTCTCTCTCTTCGAGTCTCCTTCATCGTGTTCTCCTCCGACTCTCCTTGCACTCCGGTCTTTTTGCTTTCGCTCGGTTCTACGCTGGGTTCCTGCAATCCTTTTTCGTCGTCACGTCACAATTTCCTCCTCGGTCCTGGCTCCCATGAGTTACAGCATCCATGAGGAGTATTACTACCTGTCGAACCCGACTCGTACACTCTACCCCGGCCTATCATTTATCATCTCATTTTATAGTCAACCGATCGCCGGACCCCGCCGTAGCCGATAGCGTTTACGCTAGCCAACGACGGCAATCTGCTGCAACGTGCACACAGGGTGCAGCCAGACGAACCTGCAAACGGAAAAATCACCGTCTCGTCGTCGTTCAGTCTTTCAACATTTTCAGGACTACCTTGTTTATTCATTGACATTGTCGATTTGTTTGGGGCGCAGTACACCAGATTATGTTTCCTCTGTCGATCATTCGTTTATCCAAATTTATGAGACTGTTTCATTCGCATCCGACTAAAAATACCAAAGTTAAAGAAGACAAACTTCTGCGAGGGAGATTGTATTTATCAACTATTTATCATCCTACCGGCTCATTATACTCGAGCTAATTTGTTAAGCGGCAACAAAACTTTGCACCCTAACGACGTATAATTACCGGTTCGCTGATAAATAAAAATGATGGATTACTATGAACGGTAAATCTACAAGTCGACCGAATACAATATTTACATCAGATAAACATGTAACGAGCAACGGGCTGAACGTATTCAAACAGGAATGACGTCCAAACCAATAATATTTGACGTAAGAGAAAAGGTGTAATTTCCTATAGAAACATGAGTGCATAGAGTAAATCACGATCGAACGAAATCTATTGCGTCGAATAAAGCTATGGAGGCATGACGTTGTTCCCGAGTCGAGTGTCCAAAAGTAGTTGGCGAGTCAGACGAGAGTAATATGCCGATCAGAAATTGGTCACCGCTTAAATCCGTCGTTTCGATGCGGTACAAGACGGCATGATGCGCGACGGATCATCTAATCGTTATTCATCGTGCGGCCGGCCATTCCGTGCAGCGACGGATCAGCAAGAAAGGTTAGAGAGGCGCCTTGACGCGAAAACCGGCGTGCCATCACGTGCACGTGCTCTATTCGCCCCGATCTCTAATAATATACTTTAACACCTCGCTGGTCTCGTCTGGCAGACCACCCAAATGATACTGTCGAGCGATTTGGCCACGCGAATGGTGGGCCCTGATTGGTATTGCGGGAACAGCGAACGCGCAAACAAACAGTAGGTCGACTGACGTGATTGATAATCACCGCCACGCGCCGTTCCTGGACAAATACGATCGTCCAGAAGGCGACAGGACCGCCCGCAGTCCGACTCGGATCCCGCTGCCATAATTCCCTGTACTTCTTCCAAGTCGGTAAACGAATGCGCGCGGTGAGTTGCTCGCGTTGCTGGAAAGAAGACCAGCTGATATCGAACGACCATTGATTACAAGAATATAAAATAAATTTGTGATTTCGGCGTACGGTTGCATCATTAGTAACAACACCAAGTTTGCAAATTAATTTAACTCAACGTTTCGATCCCTGTATGGATCATCTTCAAGACAGACACTTTTGCGTCCGAAAATTAATATGTTTATATGTTGAAATAAAAAAGAAATATATTGCGACACAGCTGTTTAAACATACTTAAAAGAAAACAATTATAAAACACATACTTGCTGCAGCAAAATAATTATTCAAATAAAAAATAATGAATTACTATAAATCTGTTCGAAATCATCTACAATAAAGTTCGAAATCATCTTGGCGGTTTTGAAACGGCGTAACTGAACAACTAATGCTGAATGTAATCAAAGAAGAAAAAAAGGAAAATTAACAAAAATTGCAAACAAGGAAAAACTTTCACATTCATGATATTTGCACCAAATATGAAATAAAATAAATTCATATATAGACAGTGAAAATGGGAAAACCAAGACGTAGGTAGAATCCAAGTTATATTGGAAATTTATTGATTACAAGAATTTAAGAGACGAATTAATTCCTGTATAAATGTACAGAGACTGCCATTAATAAAAAAAGGGATAATATTTTGTAAATACGATTTGAATTCCGACAATTTCACCGAGCCCAATAAACAGTGGGAAAGAGTTGCGTCATGTAAATTTAACCGTGCGCCAATGTAGTTAGCAAAAGTCGCACGCCGACTCGCTATACTGACCAGTCTCGTTGTATCGAGTACAAAGCTCCACGGGACTCCGGAGAAAAAAACGCACCGATTGCACCGCCGGAAAAACGTGCCGGTTACAATGTTGATAACGGCCACGCAATTATACCTCGCGGAGAAAAAGGAATATGCGAGCTGGATCGAAGCGGATCGCACGAGTACCATTAGACCGCCCGCGGAGCTCTGTACCACGCATAATGCACGCGACCAGCAAGAAAGCTCGCGATTTTCGCATTCTGTCTCTCGTTGGGAACTCCGCACACGCGTTCCAGCCGTGGAAACCCCGCGATCGTTGATTTATCGCCGTCAAGAGAATTTCAGAAATGCATCGAGACGTCTTTTTGCGGTGGCCGAGCTCTCTCAATGCGTTCCTCTTCGTTTGGTGGAATTTCGACTTTCTTTGTCTTCTCGTTATTTCGCTCCTCGACGTATTAACAGTTGAATTATCCAGCGTTTCTTTTTATTGTGTACAGTACTTAAATATTAAATTATTATATAAAAAATTTTTATATAGAAAGTTTAATTATTATTGATGGTAGGATTGAATTATTATATAAAAAATTTTACGAAAAAAGGAATGGCAAACTATTTCTATTTGAAATTCTGCTTCTGGTTGCCGGTGACGTGAATTTACAAATAGTACGCTTTTCTTAATGGAGATTTGTTTAGAGGTGAAATTTGTTGAACATTGGTTGCGAAGGGAAATGGTGAGCTATTTATTGGTACAGCCAGTAATTTAATCGCTGTATTAATTGCGGATTGGCTCGGCGACTCGTTCGGATCAGGACCTGGAAAGTTCCATCGCGTCGGTCGGATTTCGAAACCGCCTCGGCAGAGTTCGTGAAACTTTTACGTGGCTCGTCGTGCGAGGCCCCCTTTCGTCGAGGCATAACCTTAATTAGCATTTCCGTACTAAATGTATGCACAATTTGTCCGATATTCGATGTAAATAACGAACGCGGCCCGGCTACCCGCGCGGTGCGCGACGAGGCGAGCGATCATTTGCATACATGAATATTGAGACGCCGATATCGGATTAAGTGACAACTATCTGGGATAACTGCCTAAAAAAACTCGGGACAAGCGGCGGTGTTCGTTTAGCCGCGATTCGGCAAAGGGAACCGGTTATCTTCGATTATCATGTTAGGTTCACAATTTTTTCCGGTTTAATCGGGATTTCGTCGTCGACCGTGTCGATTATGCTAATTGATACGCGACTCCCTGGATTTTTCGGGTATCGAGGATTCAAACGACCCGCGCCGATGGTGGTTGGCAAGCGTGACGCTGTCACGTGGACTCTGAGTTTCCGAGGATTTCCCCGATTTCCCGCCGAATGAGGCCACGGCCACCTATCGAAGCCGGAAGGAACCCCGAGGAAACGGATGTTCCGGAAAAGCACGAGAGATGGCGTGCAGAGTGATTCGAGGTCGTGGAACAGAGGCCATCGGTGTTTCCAGTGCTGCCACCTTCTGGTGGTTCCCTGTAAATTCAAGGCGGTACTGACCTGCGCGTGTCCCGCACCATCATAACACACAGACCGAACGCCATGCTGCCAGGAGATTTATGAGCCGTATCATGGCGCGGCATCTAAACGATTATTTGCTGTTAAACGTAAACGGCTTATAAAAACGAGCCTGCATAATAGAGTAAATATAGGCTCGATGCTCTCAGCCCCCGGTGAAATTTATAGACCCACTTAAGACGATCTCGTATCGACGCTTGAGCTGACCGGTAACCCTTAACCCTGACCAGGAACTGATCGTTTCTCAGGCAACGGGGCGAAACCCACCGCCAATTAATTGTAAATTTTTCAAACTTTCATCCTATCGCTTTTTCATTAAATTCAGTTCATCGTGGGCTATATCGTACGGAAGAAAATAGTGGCGAGGTACTAAGCGCTCGCCATATTGATTCTATCTTGCTACAACACTATTTACGGCTTTCAAGAACTTATTGACTATTTAACAGTCTTAATTATATTGCGTTATATTAAGGAGAATGTTATTAAATAAATTTTAAAATAATTCTTAGATTCTATTACTCTTAACGCTGTATTTGTCCGACTGCATTGAATTTTCCGATTAATTCGTGCTCGCACGTCACGAGGTGCTAAGCGCTCGCCATATTGATTCTATGTTGGCTTCTAAGAACTTATTGACTATTTAACAGTCTTAATTATATTGCGTTATGTTAAGGAGAATGTTATTAAATAAAATTAAAGAAATTCTTAGATTCTATAAGGCGAACCTTAATTGACAGGGCTAGACACTCGAATCGCGAAAGTATTAATTACGAAAAATTACAGCTCTCGTCTAATTGATATGCCAAGGCCAATAATCAGCTCGTCCAGTAATCAGCTTGTTCCTGGGGAGATAATCCTGTTCCGGATATCAGTGGAACGATCGTCAATTACTAAAGTCGAACGTAGATCCGCGACAAATGACGCGCGCAAGATAATACACGTTGTAAACATCGATTATTGCTGTTAGACTTTTGACGTTAGGTCAATAGAAGCGCGAAGCAAACAGCTCGGGCGGCTCTCGATTAAACATTCAGACGTCTCGTTCGTCTAGCTCGTATATTAGGCACGTGCTTAGAAACGGAATCGAGCGCCTCCTATGAAGAACAATAATTTATTAAACTGATACGTCATCGCCCTGTTGCGATAGTCGCGCGTTTCCCTCATTGAGAGTCAGAGGAGTGAATCGGGCCATTTGAATAACAAACGGTATGCAAATTCATTTGCCCTGCAGTCGTTTAGTCCTCGTACGAATTTATCTCCCGCGACATCCGAAAATACACCGTGGCCATTTTCGAACGGCACCGAACAGCACCTCCGCAAATATGACTGCGGTATGGCAACAACCTCGATTTTATTTAACCGAGCATTCCAATCGCAATTTCCAATAATCACCAACGAAAGCATCGGGCGATCTCTCAGGCCCACTTGGGTGACTCAATAAATTAATTGGTACTCTGTTCGCGAGTTATTCATCTCAAGATTTTTGTAAAAACAACGAGACCGAAAGTTTAAGCCAACACTTTATTAATTTGGTGAATTTTGCCGAATTATTTTGATTGCCATAGGGTCCGAGCATTTCTTTGATCGCAATTTCCAATACTCACCAACGAAAGCATCGGGCGATCTCTCAGGCCCATTGAGTTATCCCTAATTAATTCACTAACCATATTATTAATGAGAGTTGTATTATTTAACTTTCTAAGGGACTTCCCAAAAGAGCAGTTAACTGCAATTGTTGTGTTAACCGTTTCAAGATCATGTCTATAAATATTGAAATTATAAGATGATTCAATTTTGTATGAATCTGTCATCAGATCCATTATACAACGTCTGAGTATCAAAAATTAGATCCGATTCGTTTATTTTTAATAACATTATAATAGCTTTTGATCAATTGGAAACCAAGAGAACTACATCTCAAGATTTTTGTAAAAACAACGAGACCGAAAGTTTGAGCTGACACTTTATTAATCCGTTGAAATTTGCCGAATTATTTTGATTGCAATAGGGTCCGAGCGATCGTAAATCACGAGGCAATAATTATATGGAAGTTTGATTAACGGGTGTCCAAGGCGGTTTCCCGAAAACTGTGAGACGGAAACGCGGAGATTTATCGGAAATTCGCCGGACTCATTGGTAGTAAGCGTCGGCGTAACAACAATACGGAATAAATTACCATATAAATAGGTTTGCCGTTACACTGTGTTTCCTTGTAGGAACCTGGCCGCTCTACTCTCTTCGTTAATCCGGCCCCGGACTCTACTCAGAAATACCATCGGCAGGGAAACCTCTTAATGTTCTATTCTTACATCTCGCAGCGAGACCCGAGACTCGTGATAGCCGGCTGCCTCCAAGAAGATTTTAATTAAGCCCGCCCTTCCAATGTTTCGTCTGATTGGATGAGCTAATCCCGTTCCGTTCGTAGAAAATTTAGGGTTTCCCTTCCGTTAGAGGACAACCCCGAACGTCTCGGACGCCCGTTAACATTTTTTCGCGGCCTACTAAGAAAATTATCATGATTTATACCGGGCCGATAAATAAATTCATCCACCCCGCGGGGCAACTCGGCGTTCAGTCTTTCGTGGTTCATCTTCTTCGGTATTTTTAACGGACCCATCAGCTCGGTACGATACTCTTTCGTTGCTCAACTATTTTATTCGGTTAGGTTTTATAGGGAACGTCTTATTGTCTGACAGGACTGTACGCATTTTTATTGTATTTTTAAATATTCATAATTTGCTAGATTAAAAATGTTTCGTATATGTACTTCAAATATTCCATTAGTTTATTAAAAGGTCAATTCAATGACATTCCGCTATCCATTTCGAACGCCCTTCTAAAAATTGCTCAATTTCTAACGAGATATTTAACGAGCTGTATGGGGAAGTATTCGAGGGTTGAGGATTTTTTGTGACCCCGCCAGGGAACTTCTTTATTTGTAGAAATCACCTGAAACAGCTCCATCGTTAAGGGAACAGAGTTTAGTGAAGAGCAAATGTTCTCGCCCTAAAACACCCTCCGGTAACAGCTCGTTTCCTGATGAGTTTTCCAGAAGCGCAGTCGGCATTTTTGTCCATCATCGTGGAAGAGCATTTGGGCCTGGTGGGTGGAAAAGTTGTCGGTCTAGGGGTGTGGGCTAAAGGGAAAGCAGCACGTCAGGGGATGACATCTAAATCTCCCTTTTCGTTTCACGCTGACTGCCCGCCCTTTCGCTGGCTGCGCTCGCCGACCGGCCCTCCCTTTCCCCTTGCTGGCTGTCTTCAGAGGGGTGGGTTCTTCGGGTACACTCGCTCGCAAAACCTTTAACCCGCCTTTGGATCTGCTACGGCGGATTAATTGAAAACACACTGGATCGAATCAATTATTAAATCGTTCGGAAAGTCATTTTGTTTTCTCAATGGGAAAATCAAACCGAATTTTCTACCATTTACCATTTTGTCAGTCAACTTGAAGACTCGTAGAATTTCTGTTTTTTATTAGCGAAGAATGTTGCACCGCCAATGTTGCACCCGAACCAGTAAGAATAATTGTAAGAATGTTTATACCACTGTATTGATGACTGATTGGTTTACTCATATGTTTACCTGTTATTGATTTATGCCGTCATATATAATTTTATTGATTTATGCGTTGCGTTAGCGTTTTGTTAACAAATCTATGTTGCCATGAATTTCTGTAAAATAAATCGAGCGAGCAAAGGATCTTCACATGTCAAGCCTTCTTACAAATTCAGAAAAATAGGAAATACAAAATAGGTGATAAAGTTATGATAAGAAATTTTGATAATTCACCCGGTGTATTATCGAAATTAATACCAAGTTTTAAAGGGCCGTATCGATGACTGATTGGTTTACTCATATGTTTACCTGTTATTGATTTATAATGTTATATATAATTTTATTGATTTATGCGTTGCGTTAGCGTTTTGTTAACAAATCTACGTTACCATGAGTTTCTGTAAAATAAATAGTTTCCTACGAGCGAGCAAAGGATCTTGACGTATCAAGCCTCTTTACAGAATGAATTGTTAAGGAGTAACATTTTTGAAGATGATCGCCGTTGAAATAATTTCGGAAATGAGATTTCAACTCAGTTTCGAGTTGCGGCGCGTCATGAAGCGCCAAGGCAACGTTCCAGCGGTCCGTCGGGCAACGAAAGTAAAATTCTTCGCAGTTTCCACAAGGGACGCGGTAACGAGCCACGCTGGCGAGCAAACAAGGGGATTCGCATGGAAAGCGCGAAGTTTATTGTTGTAGGTATTCCAGAGCGGGTCTCGGGGTCCTCGGTACAGTTTCACGCAACCGGGTCTTTTATATTTTTATGGCGGTGAAAGTCGCCGCTGGGGCCGATGGGGTCGCGACCGTGAAGGCATTCCACGTCCCTAAGTTTCGCCCGGTGCCCGGAAAAACGAGGACAATGCCTACGGTAGAGGCGAGTTTCACTTTTACCCCACCAAGATACTAGGGCCCCCAGGAAAAACGTTTAGAAAGAACGAACTGAACGTTTCGAGAAAACTAAAGGATCTAACGGCGGATCATCCCCTGGCGAGATCAGTTTCGCAGGATCTGCCGGCGAGATCTTGCGAGCCAACCACTCAAGGACGTCACGGTGGAAGGCAAAATTGGGAGGGTGTGATACCATCAACGCGGTTCAAAGTGTAACATTTTCTGTGACTTCGAGAGGTCTGAGACTTTTACCTCGAGCGATTTTATTACAGAACTTGTTGCTCGGAGCGGTGATCTTGTGTTTTATTTTTTCAAATGGAGGGCTGGGAAAGGAGGTTAAGGAAAAGTTTAATCAAGATTGAGTGTTCTGATATTGATCAGGAATTCCTGTTCTTGTGCGAAGAGAATTGAATTTTGTATTTTGTGCTGTGGACGACAGGAAGTATTGTGCCTGAAACGACGAAGAAAATCATGGAGTCGATGCTGGAATTAGCAGTCAATAAGGAAGTAATTAGCAGGTTGTGGAATTGATAAAAAATGAAGTCAAATATATCAGAGGCGTGTTCAAGAGAGAACGACGTTGAGCGACACATAAACTAGGAAGTAATCAAAAAATGTAAAGTATCTACACCAAGAAGTTGTTCGAAGATAAAATGATTAATAAAAAAATGATACGAAGAAAATGCTGAACGTCTAAGAACGGAATTAACGATCAATAAGGAATTATGTGGAAGGTTAATGCAAATTTGCTGTGCAGGATACGATAGTGGGAATAGCTGTGCAGGATACAAAGGAAAATGTTGATGCATTCTGATGGGAGCTCCGCGGGATCGATCGTGTACCGTTTCGCGGACCTGCTTCTCCCGCAGAATCGAAAGCGAGAAGGTGAAGAATTGCCGGGGATACTTTCGCCGACGTTGTTCATAAATTTCTGGCCACGCATAGTATTCCCCGCTTCTCGAGTTTACTGTAAACAGATCATCTTGAATCTTCCGGTTGCCTCTAGACGACGCTGCGTTCCAACGTGGTCGCTCTGATCTCGTTACACAATATTGACCGCGATCTTGATAAACAACCACTTCATGAAATTTGGCTAAAAATCCAGCTGAAAGCGTTACACCGTCTGGATTAATTCGTATCGATTTGATTTCGTGCTGAACATTTTCGATGGATTCTTTGAATGCTTTTCGATGGGTTATATTTATATTCAAATTTTATTCAACGAAGCGATGCATTAATTTCGGTCCGAATAATTGATGAACCTCCGCTAAGTTGAATAAGAGTGACTCTGAGCGATGTTGAAGTTTTTTGCAAAATCCCAGTGAATTTTTTCAAAGACAGCTTCTGTTCTGATTAAAGAACAGCGCAACAAATTCCATGAAAAAACATCAATCTCACTCATCGAGCAGCGCAACATCCATCTTCTATCAATCGAAGACGTCGATCGGCGTCGGACGACTCCATCGACGTCCAAAAAATGATGATTCGTCGAGGAAAAAGTGACAGTGGCGGGGTTTAAATTCGCAAAACACGGGGCCCGCGAGTTTCCACGTAACGCGCCGGCCATTCTACGAAATCGTGCACGTGTGCAACGCCGGATTCAGCTGCCTCGTTCGGTTCACGAATGAATTATCGCCCGTTCGGGGTTGGGCTCTTTCATTTCCAGTCCACGCGGTAGCTCCGTCCTTTCCTCCCTTCTTTCGCTCTCTCGTTTTCTCTCCTCCTCTCTTTCTCCCGTATCGGTCGAGCCTGCCGTCAGCAACGCTTTTTCCCATCCCTACGCGATTCCGCTCTACACCGCCATTCTCCCCCTTTCTTTTTCCATTTCCAGCGGAAAGATACCGCGCAACCCTCCTCCACCCCGGATTATTTTTATAGACTCACGTGTGCTCGCTAAACACCCCGCCCGCTTAGACCCGCGATTTTCCACCCCCGCGGTGTTTGTTCGCCGACTTAAACCTGTGTCTGCGATATTTTATTCCCAACCCGACCGCGGAATAATAGAAAACGTGTCTGAGATGTTTGTTATCATTTTCAGAATGCTCGAGAACTGCTTCGTGTACTTTATTCGTTGAATTATTTAATTCGTGAACAGGAGATATTGAATTCCATGAAGAAGCGATAAAAAAATGTGCTTCAGAATATTTATAATTATTTGATCAGAGACAATGTAATAAATGGAACACGTTATTAAATTCTTTCCTTCGAATATTAAATTGATTTCTACACATTGTCTAAGTACAGCGCCATTTTTAGTTTCACACCCCATGTAATGTCGATTCCATACTTGTAGACTCGAGTCGTACAAGGGTGAAGAAGTCTGATTTTATTCATGGCTGGTACGTTGCAAGCGTCAGCCATTCAATTAGGAATCCTTTTGAAACCAGTTCAACAGTCAATTATTTAAAGGAAAGGTGGCGAGACGAGTCCGATATTATATGGATGCTTCAATACGAGCGCGTGGAATCATCTGCCACATTGAGTTATGCGTTTCGGTATAACCAGGTGTGGTTGAGGGCTAGAATGAGACTCTGGGTTCTTAAGTAACTTGGTCCACGGTGAACGTTGGCTTAAAATCCGGTCCGAGTCTGTTAAAGTCCAGTTAAAGTCAGCTGGACTCCCTGAAGTGTTCTTTCGTGACCCCGACGTAGCCATCTTGGAGAAAAGTTGCGTCCAATGAATCTTAGAATGTCCTTATCGAGGTCTAGGTTTCCATTTTGTATGTTTGTCTTCCTTGAGTAGAATTATTTTTAACGAGTCCTCTTGTATCTCGTTTTAATCCAGCTTCAATTTTAACAGAATTAAATGAATTGGCTTGTTGTTCGTACATGTTTGTGTTCCTCGAGTAGAATTATTTTTAACAAGTCCTCTAGTATCTCATTTTAATCCAGCTTCAATTTTAACAGAATTAAATGAATTGGCTTGTTGTTCGTACATGTTTGTGTTGCTCGAGTAGAATTATTTTTAACGAGTCCTCTAGTATCTCGTTCTAATATCAGCTTTAACGGAATTAAATAAATTGGTTTGTTGTTCGAACATTCATTATTAATTTCTGCAATACTTTTGTGGTGTAACTTGTGAAAGTAGGTGGCCCATCGTCGTCTCGAAATTTCCGAGCGTTTCTGCGGTTTTGACGAATTTGTTTACGACACGATAATTTCCAAGTTTGAGAAACGGTGTCTGGAAGTTTCGTACGGATGCCTCTTCGTAGGAGGGGCAGCAGGGTCTTGGAACCTCTTTCGAGAGGGCAAGCACCCGTCACAACAGCTGCTATACTCTCGAAGAGCTGCGCGTTTCCAAACTCTCCTTCTCTATCTCTCTCCCTTGGCCTTAATAAAATCGATATTAACTCCGGCTCCTTTTTATCAGGAACTTCAACGATAACCGTGTACTCTTGCTCACCTATTTTCTTCCGAATAACTTGCTTTGTATTTCGTGCAGAACCTCGACTAAATTACTTTTTCATTACCGGGGGATTTTCTCGTTTTACTCTGTGAAAGAGAGCCGCGCCGTTGCAAGAAGTTCTCTTGCTACGTTACTGGTTACTGGGCAGAAAAGCGGTTTGTTTCCCCATCTCGGAGGGTCAGAAATGCGTGGAAGGAATCAAAGGGAGAAACGCAATCAATCGAGTGTTTTCCTTCTGAACAATGGCTTGCAAAGGGGAAAGGGACAGCGAGGGTAAATTGAAATTCCGTGACACGGAAGGAACTCTGATTGGGAAGAGGGACGGCAATGAAAATGGCGCGCGATTGCTTTTTGCCTGTGGTTCGTCGTCTTCGTCTCCGTGTCCACGAAATAAATAAATTAAGAGACTTTTAATATATTGCATTCTCTTGTCCTCATTCATACATTTCGTGCATTTTTGAAATTATAAAATTGTACGTTCTTTTTAAAGCATAATGTAGCTCCCATTAGGGTACAGAAATGTTTTCAGAATTCTTTTACCACACGGTTGTAAAATATGTAACGTAAAAAATATGACTATGCAGTTTCGCATTCGACGCCCGAATGAATTCTTCAATCCCAAACGAAGCTAGAACAGCGTTTCTCCGAAAAAACGAGGGCGCAAAAAGGAAGGTGGGAAACAGAACGAAGTGCTGGACAAGGAGCGAAAGAAACAAATTGTCGATCGAAGTAACGAGCGCGACACCCAGGTCTGTTGGAGGGGGTTGAATTTTAATCGAGTAGAAGAGGAAGAATAATGGCGGGAAGGAGCCGAGGACGCCATCAATTGAATGTTTTCGTTTTGAAGCGTGCGCCGGTTCCGATCGGCGGCGGCGATGGTGTCCGGGGAGGATCGAGGGGATCGGTGGAGGATCGGTAGGAGAAGAAGAGGGTGTAGATCCCCCGAAGAGGGTAAATTGGAATTCCGCGACGCGAAGAGTGCCTCGGTTAGTTGCACGGGGCCAAACAGGGGGTCAGTGGGGTGAAGGCGAGACCAGGAAACCGGGGAAAAGCGGCGTGGGAGAAGAGAGAAAGAGAGAAGAGAGAGAGAGAGAGCGCGGAGAGAGCACCGACACCCAAGGAATATTTACTGCCATCTTCTCTACCACTTACCCACAGATTCCCTGCCCGAAGTTGTAAACACCTCTTAACTGTATAGAGATAGTATCTCGGTTTCCCTTCTCGTGTATCCTAAGCAGTTACGCGGCTGTTATAACTAAAGGATTATTAATTAGATCGCCCGGCGATTACATCGCGATATTTTCCATCCCCTTTTTTCTTTCCGAGTTTATCTGGTTTTTTTCGTTCTCCTCTCCTCTCTCCCTTTTTTCCCCAGCCATTACACACGAGCTTCTCTCTTTCTCTTTCGCTCTCCGGTTCGTCTCTATTTCTCTCGTGATCGCGAGTGCTGCAGCAGCGTTACCGTTCTCTGTCGCGTTCGTTCCGCTGCCGAGAGGTTTAATTGATTCGAACTGCCGCGACTATCGGATTATTAATTGCGCTGTTAATCGGGGACGACGGTAATTAAGCTGTCGACGATTCAGTTTTATGATGCCCCGCGCCCTGTCCGCTATACTTCTGTCCTTTGTGCACGGGATACCGGTGTTTAGCGGAACTATAGCGCAGGCTAACAACGTTGCAAGAATTCAACTCGCTTCCGGTTAGCTTCCGGCCTGACGAAGCTTCTTTGCTGTCGCATTTTTTTTTCATCGAGAAGCTCGTCGATTGGATCCGAAAAAAGCGACGGCGTTCGCCATTTATTCTTCCGACGCTTGCTTGAAGCAACGTCCAATCAAGATTTTTCTACGGGAAATTATTCAGTGAATTTCATTGTTTGTGTACTGATTGGAACATTTTCATGTTCGATAATTGGAAAGAAAAATTTCATTTGTTGTCTACATTGAAATGTAGAGGTCAACACCAATTTCAATTATTCATATTTTCATTATGAATTTATTCTAGATAACTATTTATAGATGCCTACATTATTATTTATCCTAGAATTTGTCAATTATGCAACATCTGAAACAGTTGTTTCTATTTATGACTTGGTCAATATTGCTTGTTTTCTTAGATTACCAATATATCTTAGCAGATATACAGTTGTAGTCTTGGTTGATCTATTGATCTCTGATTGGTTCTTGTAGTACACTCTGATTTCATTATAACATCTTTCACTGTTACAATTTCAGACGTAGTTTTTCTCCTTTCTTGAAAATGATCCACACAACGATCGGAACGTTGAAAGTTTAAATTAATTTGTAAAATTGTTTTATAGCATTTATTTGATCGAACCGTTGCGCCGAAATCATTAATAATTTTCCTGGTTCATATTTTCGTTTTGGAGCGATCCGTGCGAATGGAAACTCCATTTTTAAAATCTCTGATCTTTCCTCGTCACCGATCACGCCAAACGCGTCGTAAATTAATGCCAGATACATAAAGGCAACGTGTCAGTTGGCAGACAGACAGATGTCTCGAAAGCTCAGTGTTCGGCGTTTGCCAGCTCAGAAAACACGACCGATAAGGCTCGACGAAATTATCTGAATCGCTAGTTAACGAGCAGCGTGATCGGTGAAATAATCGCTCTAAGCGAACGCTAGAACACGCGGAAGCTATCGTGGAATTTGTTGGGAATAACGGGAGGACACGTGACCGGCCCGATAATTGTTCGAATTCGAAGGGGATCGGTATTCGAACGAAGTTGTCGTCGCCGTCGATTTGCATACCTCGCGTCGGCGTCGTCGTCGTTGTCGTCGTTTTCTACTGGCTCGCGAATCGTCTGTCGATCGACGACACTTTTTTCCTCTCTACTGACAGTTCACCTGTACAAACCTGACTCGTTGTTTGACAATGACTGTAGCAATATTTGCACCTTGCAAAGAAATTTCACGCGAGACGACCTTCGACTCTGAAAAGCTCGCACCCGATAAACGTCGATGTCTGAAATTATTATTATACTCTCGTTATCAATTTTGGCGTATTTTATTCGATGATTGATCGGTTTTCGACAAATATGATTTTTATTTTCGGTATCGAGCGGTTTAAATGTACACAGACGTCATTTTCTGTACCCAATGCAGTCTTCAGAGGAATATAGTTAGAATAAAAATGTTTAAATAATGCTGCTCGAGAGTGCAGCATAAATTTCTCAGGTTTTGTTCATACAAACTAAACAATCCAATGTCATTCTTTAATCATATTGATTATTCTTCTCTACTTGCGCAAATTAATTTTTCAAACACTTAAAGCGAAATCTACTTATGGATTAATTAATCCAATGAATCGCATTAGTGCAACAATCGTATTTATGACAGTATTAATTATTTTATTGAATTATTGAATAATGAAATTGAAATATTGATTGTACCAGTATCATTTTGTTCAGTATCACTTTTTCTTCTTTTTTTGTAAATACTTATGTAAAAAGGGCTCCTGCCCGTCTATAATAAATAATAATAATAATAATTAAATAAATATTCTCGTAATATGAGCATGGGGTCTTTTCAGGCCTAAAGCTCTCCGGAACGCAGACGTCAGCGTGTCTCACGATCGGAGAACTAACTCGATCGTCATGGCGACGTCAACACGGAAATCCGCGGCTTCTATTTTATTCAAGGAGAGAGTCAAAGCGAAGAACGTTGTTCGGCTACGTGTGCTGAAAGCGGAAACGCCGAGGATTCGAGACGAAGATCCGCGGAGACGCTCGTGCAGATGCTCGACGCCTCGAGAGTATTTTATTGCTCGTTCGCCGACTCGTTCATCTCGCTCGCTCCTAAAAAATGTCCGCGAACGGATTACGCTCGATTAACACTCTCAAAAGCTGCTTCTTTGTGTCACCCACAAACGATAAACAATCGAACGTTTTCAAAGGAATCGTTTCGAATCATTATAAAAAATCAAGTCTTCATTCAATATAATGGGATGAACAGTTGTGAAGTACTAACTTTAAAACACTTTAATGTTAGACCGTGGATTTTGTGCATTTGCGAGATAAAGTAATAGATGAATAATTAATAACGAAACAAGTGAACAGATTAAGAAAACAAAGGCAGTGAAAGATTAGAAGAATCTACGAACATGTTACGATGTTTTAAAAACTCTGTTAAGGGATGAAGTGAATTTTCATTTAACTCCTGCTGCCCACAATCGTTGGAAAATATTTTAGTCTAGTTCAGAGCCAAATATAAGATGTACCTTTGAAACTAGAAATTTTCGTTGCGAGAAATATTCTCCACGGCTATCAAAATCCAGCACCGCAAGGATCTCTGTATCTATGGTGTCGTGTTTAGCCAGTCTAGGGATCGTTGTGCCACCAAGAAAAAAAAAGAAAGGACTCGTCGCGAGAGAGCTGGAGCGGCGTGGCACCGGCAAAGCCAAGAAATCGAAGCCCTGAAACAACGAGCGGACGAGCCGATGCGCCCTCGCAGCCGGAGACGCGGCGGAGATGTAGAACGAGAGAGACAAATAGAAGGAGACGGTGAAACCCACTAAATCAATACTCTGCCATCGCTCCAACTCCGGCTGATCCCCTCGCGCACCCCCTTAGCCGCCGTTTTCCTCGCTCTCTCCGCATCCCGGCTCGGCTCCGCTCCGTTCTGCTCCGTTCTGCCTCTGCTCTGCGTCCTCCTTCAGCGTCCTCCTCGGCTCGTGGCCTGCCACCCTTCGTTCCACCCCCGTCACGCTCTCCGGGGCGAAACTTCCTCTCTTCTCTACTCCCGCAGAGAGTTCGCCTCTGTCGGGGTTGGATATTCCCCTTTCGCGTCCGAGGCCGGCTCGCGAGACGTCGACGATCACGATGGAACCACCGCCACACGCGGGGTCCTAAACGCTTAGGCTATTGCGATGCTTCGTCCCTTCTCCAGGCTTCGAGGGAACCGACGGACCGTGTCTGACCAGGTTCTTGGCGGCTGGTTCCTTTCCGATGTCTTGGACATTTTCTTTTTTGTTTAAGGGCGGTGGGAGAATCGTCTTAAAGACACCATCCCCTTCGATGGCGATTGGGGAGGGTAGTGTTGGATTCGGCTCCCTCTTTGGATTTAATTGGGGGGATTATCATTTGCTAGAAACACAGTCTATTGCCATACCAACTAACCCCAACCGCCCAGGTCCTTTTCAAGGACCTTTTTCCTCCTCCTTTAGCGAGACTTCTCAACCCCTCGGGCCCTCTGTTCGCATACAAGAGGGGTACCTCTCGCTCTTACTCTAGCTGATGTCTTGGACCTGGAACATTCTCAGATTCCGACTTTGATCTCTGCTTCTGCTTGGAAGCTGCTGGACTACTTCAGACACGTTCCCGCAAGATCTAATGGGGTTGTTCATTTTTAGAAATGTCTTCAGTAGACGTTCAGAGTTGATGAATTATTGTCTTGGCTATGCAATTTTGATTTAACAAGGTGCTGAGATTAGGCTGATTGATTTGGAAATATTCCTGCAAAATGAAAAGAGCTTGCAGGATTAAAATTCGAAAATAAGTCAGTTTACATGAAAGAAAAGAAAGACGGCCAGATAAAATGTCCAGCAATGAAATAATGATAAAGCATGACGATTCCTTCGCGGTCGAGTAGGATCGAGGAGATCGAGGGATCCGAAGAGGCCAGACGGATATCACGCGGCTGATCAACGAACTGGGTCACGTAGCCTGTGCGGCACACGCTTACGCAGCCGACGACCATCTGCGGACCCACTACCGAACGTACATAATATATCTACGATCGTGAGATTCGAACGGCCTCCGAAGAAGTAGGAGGAAGAGGTCACTGATTGCCAGAGGGGCTCCGCTCCCTCTCTGCGAACTCGGCTAACCACTAACCCGACGAATAAACGGTCAGCTGCCGTTTTGACGGTCACCTACCAGCGCCATTTGCCTTCGCCTTGCTATAATCGCCTTTCTGTGCGACGTCGGCATCCTGTGGGACTCTTCCCTCGGCAAATTGATTCGTCGCCATTTCGTAGGCCCTCTTGAGATTCCAAAAACAAATGTTCCTAATAAAACAATTCCGCACTTTACAGCCTTCCAAGGACTTAATCTATATATATATAGAAATGAAGTCTTTATTGACTCACTCATCAACGCCCAGGCTAAACCCTTTCCTTTATGATCTATACAAGGGATACGAAAGGATATTTCGAAATTCAACTCCTAAGGGGGTGAAAACGGGTTACAACGTTTGTATAAAGAATATTTTGTGCGTGGTTGGATTTTCTTGAAACTTGGTCTTAATGATCCTTGATATAATTAATCAAAAACCTATTTCGGCATTTTTTAAAATTCATCCCCTAAAGGAGTGAAATGGGGTTGCAACGTTCGTATGAGGAATATATTGTTCGTGGGCAGATTTACATCATACTTGGTCTTAATGCTCATTGATACAATCTGAATGGGGTGAATGGGAGGTTAAAAGGTTTCATGGAGAAACAATCTCAATTTTCTAGGGCATTAAACAGTTTCCTGTGCGAGTGAAATACATTTTTAACGAACCATCGTATTTCTTAAATCATCATATTTCTAAAACGCATTCGTCAGCATATGGATCTTGCAGTGTTCCCGATCTAACCAGATGTAGCAGTAGCTAAAAATCGTGTGTCGTGGTCGCAGAGTCTGGTCTTCGGAAGAATGCGAGGCATTCGGTAACGCGACGGGTCACGGAGCAGCGGTGTCCGCAGGCGAGACCGATTAAAAGTCAGGATTAGCAAGTAAAAAGGAATGGATCCTGGTCCGGCGGGTTCTTGAAGGGAGCATCGAGAGTCCCGGCGAGTCCAATTACACGGGCACCGGGTTCTGCTTTGTTTCACGGCCGCTGCCCGTAGTCTGACGCCTCTTCCAACAGCTCTCCCTCTTTCTCTCTCTGTGCTTTTGCCGTGCGTACTCGCGAGCAACTTCCGGCGATGGAAACGCTACGATTCCGCTCGAGCCGAGCGAGCGAGCAACTCGCGTTCTCCGGCCACGCTCCTGTGGCCTCGGCGTCCCGTTAATTTCTCGCGATCCGCGCCGCGATTACGCGCCGCACCCGCCCGAAAATTTAGCGCTTTTCGGCCACCCTTTAAATCTCCGCCGGCCCCGCCGCCGCCGGAAATAGCGTGGCCAACGCCGCCGCCACCTAATACGCCGCACAGCGGTCCTTTATTTATTAGGCGTATCAACCGCCGTCCCGTTGAAACGCAACAGTTAATTAAATGCGGACCGCGCTGCTACTTTGTGCCATCTCGCACGCTCAGAATTTAGCCTCGCAATTGAGCTTCCTCCGCGGGCCATCCGCAGTGTGTTCTTCGGTGATGGCCTCTTGAAAAATGGCGGCGGTAACCTGTGTCGACGAGACACTAATTCACAACCATTACAGTCGACAATAAAATTCTACAAAAATCTCCTCGCACGATTCTCACTTCTTAAATGATTCTCGTTCAAACGAATTGCACTCGGGCGCAGTACACCGTCTCACAATTAAAACATCAAAGATAAATAATCTTCCATCTAATCGGTCGAGTAAATCATCTTGTATTAAATCGTTAAAATAAATCATCTCATATTAAAACGTTAGAGTGCATCATCCCGAAGTACCAATCAAATCGAATCAGATAAACCCGGCGCTCGTACACGAACAGTTTCACGATCCGCCGTGCATACAGCGCAAGTATCACGATCTGCGAAATAAAATCGACGAAGCCCGAATCGTTGTTTATAATGGAATCGTCGACCAAGGGAACAGAGGAGAATCGTACCGTTCTATGGATCGCCACGAGCAGATAAGGATTCTGTTTTCCAAACAAGCAATTAGAGCCGCGATAACGCGACGGGAACCGCTCGCGTACGCTAATAAGCTGAACGCTGAATCTCGCCGAAGCGGAATCGTCTGCTGAGAAATTAATATTTATAACGTAACGCACTCTTTAGTGGGCTCGCGCGTTATCCGACGCTTATCCCGCGATATCTCGCAATTAATTTCCTCGGTGCGCGCCTCGCTGCTCGACGCACCGTTTCGCGTTAATTAATCAAATTCCTCTAACTGTTGCAGGTAAGAGCGCTTTGATGTTTCTGCTACGCCTACGCCGTTGATAGTCATGCCGGTAAGTGTTAAACTCCAGCTGCCCCGCGACAAGCTTACATCTTGTAAATCGTAATTGGGAGACGCTTCGGACCGCGGCGGACTTTATGAGCCAATTCGATGGGGGCAATTTGTCGCTGGGAGCTGCTCTCCGTGCTGGGAAAAACGGTCGTTGCCGCTACCAATTTATTACTACCTACCCGGCGCAAACCATACGGACGCTCTTTGCAGCCTTGGCGTTGCCCTAACTTCGTTGCGCGCGAGAATTAAATGCGGACCAAGATTAAGATGTTTTTTACAATTCCCTTTTTGGCAACTAGTGATGCTGTAATATTGCACTGTGATGCTAACTGGATTATTTTGTACAACGGTTTCTTCGTGTAATATCTTCCATCGATTTACTTCGGACGTTTTAAACCTGACTCGAATTGGGTACGTGTTCCGATGCTGACGAGCGACCGTGTGTTTTCCAGAGATTCTGGTTAGTGTCTTTCAAAGATAGGGCCCGTGTACGCCCATGGGAGTGACGAAGCTTACGTGTATTCCTCCAGATGTTGAGCTCTTTTTTCCGGACACACGTTACACCATGAAAAGTGATGCTCACGGACGTAGCTTCTAGAAAATCGTGGGATAGAACATTCGGGGATAGGAGACTTTTCTAAAGAATTTTCTCCAGGAAATTTGGTAATTATATAGAAAAGGTCTGCGTACTCCCATTTTGATGAAATTTTAATATGTTGTAGATTTCGATATTTTGAACAACTTCTTCATTTTCCAATATAGAGGGGTCGCTTTTAGTTTTCGAGATATTTGCAAAAGACTATCGCTAATACTGTATTGAATTTTTCATATTCCTGCATGATACGCGTCAACGTAAACCTATGGGGCCGCATCTGTTTATTTTTCTCATTTATCATTTTATTTATATTTATACTCTCATCACTACAGCGTCAAAATGTAAACGAACGCAGTGCATAAGAAAAATTCAATAGAGTATTAGCGATAGTTTTTGCAAATATCTGAAAAACCATAAGCGACCCCCCTATATTCGAAAAGGAAAAAGTTGTACAGAACGTGTTGCTGCATAACATATTAAAATTTCATCGGGGTACGCAGACCTTTTCTATATAATTACCGGAAATTTTTCTAATAAATACGTGAAAACGCTTCCTTCCCATACCTAGAAAATATTCCAGAACAAATTGTATACCCCCGCCGATTACAATGAACTATCAAAGACAATGACTCGACAAGGCGTGGAAATTAAACGGCCACTGGTCATCCAGTTCTGCTCGATATATTCGGGACAAAGGAGCAAAGATTCACAGGTGAATTACACTGGTTTCTGGATCGACACGCGCTCGTCCGCGGCGTGTTCGCCTATTTAAAGCATTTCCTGCCTAGCCTCGCGTTAGAGATAGATATATCAGGCTCTATTCGCGGCGAGGGCGCACGAAAGTATCCGTCCGCCTCTATCCCGGGTTTGCAAAGCTGATGTAGCCGGTCGTTCTCGCAGCTTGTTGAAAGATTGACGGCCGAATCCGTCGGCGAGCGGCGCGCGCGGGATTTTCTGCAATTTTCCGTGCGGTCCGCAAGCTCGTAGGCCGTGCACGTCTTGCCGAGGTTCGAGAGCTTCGCATTCAATTCGATTCGCGTACGCGTACGTTTCGTTCGTGGCTTGAACTACAGGCACGTGGTCTGTGACAAGCGTCGTCGCGAAGACTCGCCTTTCCGCGCCGATTTCATCCTCTATATGTCTAGATCCATGGTCGATTCCTCGATCCATTGCGAACTTCTTCGTTATTCGATATTCTTAGACTTTTTCTTGTATAACTAGAAATGATTTTATCTTAATACGATCGACATAACAAAAATCCATTTTTCTTGTATACTGCAAAATAAAAATGAAAACCGATTTCTCACCATTTAGAATACATTTTATTTAAACATCCTACGAATTTGACCTATCACGCCTTCTTTAGAGACACAAGATGGCGGGTTTTTTCCCTCGACAAAATGGGTATCCCGACTCGAGTAATGTCGCTCAATATACTTGAATGATTGCGGGTAAAATGAGTGACGGCTGGGCTGGGGGCAAGGTATCGGCGACGAATTGAAACAAATCGATCCATTAACCCACGCTCGCACCGAGAACCGAGTTAATTTGAACGTTCTGCCAGAACAGTTAGCTAAAAATTCGATCTCGATTTTTTTCACAGACTTCTCTGCAAGGAAAAAATGAAAATAAAATATCCATTCTCCGCTCTTTCTAAAATTTTTTAAGGCGAATACAAGCTAATTTACGGTTAGGTTAGTTCTGTGAGAACATTGTGACGTCATAAGGAATATCCACGTTCCATTTTGATCATCATCCTCGGTCGTTTCGTAAACTTCGGCACCCCCATGCTCGTTCAATAAATCGGTACGCTGTTCGGAGGCTTCCTCCGAAAATTCAGCACCCCCATAAACAGTCGGTCGCCGTGCGTTTCTAAGCGGGTCGGCGCGCGTAGGTCCGTCGTCCGAGGACGATTTATTTTCCGGTTCCAACGGAGCAGCGTCCAATACGGGCGCAACGAGAAAGATCCAATACGGGCAATCAAACGCTGTCGAGCGTACGCCTCCCTTTGTTGACGCAGAAAGAAGCAGCGTGACAGCCTCCTCGGTCGACCCCCGGTTCAGGGGGTAGCAAAACCAGCGGGAGAAAGACTGAGACAGCGAGACACGCGAGAAAGTAAGAGATAGAGAGTTAGATTGAAGAAGGAAAGAGGGAGACGGAGGAGCGAGGAGCACCCAGGCGACGAGAGAAAGCGGCTAGATAAAGCCGTGGAAAAAGATGGGAAGATCGCGCGCGAAGTAGAAGCATGAGACACGTTGGAGGAAAAAGGAGAGTCGGCTGTGTGCGCGCGGGGGGGAATACGCAACCACCATCGTGCTGGATCACGGGGGCGTAAAGAGAGAATAGAGACGGGAGGTTGGAAGGCGACAGAGAGAGAGGGAGAGAGAGAGAGAGTGATTGAAGATGGCGAGGGGCAGCGGGGTTGCAAGAGGGTGTCGGGGGAGGGGGCGCAGTTTAACGCATGTGCACAGGGCGCCTCGCGTCGCGGCGCTCTGGTCCCGCCGGCTCTCGGAGGCTGCGAAACCGAGCGGCCGGAATTCGCGGATCAGAGTGGTCGCATCTCCCGCTTCAGATCTACGCTCGGCGCGAGAACAGAGGTGCGAGGAAGCCCGCGGTTTTCCATGAGAATCGAGCGACTCGGTGCAATTCGTTCGACGCTGGCCCCCGGTACGGTGCAAGACGGTTGTCTCGATCAGGTGGACCAGGGACGACAGGATGAGGGTGCCGTGGCGGTCGTTGGCTGGCCATCGGTGACGACGAGCACCGATCCGCAGAGTAACCGATCCTGTCACGAGCGCGGAGTGCACGTGCGACGCAGACACGACCGCCTCGAGACGCAGCCGATCACCGTCAACCGAAAGCTTCTTCGTCTAGCTTCTTGGAGACCCGGGACTGATAGTTAACAGAGACGAGAAGCCGATCGGACCCGGTAGCCTTGAGGGAGACAGGATCACTCCAGAGGCAACCTAGACAATCGCAAGACCCGCGCGACGGGTGCATGACTCGCTAAGGCAATCGCTCGCTTATTTTTTATTGTTCTTCATCCGCAGACGACATAGCCTGGATTTAGAGTGCTCGCCAAACGTGAAATCGAGTTCCGAAAGCTTGGTGGATTCAGTGACACACGGTTGGTTGAAGGGATAGTTCTCTCTTGTCCTCGCGGAACGTTGCGCAAGGTGATGGTGATTGGACTCGAATGCCCCCGTGGTTGTTCACTGTTGAGTAAGCTACCGCGAAGGACACATGTTCCGCGAACAGTGTTGTTGGTCTGCTGTTGTTGGTATCGCTCCACAAGGTGTCTGGCTGGCACGGTGACTCGACGCGATCTACAGCGGACCCAGAACAGCAACGAGGAGGAGCTGCTGGCGCCTGGTGGGAAGAACCAGCCACGACGGGGCCCGGCGCCGGGGCACGAACAAGGCCCCCGGTGCAGGGAAGAAGCCAGGCGGAGGGGGAACCCGGGCCCGGCGTAGCAGCAACGGCCCTGAAACTACAGGGGAACCTAGCTACCCCCTTGCACAGGGGGGAGACCAGGAGGAGACCGCGCCGACGACGGCGACGGAAAAAGAAGCGACGGAGGTGAGCCTGACCGTTGCATTTTTCAACCCCTAGGATTTACCAATTTATACCCCGAGTTCGACTGCCTCTTCCGCTCCGAACGAACGAACCGATCATCAGGATCGTTCACGATCAGACCCTATGTTTTGGTTAGGCCTTCCCTCTATGTGTACGCGAGAGCCAGCATCGCTGATGCATGTTCGAGGGAAGTGATGCTCCCGATGCGATGGTGAGGATAGTGCTTGGGGGATACAGTGATGACGGTACAGTGTTCTGGGAAAGGATGCTGCCGACCTCCTTTCTGTCAATGGCCTAGCTTATTTTCGTAGTGCTAGTGTGCCGCTTGCGTTAAACATTCAACCGCGTCGTTTTTCCGGTTTAGTGTGAATTTTGTATGGAGATTGGGAATCGGTGGGATTGTCGGTTCAGGATTTCGATCCTTCGCTGTGCAGAGTGCTTTCATTTTTTTTTGTGGTTGCACATTTGTCACAGTTACGTTTATAATACACTGTTTTATTATATTTCGACGACAAAAATTGGAGGGATTGCTGAGTCAGGTTCAATTCGTAATAGTTAGAAAGTTGTTCGCCTGACAAATTTTTAATATATTACTTCTTCTGGACTTCTCTTTAATCGAGGGTTAAAAAGCTTTCTCTCGAGAAGTCCAGTGACCAGAGTCATGTTCTCGTTTGATCCGAAGAAGAATATCCGGGTGTTCGTGGGTTCAGGTCGACGGAAAATCAAGTCCAGTCACGTGTACGCGAAAAATTCGGTACACGGTGTGTTTCGGCGACCAGTTCTTGTCGCGCAGAAGGGACACAGACCGCGAGACGAGTATTACGACGATGAATAACGACCAGTGGAATTGCCGCAATAACACGTTCGGCCAATAAGAACGTAAGATCCGATCGCGAGAAGGGGTCCTGTTCAATATTCGAGGAACGTGGTTGGTGTACGGTTCGCTGCGACAAAAACGCGAAAAAAATGCCCGCTGCTGTTGCTGGCCGTCGGACGAATTTCAACAATGAAGGATTCGTTTTCGACTGCGGAACCAGACCTTTCAAACCTCTTTTCGTTTCATCTTGAAACCGCACAGGATCGTTCGAAGGGAATTCGAGGATCGTGACAGGACTGTGACAAATGGTCTGATTTGTGCGCTATTAATTAGATTCGGGGGATGTTGCGCGGCGTTCGTGTTAATCTGAATCTTGATTTTATGTTCAGGTTAGATTAGCTTCGTGTTCAACTCTTCGTTGACTAATATTGAATTTTGTGTTTTCGACACACGGTTCGATCATTAATGCCAGTGGTAGATTTGTATTTGACCAGTCCTTGAGAATTGTAATGGTTTCCACACCAAGCATCATTGACATTGACGCAAAAAATTGTTGTTTGTGAAAGTCTCGCCATCCATGATAAATTGAAATTCTTCTCGATCATTAATGATCGAACCGTGCGCCGAAAACAAAATTTAATATTATTACAACTTCGTTGACTGTTTGTTGTGGGAAAGAAAAATGTTTCAGGCTTCGATAAATATTTGAAACGATTTTCAAGCGACTGTCGTATCGATAGAAAAACACGAGTAGTTATTCTAGGGAGCAGAATTTGCAAATGTGGATTCAGTCGGGAATATTTATGTGTATTAAAAAATGGCGAAGGTTTAGAATGGAAATCTGATTCACGGGAGAGAGTGCTCGTTAATCCGAGCATAGTTAATCAGCGTAGGAGGTGTGTGACTCGAGAAAGGGAGGCACAACGAGGTCGCGGAGGCGAGTGGCGCGCGTGCAACATAAATCGAAGGGAAACCGAAAGCAGACAGCCGCGTCGTCTACGTACAACAGGTCACTCGTTGAATAATTTACCATCGGGAAATGTCTGGATAGAAACGGGGGCCTCTGTGAGCGTCGCCAAGGACCGACACGAATTTCGCGTGAAACCGTGGCCCCGAATCGCGACGCTTCGCGGTCGCAGCTTTGCATCCATTTCTCACGAGACGCTCGCCGTCTGGTGCCTCGTTCTTGAAACGGCAAATTTCCCCGCCACCTTTACGAGACATAAATGTCGTAATTGTTCCCCATTCAATCGGTACAAACCGCCAGAACTTTCGCCATTTTATTATTTCTAAATTATTTTATAGTTCACATCCTGTTTCCTTGGTTTTTTGTCTCCCCCCGATACGAAATGCAGATGTAACAATTGCACTGAATTCTATCAGTGAGTCGCTGACTGACTCACAAGCAGGAAACGTCTAAATCGCTTGTTACAAGTTGCGTGACAACTCAATTTCTGCCAAGTATCCAGTTGACTGAGAAGGTGTTGAAGTTTATTTGTCGGACAATTTTTTTTGGCTTATCCAATGCTGTTTCAGAAAACTTTACATTATTCGGGACAAGTCTAGCTCATTCTTGTCTCCGATTGAAAATAGTATTTCTTTCCTAAGAAATACTGCCAGTTTTTTGCTTTTTACAACTTCGAATACATTCCATGATATTTCAGAGCTATGGAATCCTTTTTATTTTATCATTTGACAGTGAACCCTCTAACCCTATGTTCTTGCAGCTCTAAAAGATTATTTGTTGTTGTTAGAAGAATACCAGAATTATTTCTGCGGTCTTTTTGCACCATCCCCCGCCTAATGGCTGATTTGTACCGCGAGTTAATGAACAATTGGCGAAAAACGCGCGAACGCTGGTCGGAACACGGTACGCGCGACACCGAACTGCTCTCGTGAAAGGGCTCTTATGATAAAACGCGGGACGTGCGGGAGATAACGTGACGTTTAAATTAACGCCGGGCCCGCAACACACGACACGCTTCGAATGTCACATTACGATACCCCCGTAACGGTTGATCAACGCTCCCGCCAAAATTCGTTACCGGGTTCCCGCTTATTCATCAAAACTCCCGCGCCGGTGTATCGACGAAACGCGTTCGACCGCCGACGAAGTTATCTGATTCTCCAATTTTTTCCCAGTTTTTTTTTTATTTTCTTCCCCTCTTGTTCGTTCATTCGTTCAGCTCCCTTTCTCTCTCTCTCTCATTCCCACTCTTGTCTCGCTTTTCCCCCGTTCCGTCCTCCCGGAGGCTTCTTCCGCCGTTGTCGGTCGCCCTCCGATGAAATCGAAAGCTGCGCCCGCAAAAATAAATGATCTAGATCCCGTCGAGAGAGAACCGCGCCACTGAAAAATTGCCAGTTGAAAAGTTAACCGGCGATGTATCTTGCCGGTCCCGAACTGTGTTGAAAACCGGTGTTTTGCGGTGTCCCATCATTTGCCGAGACTCACGCACTCCGCCGCCTCCACGTATACTTTCTTTCCGACTTTTTAGCGAGCTTTTTGATCGTTGCTCTACCGCGAAATGAAGCACTAAATTTCCCTTATTAATCTGTCGATTTCAATTCGTTTCACCTAGATATCTCCCTGTTTCACATATATTTAAATATACATTTTTAAGGATGTTCTGGAGGTACAATGGAGGACAAAAGAACAAGAAATTCGAAATCCATCAATATATTGACAATGACAGCCATTCATGACTATATTTTGCAATAAAAATAATAAATCAATTTAGAAAGTTTATTTAGTGAATTTCAAGATTATATTTATTTTTTAATCAAATTTTGTTCATATTATAAAAAAATTGTAAGTGGTTTAAATTAAATTAAGTAATTTAAATTAAATCCTTAAATTCGTATTAACTTATAGAAATACGGGTATCTAAAATACACAGAAAAATTAATTTGAGAACAACCCTCGTCACACAGAAAATGCAATCGTCTAAACCCTCTGGTTTAATAAAGAAGAATCTGACATGTTTCAAAACCATATACTCCATTTACGTTCGAACACGTAAAAATGGAGTACCGGAAAGAACGCACAGAAAAAAGACCACCGTGCAGTCATCCGTCTCCACTTGCACCGCGTCGGTCAATTTGTAAGGACGCTTTCCCAGGTTCGCGAACCGCGCGGAATTGCGGGTTCGAAGAAAATGGCGGTGCCCCGATACGCGCGTGCCTGGGCCATTCGGTAATTCGCTAACCGCTCTTAATTGTAATTGTTCCGGCGAGGCGGATTCCATGCCGTACGTCCAGGGGGGGGCCCCCAAAAAAAAAACACGGATTCCAGTGTTAACCAGCATGCAGCTCGGGGGCCCCTTGTTCTTCTCGACGGGTACCCGCGGTCGGCGTTACAATCCCGTTTTTCTTCCGGCGCGTCAACAAATTTCATCGACGTGCCGATCAGATGCCGGTCCTAAAACCCGACCACCGCGAGCGGGGGATTCGAGCGAAGCGGAGAGGAGCCGAGCGGAGAGCTGGTTACACGCGCGCGCGTGGAACGCTTCCCGGGAAGCATTCCTACGGCTCGTTTGTCCGGCCCGCCTAGATCGCTTACCTAGATACTTTAATGGCCGGTCGTTTTGATTAAATGCCGATAATTGGCCGGCCTCGGGAAGAAATTCGCCTCGACCGCGGAGAGGGACGCGTGCGGCTTCGCGCCGAGAACCGTAATCGGCCCTTGTCCGAGATCGAATCGATGCCGTGATAAACCGTGAACGATCTCGCGGAGAAACCGCCGCCGCTGCACGCCGGAATACTGCACCTTTTACGGCCGCATTTTTTTCCTGGGGCCGGAAAACGGAGAGCGATTACGTTGGAACAGCGAATCGCAAGGTTTGCTGCTAGGTCCGCGAGTTCCAACTGTTACAGACCGTTCAGACACTGTGGAAACCGCGTTTTTTTTTTTACTCGACCGCGCAGACACGTGTTAAGGAATACAAAGAGACTGGAACGAGCCGAATTATAATGTTCATTTATATCCACGAACAGACCAGGTGAAGTACGTGTGAACCGCACGAAAATCGCGTGGCAGTGAACGTGTTAATGTACGCAATTGGAATTTAGTTTGTGGCTTGCGCATACCTTGGATTCCGGTTGCGTTCTGCCGGCGGTAGCTTGCAGGCGGCCATCTGCGCTGACAGGAAGCTTTTTCGAAAAACGCCATGCTGGAGTTTTTTTCTTCTTTTTTTCTCCCTCTATGAAAAGCGAGACGGGCCCTGGGCGCGGCTCGTGCAGAATTCTTAGGCTGAAAGGCCTAAGCGATGCTGGTTGGCTGAGGTTCCCCCTCGTTCGCATTACGTCCCTTCCGTTCGTGACAGACTGGGCACGGGAGGTGAGGGGTGGCTGTGGGGGAGGTTTGCGATGGCAGGAAATGAAGGGAACGATAGAGGAGGAGGTGGGGGGGTGATAGGAAAATTTGATGGAGGGTGGCTTCCCGGGTGCGGGGAACCCGCGGAGTGAAAGCGGAGAGAAGGAGACGGAGAGCGTAAAGAGAGAAACGGACAGGAGAGACGGTAAGAGAGAGCGAGATGGGGAGAAGGTGAGGGAACCGATCAAGGGGAAACAGGAGGAACGGAGGGCTATCAATGACGCGTTAGAGCACGTCACGTCGTGCAACACATCTGCCACCATGCCCCGTCATATATATTATCTTGACGATACGTCAATTCGGCCACTGATCATTATACTGATTACCTTGGCACGCAAACTGCCCCGCGTGCGCGGCCGTTCTCATGACTCGGTTATTAATAAGCGCGGCCTGGTCGCCGGGATTTCGACGGGATCACGATCTCAGGGAGGACGAAAGGATCGCCTGGATCCTTCTGATCCGTCCACATTGATTCCGCCAACTCGCTTCTAGCTCCTTCAGTCTGCAGTCTGGATTTTAAGCAGCTTTTTAGAGGATCTTCTTCTTCGTATACGGATTTCTTACATCCTGGTGATCTTGCAGTAGCTTATTACCAGACAGCGGATTTTATGAATTTATTACAGAAATGAGTAGCTGTAATTTAAAATAGCGATAACATTAACAATTCGGACCAGTTTGAAATGGTAAGGAGATTATTCGAGAATATTCGAAACACGAATTCCTGGACGAATATTTATAGAGCGAAATTACCGAATAATCGATGACTGAAAACAGCGAGGAAAAACAGGTGCACGAATTTTTAATCACAGCCCGCATTGCATAAATGATTCCTTCATTTATATAAACGTGATAATGTACTGCAGTTTGGAACTCTATCTCTTTCTCTCCCGGTATATTTTAAATATTTATAAACAATCTGATACACTGTCCTACATACAAGAATAAAACGGCGGCTTTAATATTTGAGTACACTTCCTCCAGCGGCTTTATTTACGTAATACGCTGTTGAAACGCAAAGATGAATAGAAAATGATACTGTATTGTAATATTATTATCAATACGGAAATAAAACTTTTACGGATTAAACTCGGAGAATTGAGGACTCCTTCATGTCTAGACACGAACGTGTTTACGTAACCCACTGTGTCCACAACGTTAAATAAACTATTCTCAGACCGAAATATTGGAGAACAGACGTCCAAAAGCTGGTCCCGAAAAAAATGTCACCTGGCCGAGGACATTGTCTCGAATTCCCGAAAGTGTGAAAAGTGCGACGAGGAATCGACAACGCAGAAAGAGGGAAACGAAAGAATGAAGGGAACAGGCAGAAGGTGCCGAAGAGTGGAAGCTCGGGCCGCTGTCTGTGCCTAAAGCAAGGCCCCGGAGCGGTCTGTGCCATAAATTTTGATATTATACACGAGGCCTCTCGCCGGCTCGGGGCGAAAGAAGAGAAAACTGGCTGCTCTCGGCGAGGGTTGGAGGAATAGCCCGCCGGTGACGCAACCAACAATGCTCTCACGAGGTTTTAACTTTCTTTTTTCGCTCCCCCCAGCCAACAATGGCCTGGGCACGCTCTTGCGCAAACTTTCCCCGATTTCCCCCGGACTTGCTGCGGACCGTTTCGCTACAAAAGGACACGACTACGGTCCCGGAGGATCCTCCGTGATCTCCCGGTCCTTTTTTTTCCTCGTCCCCGTCATTTCCGCTCACGAAGGAATCGTATTCAAGGTCGGGACGGATGAAAACGTGACGACCGTGCGCTCGGGATGCAGCACGATCCCGAATTTGTTCCTCGCCTTCGTCTCCATCGTGCCCTCCTTGTTCTCGGGCCTGGTCGAGGAGAGGGGACGGGAATTAATCCTGGGCCTGCCGACTTGGCCGCGAACATGATCGTTTGTATCGCTTATTACCGTCTTTTTCTTTGAACCTTTAAAATGGGATCACTTCAAATGGCCCACTGATAATTTTAAACAATAATTCGAGAGTGTAGAGCGCCTTGTTATATTTTCGTCAATTTTATTTGAGCTCGCAAATTGTAATAATCTTTCTAGACAAATTGCTTGAACGCCGAGCTATTCAAATTTAATGTGTCAATCTGCGATCTCTGAAACGTTCCATTGAATCATTTCAAGTCGGATAACTTATTCAGAGATTGTTGTAAATTAAGCTGGTCCATTACTGTAAAATAACGGGAAAAGTCTGCCAGGAGCTTCGTCCGAGGCGCACGTATTGTTGCCAGATGATGAAGCCATTAGGAGGTTCATTGAGCAAATGTAAGGCGCCTCCGTTCGTACGAGTAAACAGTTCGTGCGCGACTCGTTTGATTTACACATTAATGAGCCGACGCTTCTGGAACTGATTCATTTATTTGAACCTTTTTGAGAAACGCACTGTTTGAAGTGTAAAGTTGTTTCTAAAAATACTTCATCGCTTGTTTAGAGAATCCAAGTAAGCACTCGAAATTGTTCTACGTATCGTTCAGTTCGCAAAGAACACTGCGAATAATCTTGTTTAAATGTGTTTTTTTATTTATCGATCGTAAGGTTGTTTATAACAAGAGGTGTTGATGATCTCGGCGCAAAGGTTCGATCAGAAAATAAATTAAAGCAAATCTTGTTTAAAATTCACCTAAATTGTCAACATTAAATACAAGCGTGTCCCACATTCTCCAAACCGTAAATATCGTAAGAGTTGAACCATTTTCGACCGATAGCGCGCAAACAGCGTGAAAAGAGCGAAGACTACGGCTGGCGTTCTGTACGGGCGTCGTCCCGTCAATTATCCGTGTGGCGTCGGGTAAAAATCGTCCCCGGGGGCCGGTTTCCCCGGTGGCCGGTAAACAGAAGAATTCTTTTAGCCAAAAATCGGGAAAAACGGCTCGTTAAAGCGTCCCGCCATAAATCAAAGACTATTTGTCCCGTGTCGAGGCGTCGGGGCTAGCGCGAGCCCGCGATCTTCGGGAGTGGATTTTTATTTCGGGAATGAGCGGTGGCATGCAACCGTGCTCCTGTTGGATATCCCTCTTGTTATTTCTCGTACTTTCCATTGCGATAAATCACGGGCGCCGACGGAAGGGCTGAGGAAGTAAGACCGACAGAAGGGGGCAACGCTTGTTGCCAGACGGAAAACCGAAACCGCTTCTTCGCCTCTGGAAAAGTCGTCGTGGTCGTTGTGTCGCGCGCATCGATAGAATTTATCGACTTTGCGAAAAATTATAGAGAACGCGTTTTTCGCCGGATGATTTTCACCGGGCGAGCTTTTTAAACGGGCATAAATTTTCTTCGGCCCTCGGTCGCAGGCCACCCCCGATAAATACTCGGCGCACAATGGCCCCCGAAATTGACCGCTTTTACACGCTCGAAATGTGTCTTTAATAGGTTAACGGGACGCATCGATATCTATTGTCGGCGACACGGCACCAGCGCCGATGTGTTTCGCCGTTGTTTCCCATCGCAACGGGAAAAAGGCGGAAAAATCGATGGAACACCCGAACCGTGACTTCTCGATTTCTATTGTCCGCCTATCCGCGTTAATCTCTTCCTGTCCCCTGGAAATTCCGCGGCACCTACAGGAATAACCGCCTATTCCGGCGCAATTCACCGTCGCTGATTTTGCTAACCTTCGAATTATCCGTCGCGTCTCGTTGCTTGTATTACGTAGGAAACACTTCGTACGATATTCACTACAGATTCTAAACGCTTCCTCCTCGGAATATATTCTTCCATGTTGTTTTAATTATATGCGCATAATATTTAGCACGTTTATTTAAATTTTTAGTCATTTATTCAATAGGAACAAATTTAGAAATGCATAACACATTTTGCGCATGCATAGGGAAAATGGTTAGGCGCAACTTAAAATAGAAAGACTAGAGTGATTTATATACACGATGTATGTCGAGTAATTTTCAGTTTGTTTACAATTATTAAGGAAATAGCTTGTAGCGAAGAACGAGCGAACTCGATCGATAATTCTGAGAACCACGGAAACCTCCAACGTGAATCATCAAAGGGAGTCGATGCATTAGGAATTGTTTCCCAATCAACAAAAAAAAGTAATTCGAGAGTACCCCTCGCACGGTGGGCGGGCTGAGCCTTGCGAAGGGACCAGCCCTAACTCGATTTCCCCTAAAAGTTGCCGGTGGAAAGGAACGCGGAACGGTAGTCGTTAATTTCCCGGAGAACGATAGAGCTGTTACGCAATCGGCGAAAACCCGCCCCGTATTGTTTTCGAGCGTGAGCTTCTTAAATTCGAGTTATTTTCGTCTAGTGCTGGCCAAGATGGATGGCGCGTGGGGTTTCTGGCAACATCGTTGCTCTTCGCGATGGCAACTGCTACGCAGCAGTGGAAGAAGAGGAGACGGTGATGAGCGAAGAGGAGAGAGGACCAATGAGAGAGACAGAGAAAGAGACAGAGGGTGGGAGATGGTTCTGTGTTGGAAGTTGTTCCCGAGGAACGTCGCGTAGTTGGCGAACGAACCGCCAGCCGCCCCCGTACGTCGACGATGTCTCTTCTTCTGCCCTCGGCCTCTGTCCTCCTCATCCTTTCGTCTCCTCGTACGAGAGGAACACCGTGTGACGCCTTCGGGGCGCCGTGTCTCGTTATCCGCGTGATTTATGCCGCGCTAATTGCACCGCGGCGAACAATAACCGCCGCGGACCGCGCCGATTGTCAAGGCTGCTCCTCCGCGACGACTTCTTACTTCTTTTCCCATCCCTGCGGCTCCAGTAGTCTCTCCGTTCTTCCTCAATCTCGCCTCCCGTACGTCATTGATTCGTCCGTTAACGTCGTCCCTCGTCTCCACTAATTTTAAAACCGATTTCTCCCCGAGACCAAGGATAAAAATCAGGTAAAGACACAAGGCATTTCCGAACGTCTACAAGATGTCTGAAAATTTTTTCAACATTCGGAAATTGGAGGTTTCTGAGTTCATTTGAAGCAACATTTAAAATAGCGTCTGCAGTTTTGTTAAGGAGTTCTTAACGAAAACACAGACCAATCAGAGCGCGATCTAGACGCTTCTTAAATTGGTTGCAAAGAATTTTTGCAATGAGAAATGTTGCTTCAAATGATCTCAAGAATATTCAATTTCGGATGTTGAAGTAATTTTGAGACACCCTGTATACGTGTGACTTTCAATTTATTCAAGTTGTTAAAGAACGAATTCATATTTCTGGGAATACAAGATTCGAATAATTTTGTTTCTCATTCTTACGTAAGATGCGAGTTGAGCTAGTTGACTATAAATATCCCCGAAATTGCAGACCACTTACAACCATCAGGAACGAAAGACCACCCTAAACCATCTCGGTCTCTAAATTCGATCGCAACCCTCGTGCTCCATCGTCCTCGATCCATCAATCGCAATTACCAGAAGAACCTCCTGAAAAATATTCCCCCGGAAAACCCGTTGGAAATCGAGGAAGTGGTGTGATAAGAACCGTGGTCGTGCCACGTGGTCCGCAGGTATGCACCTGGCCGTTTCCCATGGATCTTCCAGCGTTCCTTGTCCGCGAGGCGCTTGTTCCTTGTTACACGCGTACCCAACGTTTTACTCGCTGCTTCTGTGTGCACCGACACGCCGGTTATGCAAATACCGTCCACGCATATATATTCGCGAGTCACACAATCGTGGTGCGTCGGTGCGAGAACTGCCTGCACACAATGGCATGCCGATTTATTATTGTAAAACTCGAAAAGCGTGACGCAACGCCGCGTTAAACAGTCCGGCCCGATGTCTCAATAGCGTTTCCAGAGGAACAAGGAAGGAAGATCACGGTCCCCTCGACCAGGGTCGCGATCTTAATTCCGCCGCGAGAAACGCAAATCACCGGTGGTTTCTCTTTTGTTTTTTTTTTGTTGTTGTTCATGCGAGCTGTAATTTATGGCTGCCGGGGGATGTTTGTTTCGTCTGTTACCGCTCGACTGTTCACAGCGAGATATTTCAACGGTTGTAACGAGTGTAACGAGGTCTCTGGGGTCCAGGCACTCGATGTTACATCATCGGTGGTTCGCGACGAGGTCCCGGCGAAGGACGTCGGCTCCGTCTCTCGAATTTTTCACAATTTATTACGTAGACAACGCGGAATCCTGTATTTTGAAAGCCTGACGATTCGGCGACACTTCAAAGGAGCTGGCTCGTGGAACTGCTGGACGATGAAAGTCATTCGGGTCTGACTGGAATTACGAGACAACTGGTATGCAAATCTAGAAAAAAAGTATGATTGACAAATTGAAGAATTAATCATATTTGTTTTAAGTCGCTGTTCTTGAGGAATATCCGAGAGTCCAGTTCTTAACCTTCTTGCATTTTGTACATCTGTATTTTAAAATGTGGATAAGCGTACAAGCTAAATTATCCAATGTCATTCTTTAATCATGATTACTCCGCAATAATAACTACAATGAACCTAGCACCATTATCTGCCCGTAGAATAATATCCGACCAAAGCTGTATTTTTCATTTAATTAATAATCATATTGATTGTTCTTCTCTACTTGCGCAAATCAATTTTTATGTACCAGAATTATTTCCTTATGGATTAATTAATCCAATGAATCGCATTATTGCAACAATCATGCACTATTTATAACAGCATTGATTTTTTTTATTGAATCTGTGCAAAATTTTAAAATGCAACTACGCAGGATTATATAATAATACCTATCGATTGTACCAGTATTATTTTGTTTTTTTGTTCTTATTAGATAAGTAGTCTTGTATATTTCTCTTTTTTTTTTGCTTTTCTTTGTAAATACTTATGTAAAAAGGGCTTCTGCCCGTCTATAATAAATAATAATAATGTGGACGATCGTGAACCAGCAAATGTCGAACTAGGAAGCAAGAGAAAAGAGAATACGTGGTGGGATCGGTAGAAGGGCTTTGTAATCATCGGTAATAAGGTGAACGGTCTACCGTAGTTTTTACGAAGCACGCGACAGTCTGTCATTAGTCCATTCGATTTGATACGAGCGCGATCGTTAAAGAAATACTTAGATGATTGTGGCTTGCGAGGGAATCAGCGTAATAAGTGGTCCTCGGGGAGTGGTAAAGAAACTACCGAGAGCCCTTGCTACGATATTTACGAGCGCCATTGTCGGACAGCCGGCGGGAGGAGGGATTTTCGCGGTGGTATGTACGAATACTTACGAGGGTCCGGAGATTTCCTTTCCTTCCTCGACTATCCTCAAATTGTTTCTCTATCTGTTACATCGTTCCCGACCGCTCGTTTCGATCCGAGCACGCTATCATCCAATCGTTTACCATCTCCTCAAAACTTTCCACGAGCCATTCTGAAAACGTTCTCTTACCGATTTAATCATTTACAATCTCCTTAAAATACGTATAAGATCCTATTCAATCTCACTGGAAAATTGTCCAGAAATGGACACGACTCGTTGCTCTGTCAAAAGAGTTTTCAAAATTTATTATAGTAAACTATTCACATTATTTCCATTCAAAAACACTTTTTATTTACTCTTTGATTTTTTCTACTATTTTATTACTTCCGCACGTGAGATATAACGACTATCTCCTCTCTCGATCGATCTCTACCATTATTTCTCCAAATATAATTTTATTTATACACGTGATAAATTATTTCTCCATATCGAACCATTTGTCACGCAGCATATCATCATCTTTCCCGTAATGGTTCCACGAAGCAGTCAGAGTCGCAATTGCAAAGAACGAATCTGCGAAGAAACGAACGCTGGCGAACGTCGTAACCTCGCAAACCATCGAATCCCGATAAAATCGCCGGAGCTTTGTGATTAAAACTCGCACACGTGTGCCGTTCGAACAACAGAAACCTAATAACAGCGTTCGCACCCTCGCGCAACGCGGGAAACTTTTTTATCTGAGCGGGGGAGACGGCGTCCATTTGGGAGCCGCAAAGAAAATCAAGATGGTCGTCCCTAATCGTCACCAGATGGTGGGCAAGTCTCTACCCATAATTCGTTCCTCGTAATTTTTCTCCTGTAACGCGTGCGCTGCGCGCATAACATGCTCGCTCTCTCGGAGAAATATCAAACCGTATCAAAAGCGATCGAGGCAATCAAGAGGAACGGGTCGTCCGAGCGTAGAGCTGAGCCGAGCGGAGCGAAGCCGGCTGTCTGTTGTTCGCTGGTCAGCAGGCAGGCAGGATATCATCTACCGATCCTCTCTCGTTCCTTGCACGCGGAGGAGGGGGCCGGCCATAGGGCAGCATATAATTATCAAGACCGTAATGGCGGTCATAAATCATAGGCGCTTCTCTCCCCTGGTTCAGCTCGATTTCTTTCTTCCACGGATGGGGCCGGGACCGCGGCTCTGCCCACGGCTAGACGATGAATACGCATGAGAAATCGGCCCAGCCGATTGGATAGAGTCATCACTCCAACGCCGCAGACACGGGCCAACTCCATTTTCTTTGGAAAGCCTGATACACGGTAAAGATTCCTCAAAGAACACTCTTTTGTCTTCAAGTTCTCCAAAACCATCTCCACGATGGTGCAACCACGAGTTTCGATCTGAAGCTGAACCTTCGTCATAGATCTCTGTGTTCATTAGGGTGGACCTCTTAGTTATACTTGATGAAATTTTTTTTTCACGCCTCCCCCTAAAATTGTGCCATTTGGTAAGAAAATAATTACTGCACAAAAAAAGTTGCGAGAAACATGAAAAATTTTGTAGGAAAGAAACAAAAAATAAATCTTTTTAGAAGTTTTTAGTATCGCTGCAGGGGTCTTGTAACCGTCTGCAAAATTCTGGAGGAGTTGTGACGGGACTTTTACACCGTTAATCCAAAACACGAGATTCGAGTGAAAACGGACTTGTTAGCGTGAAGGTGACGAGCAGCAATTAGGCAGGTTAATTAACGTGAAATAATCTTAATTCGTACAGAGTACACTTGTGTGTGAATTCATGTAAGGATTTATGATAGTTTTGGAGGTATAAAATATTTAACATGAATTTTATAATATTGGGGAAAGGCGTGCCCGAAATTTCATGGTCGAAAAATAAGGTCCACCCTAGTGTGTTCATTCGAAGTGACAGGATGTAAAAAATTGATTCGAGTTTCGATGACACTCGGAGGCTGGTTCAGGTAGACTTTCTAATAAATATGAACGACGAAGAAAATAACGAAATGAAGAATCTATGGTCTAGATCAGCGGCACGAAGATTTTCATTTTAGAGAACACCTCGCAGAAGTTCGAGCGCCATACGTTGGCGGTGCAGAGGAGAAAGTTCCCGTCGTCCACCCACGTCTCAATTACAGCAAATAGCGAACGATCGCGCGAACGAAGGGAACGAGCGATAAGAGCGGAATAAACGTCGCAATAAAGCCGTAGCCTCGTCATCCCGGTAACGGATCGAGGGGAAACAAAGACCGTGACGGGTGTAATATTTGCTGAATCGATTCGCAGACGGGGAGAGGCGAGCATACAGGCGAGTTTCTCTGGACAAAGAAAAGCTCTCGCCTTTCCCTTCGCCCCGCAAGGACAAAGGGATCTGTTTCGCCAGTAATCAGGACCCTACGGTTCCCTCGCCTCCCCAAAGGTCAGCCTCCGGTTGTTCCGCCAATGGCGGACCGTTCGATCGTGTCTCGAGGGACAAGTTTCCTTCGGATCCTCATTCCATACTCGCATACTCTCGTTCCCAGAGACGAGCGACCATAAGTCCTCGGGAGAGCTGAAGCCAACCCTCTGACATTCACTGACGACGGGGTGGGCCTTGGTCACGGTCCGATGGTGGGGGCGAACAGGAAGCCGGGGGAAACGGAACAGGAAATGGAAGTTCGAACAATAAACGCGGATAGGATACTACGGTATTGGGGGATTGGAGGAGCCATCACCGGGGCCGCAATTATTTCTACCCGTCGGCGTAAACGAAAATCGAAAGTTTCGAGAAACAGCATTTACTTTTGTTGATTGAGTATCGCCGATTTGAATTGTTATGTAATATGATGCAAGAATAGGCTATTTTTCGTGTCAGACTTGGTCAAGTAAAATCGCTGAAAATGTCTAGCACGTTGAATAAACTATATTGACCTCAATTATGGCCGTCATAAAATCGTTCGTATCGAAGCCACTAGGATCAACGATGCTCTCGCAGGAACATCACTACAAATATAAAATTAAAAACGGACCAAAAAGTATAAAATAATTTTTCCTAGTCGCAATTGCAACCGCGACATATCGAAAACAATGCCGTAGCGAATCGTATAGTGGGATGAAACGGTAAATATTTAATTGTTATTTCTCCGAAACGGATAGACTTCAAAAAGATTTTATTTTTAAATCAATTGCAAAATTTGTCACCGAACAGACAGATAAACAAACAAACAAGAAAGCGAGCTAATAAAAACGTGGTAAGAAGATTGATGTGTAAGAGGACGCTCGGCAGAAAGTCGTCAAATGCACCGTGAAATAAAATATGTCGGAGCTCTGGAGCATCATTTCCAATGCCACCCCCTGTCTCCCGAGCGTCGTCGCCTTCGTTATCAGCGCGCGCCGTTGTCCACGTGATAAAGAGTAATGAAACGAACGAGGGAAAACGAGGAACAGGCCGAACGAAAGGGAAAAGCGACACGAAAAAGGGGGAGCGCGGGCAAGCCGACAGGGAGGTGGACGTAGGAAGGAATATGTAGGCGCGGCGGCGAATGCCGGAAAACCCGTGTGCGCTTTCGTCCCTTCGCGTTTCCGCGCCGACGTAGATGGATCATAATTCTTGCTTACCTCGCGGTCGAAAACCGTCTCCGCCGCCCTTTTGCTTCGGTTTCGACTTTCGGCCGGGTCTGTCCTCCCTCGCGTGGCATCGGACCGTGACCAGAACCCACCCCATAATCATGATAAAATGTCAGCCGAGTGACAGGGAGAGTCGCGACGGCGGTGTGCACGCGCGATGGACGCGCTCTGGCCCCGGTAATTGTCCGAAATGCAGTAAATCACACCGGCGAACGGAGACGGAAATCTCTCTGGCGTGGGGATCCTCGTTATCCGCCAAGTGGATCCACCCCGCGCATGGCTTTTTCATTTTTCACAGCAAGAAACACGCGACGGTCTAGTGGAAATTTTCATACCAGAAAATGCCACGGTCGAATTCGCCCCCGATCACTGCTCCTGGTCCTAGAAATAATTAATACGAGCTGCGAATGTCTTCCGTTCGCTTTATAATATCCACCCTCGCAGTCTCCACAACGAAAACTACGAAGTGCGCGTTCACTCCTCAAACAACCACCCCCAACTTCTTTTACAATAAATTCGATTCTCTCTATTCTTCCATTTCCACAAAAATCAGCCCTCCAAAAAGTTACAAACCAACTCGTAAAACTCACTCTCACCACCAAAGAACTACTATACCTCCAACTTCCCTCGAGGCAACAGTGTCAAATTCCCCGAAAAGCTACAGAAACCGAGATCCCACCCCCTACAGTCATCCTAAACAAGACGCCTCGGACTTTCTCGGAGGCGTCAAAAACCCTCGGGAAACGGTTCGAATAATATACACGTCACCCTAACGCAGAAGAAACTGAAAGAGAGAGAGAGAAAGAGAGAAAGAGAGAGCCAGAAGGCGAGTGAAAAAAATGAAGAATTCCCAGGCGCGTTGGTTGCCTCTCGCATCCCGTTTCCCGTTTCATTCGGTTTTCTTCGATGACGGGTTCGCCTAGGGGGTGCGGAGGGGGTTGCAAGGGGCGTCGAAAAGAGAGACAGCGAGCCAAACGGAATGAAGGAGAGAGAGAGAGAGAATTGGATGGTCGAGAGAAGGTAGGGGTAACCGAGGGAAAGCTCGGGAGGGAGGTGGCTCGTCACGGTAGGAGGGGTTGGTTTCCGAGGGGGGATTTCGGGGAGGGGTGCGCTGACAGCTCGACGCTCTCGTCCGCTCCACGCTCGACAGGAGGATACGCTTGCCTGCACACATTCACCGGTGCGCATAGACGCACACACTTTCGCGTAGACACACACGTACACGTATTCACGCGACTACACGCGCGCGACACGACGTCCTTTTTTTCCCTACGGCTCGTCTTCGTCTCCTACACGCTCGTGCACACACGAACACACGCTCGCTGCCAGTCACTGAGAGCCGCCTCTCTCTCTCTCTATCGCTCTCTTATCCCGGTCTCTCTCCCTCTATCACTCGATGTTTCTCTCTCCTTCTAGTTCAGTCTCTGTCGGCCAGCCGTGTGCGCGCGTTAGCCGTCACATTGCGTAGTTTCGTTTCTGTCTGTACTTCTGCCGAGTCAGAAGCTCCGACACGGAGTCGTGCTGGCTGCGTCGCTCGCATGGACACGCGGCCCTCTTCTTCGTCTTCTTCCTCTTCCTCCGCCTCCTATCGCCGTCCTCCTCGTTCGATGACAGTCGCCGGGGGAATCAGTCTGCCGCCGCGATCATGATCGACCCGAGCCGCGCCGCAATCGCGAACCGCCTGCATCCTGGTGAACCGCGGACACGTGACGCCGAACGTGACGTTCGCCGGATCCCACGTGTCGCACAGTGAACCAAAGCTAACCGAGCCGACCGGTTCCATCGTCGAACAGCCATAGTCGCGTACCGATCCGCTGAATTCTCTGGGAAATCGACCCGTGTCACTTGCTGCCCGAGTGACATACTCCAGTTGATTTGATTTCCTACCCGAGATCAGACTTTCTGCGAAATACCTACGTATCGGTTTCGTGTTCCAGTGTTCTCGAGGAACTTCGTTCGATCCGGCTCAAACGATAGACACTGTGCGGAAGTGCGCGAGTGAGACAATTTGTTTTGATCGGTTTCGTTTGCAAGATTTTATCTGAAATAATTGAGGAGCTCGATTGAACATTGCAGAGAATGAACTAGAATCAGTTATCCTTCGAGTGACTGTTTGGTTAGGTTTGATCTGGTTTGCGATATCGCTCGAACTTTGTCGGGAATTGTTCCAGGTCGGTAGCGAAGATATTGTGCAAAGTAGTGTTGAACTGTGAACGAGGTCGGTTGTCGACATTGCAGGAAATTATTCCATTGCAATTGACAGCACAGTGATGTCTAGCTACTTCGTACGGTTCGGTTCGAACATTATGAGGAATACGTACCAGTTGAATCGAAACGACGTCGAAGTATAACTCCGTTTGAGTCGGTTTGACGGAGTGAACATCGTGCAAGAATTGTAGCGTGGAACGAGAAGTAATTTACTTAATGTGACATGCAAGATGTTTGAACATTGTGAGAAAACGACAGTGTGTACAATTGGCCATCGTTGAGTAGCGAGGCTCGTTTGCCGCGGTTTGCCCGAGCGACTCGATAGAGTCAAGGCTCGATCGTTTGAGGCGGGCTTGAAACTCAAGGATAAATTGATCGGGTTATCGAGCGATAACGTTCCCACGTTGATGATCGACGGTTCGATTGTGTCGAATATTCCCGACATTCCGCAGCAATGAGTGTCGAGCGTCACCCTCGGACTAACTTGTCGATCGCTGATCGCCGCTCGGAATATTTTGTCGGCGACGTTGATCCACGTGGATAACACCGGAGAACAGCAGGTACGCTTCGGCATATTTTGCGCGTTTCAGTTCGTGACACGTAAGTGCACCAGATGTGTATTATTTCTTGTTTTTTTGTCACACCGATTAACAAAAGTGGGGAGTAAAGCGGGAAAATTCCGAGCTGGTTAGAAAGCATTCGGGAGGCAATTTAATCGATGAAAAATCGAATATGGACCTGTTCGACACTTTCGCTTTTCCTCTTCCAACGAGACTGGAATCGTTTAGACAAATCGATTAGATGTTTGTCTGTCGATATTTACAAGTGGCATTTATAGTGAGAACATTTTATTTTTGGATACACGGAAAAATTGAATAAATCATAAGGCGACTGGGTCGCCGATAATATTTAATACTTTCTAAAACTAGTCTGCAATCCTCGGAGCAAACTTCCAGTACATTTTTATAGATATATCTGGAAAACATATTTTATTATGACAACAAAATATTGATCTATTTCGAAAATTCGTCTTCCATTTCTAAAGTTTTCATTTCTGAAATAGCTCCGATAAATCAACCAGAGTGCCGACAGTCTTTCAAATTTCCCAGTATCACCCTTTAATCCTCGGACTATGAATCAAGACGATTTTTATAAATCTTCGAGGAGATCGATTGGAAGGATTTCCGAGCAACAGGCGCCTTAAAAACTATCAAAACATTCGAACAAACTGCGACACATAGTCCAGGCAATCTTTAAACGATTCTAGAACCAGTTTGCAAGCTCCATTTTGTACACAACCAGCGATAAAGTCGCTGTCGCGTTCGGCGAGCACGCGAGCGGTTATCGTGGTCAGGCGAGCATGGGGATCGCGAAAATTCTGTTCCGCTATCGCAGAGAGGTTCCTTCGAAGTGCGCCGGGGAAAGCGTTGTTCGCTGCGTTGTCTCGGAACGTGTGTCGATAGAGAAGTGTGTATGCGTAATTGGCGGTGTGTTTACACAGTCTGGCCGTTGCAGTGTCGCGTCGCCGGGTTTCGCGGTTGACAACGCGCCGCGATAACGACGCCGCGAGCCATTCCTAGCACCATTTTCTCTCTTCCTTCTTTTTTCCTTTCTATCTCTCTAATCCGAGCCAGGTGTTAATCAGTCGATAGCTAAGAAAATCGCGTTTCTCGCGCTGGCGATCGGTAACCTTGCGATCTCGTGCTGCTGTTACTTAGAGATCTTTGCTTCGAGATCTTTACAGCGAACGAATCGCATCTTCAAGGACGCCTCGTGGCGTGACAGGTACGTGCGATGACATGACGATAGTGTACGATGAGTACGATAGCGCACAATTCTTCAGTCGTGGACTATAACCTCTAAAAATGAATATAACACTAAGAAGTATTTCTTGTCATTTATCATTAACCCTCACACGTTCGTCAGAGTGAAAATTCACCCATTCAATATTTTCACGTAACGTAAAATTATTCATCCTTTTATGTCTCCGTCGTCAGATGTGTTTCATTAAAATGTGACGCTACAAATGAAAACCATAACGTGCTGAATTAACGTGTAAAATAAAAATAGGTATTTATTTTTAGGAGCGTATGAGAGTTAAGTGGGTTGGGTACACCCTGATCTTATTATATTATTTCAGTGTAACCTACCCTTGAGCTAGAATCTGAGGGTGGTTTCTTGATTTTTCCCCTACTTTGGACGCTCAGATTATTAAATATAAATTATTAAATAATAACATCGTTTTCACATGTTTTTCTAGTAATATTCAGGGGGTATCCTACCTCTTTAAAGACTGCTCGAAATAAGTCTACTTTCCTCAGGATTTCAGCGTCTCTCGAGCCCCAAAGAAATCTCGTTAATCTCGCGCAGCATCAGGTGCGTGTTCGACGTAGAAGCGCGACACCGACGAAAGTCTCGGCGCGTCACGCTTTTCCCAGATGCCGAAGGAGAGACACCGGAACAATTATGTCGCCGGTAGCGTAACACTAAGCGTCGTCGTGTGGGATCTCTGGCATCGGTTTCAGCGGAACGGTTATCTCGACGAGACCCGGTTGGAACGCGGAGACAAATGTCCGGAGCGCGGCGGCACCCCCGCATTATCTCGGATTAAAATCTGAAATACAGGTCAAACGGTCCGTCGGTGTTCTTTGGTCGTTGGCTGGCCACGTGGCACGGAACTGGCTCTCGAGCTCGTTAACGCACGGTAGCGAAAGGACACGCACCCCCGGGGGCCTCGCTAGCTAGCCAGCCTTATTTTACCTGCGACAGATAACAGACGCGTCTTGCATAATCTCCTCGAACCGGCATCCTTGCCCGGCTGTTTTGAATCCTCGCCAGCACGCGACCGTCCTGGAGCACGACACTGCAACCAGCTCGCTGGAAAGCCTCGATCCTTGGATCGGGAAAGGGGCTGCGTGTGCACGCGAGCTACGCGATCAATCGGATTTCTGTAATTGTGAACATCATTTTTAAATTGCTAGAGGTATCGATCAATTACAATTGAATTACTTGATGAATTATAATTACTAAGTAATTCAATTAAATTGTCTATAATTATTCTGTAATTCGAAGATCAGTCGGTTCATTTGATTAAATGACAATGTAATTTGTAAGTCTGGTCTCTAGTTCAGTTAAACTATGATGTAATATAATTCTATAATATAATTCGTTTCCACAATTGAAATACGATTACGTGGTACGGTGTAATTAAGAATGATATTCGTAAATTCATATTTTGTGATCGAAAGTGAACTTGTTCATCACGTTCATCTCAGAAAAGAAATATAAATCGTTGAAAGACAGGAGAAAATTATCAGAGAAAAGTTTGGAGCACGTTCTTGTTCGGATGCAAAGGGGTGGTAGAGAGGTAGAACCGTTTCGATATGGTATCGCGACCCCATAAATATTTAATGAAGCTAACCCGAACCCTTCGATCTGACGAGGGTCACGGATTTAATCCTCGAGGGGATAATCGCGAGAATCGGCGTGTTAAGGAACGCGTTTACAGCCGATTAAGCGCGACTACGTTTTCGCGTGCGCGATAATCGCCGCGAAATTAATAGCGATCGTTTCGAAGAAAAATGTTTGGCTCGCGGTCCCATTAATTCGGAGTCACCTGTATACTTTATCCGTGACAACAATGCACCTAAACACTGGCCTACTAAAAGAATTAGAAGAATTATTTTAATCTGTACTGATCGTGGAAAGTGAGAATCGGGGTAAGATTTGATTAAAAATTATATTGAAATGTTAATTTCATGTGTTTATTCTGTTGAATCGTGTTTTCGAACAGGCAATTCATTTCCGCGGAGAACTCCGTCGAATTTCTCTCTAAGTTTAGCTCGAATTGCATAATACAATTTTTCACCGCGCTCCCGACACCATCCGAAAATAATTCGAGATCGATCTCGGTCTCCGTTGGTTCTTTGATCTCTCGCGGGGAGAGAAACGTTGGTTCTTCGACACGAAAATGATGTACACGATCTGCTGCTACAAATCGTGGTTCCTGCAGGAAGCATGAATCTACTTCCACCAGCGTTCCGTCCAGCCCCGGTTGACAGAGGAATGAAAAACACCGTGTTCCGAATGTTGCTTTTAGCTTGAACCGAGATAAATTCGAAAACCCCAGCTATCTATCCTGAACCTCTTTCTAATAAATTAACGGTAGCCTCGGAAAAATGTAGACTCTCTCGATTCTCCTCTTACAATCGCACCTCTCAACGCGGTTGAAAATTCTCGTAAATTTTCCCGGCGAACGCCGAAAGCAGTTTCGCGGTTAATTTTCGACGAGTTCGGTGAAAAAAAAGGAAAAAAAGGAATTCCAGCACGGAGCTGCGCAGCGTGGCGAGCGAAAGTAAAAATCGGGGAAAAATGTTGATGACACCGCAACAGGTTGGTAGCAAATTACGAGTCGAGTGGAACGTGCGAGAGCTTTCCGGCGAAAGCGCGGAATAGGTAGAATTTATACGCGGCCGGTGGATGTTGTTAATTATAGATTTGTTAAGAGGAAAGAATGCGGGCCTGCAACATTGTCGCATGCGAGGAACACGTTTTCGAGCGGCGCAAAGAGCTCGCGCAAATATGCCGCTCCGCACCGTGTGCCGTTTCCAATGTACAAACAACGACGGACAATCGAGCGGCACGACAGTCCGTTCCGTTCACAGACACGTAATGCTGCCATTTGAAGTCAATGCGTCGTCGCCTTCGTTAACCAGCTCCCTTCGTTAGTCCATTCCCGACGTCATTGTTGCCGCAAATTTGATCTATTACGATCGCGCGGACGTTTCCCCATGAATTTCTTGAAAACATCTGTAAGAACATTTACGATCGATAAAACATTATTTATATCTTGGATGGCGAAGCATTTAACCGCAACACAAGATTTTTTACCTCAATTTCAAGGTCTTTTGGTGTTGAAAAATAAAAACGATCTTTATTGTTACACATTTGTGACGTGAATGGGTGGGTGACAGGACACAGTGAAAACGGGAAAAAAATTTATCGATGCTATTTTGAATTTATTATAGTTATTGAGATATGAAATGCGGAATTTATTCTTCTACGATACAAATGTCAATTTTCTTTTGTCGGTAATCGATGGACGTGGCTCGCCTAACGGGTTAAGGAGGTAATTCGTAGGGAGAGGTTGAAACGGGGATTAATCACTATAGCAGAGTCGCCCACGACCAGACGCAGCGACGCTGACCTTTCGCGAGTTCCCACTTTGTAGACAGCGTCGACCAGAGTTTGAACTTTGCCTCACCTTCAGGTGGCAACTACGGCGAAACCCGAATTCGAGGGTGATCCGAGACTATTCCGGGGTGAAGACGCTTCGCTGCGCTTCTGATTTAGTAGATTCGTAGCCGCGAGGTCGGTGTTGGGGTGTCTAGTAGCTTAGAGAAGCTTACAACGGGGGATGAGGAACGACCAGAAAGCGCAAATGTCTCGGCCCCCCGCATAAATTAACGATTATTCATTCGGACTGCCATCGACTGCGCCTTTCTGCGAAAACTTGGATCCTTCGTTGAAATTAAAAATTCTCCCTCGACACCATCACGTTGGACCTCATTATTAAAGTTCCTCCTTGTGTTCCTTTTTGTGTCTCGAATATCATTATTAAAAGATTGAAAATCTAATATTTCCAAGTTAACGTGCAATAGTGGTTTTCCTCGCAATTAACACCTGTGGAAAAAGCGATTCCTGGAAATGTTTACCACGATTTTTCCGGGAACATATTCTCACGACCGTGAACAGGTTCGTTTCCTTTTCCTCGAACGAATTTTCTGAGTTGTTTAGGTGTACTTTTAAATGTTATTCGCGCATTTTATACAGAAGTAGGCTTCTCCACCAAGGCTCCGCCATTTAAGCATCAATAGATTTAGATTCTGTGGATCTTGCTTGAAAACTGGTTATTAACCACTCGATCGCTGTTTAATGACTCCGCGATCCACCGTGGTTGATTCTCGGAACACCTCGAATAGCAAGACTTCAGCTAATTCCAGGGCAGGATAGCGTTGTTCCGCAGATTTCTGTTAATTTTAGGGTAGCCGACGAGAAAATTATTCGAACCCTCTAATCAGCTGCAGGAGTCGCGTAAAAGTGACCTTCGACTGGTTTCGAAACGCCTAGGCTTGCCCCATAAATCAGTGGCCCAAGAATGCGAGTATATTCGGGAGTTGTAGCACTTTCGAATGTTCGAAGTGTTACCACGATATCAAATAATTACATTTCTAACACCAGGGAAAATTTCCTTGATCAGTGGTACAGTAACATAGTAGATCGAAATTTAACAGATCGTAATCGGTAATAAATTCATTGCTTGGTTCTCACTTTTACTCGTTTTAAAAGGGGTACAAATGTTTCCTCAAACATGCCCAGTCACGCTCTCGTTCACATGCTTTCGAAACTAGTGGTATAAACATTCTTATCCGACGTCCAATCAATCATCCTCACTATTTATACAGTTAGCACCTCCGGCTACTTATTTCGACATCGAATCTGCAATTTTCATTCGACCGAACCAGTTTGAAGGTACTTTTCGACCTAAAATTTTATTTTTTCCATGCATGTGTACCATATTCATGATTGTACAAAATTGTTTGTTGTAACGATTTAATAGATTCCTTAGTGAAGATTCAATTAAAGATTCATAGATTCAAGTAAAGCGACCAAAAATGTATTATCTACTGTTTTAATCCGTTTCAAGTCGATATAAAAAATAGTTTCATCCGAATGAATGATTCCAAAAAGTGGCAAACAATTTCTGAAAGAATACAGTCGGTTCCCAGGATATTTGCTGCATCAAAGAACACCGGCATCGTCGAGCAAAGACCTCGGAAAGCTCATCAGCCACGCGAATGTCGGCCGAGAGAAAAGGAACGTGCTCGAAAAGGAAAAAAGAAGGGGAGAACGAAAAGAACGAGAGAGAACGGGGAAAAAAGGGGAATAATGCGAGCCATGGCCGTGAACAACTCGAATGATTTTCCACAATGGCATACCGCGGCCGGCCGATACCCGTTCGAAAGGCAATAAATATTTCAGCTAACCACCGCGTGTGTAAGGCGTGCTCCGCAAAAGCGTTCCATTCATACCGCGGCATAACTCCGCCACGATGTATACCGACTCTTTCCGCGTTCCCCTGCCCCCGATGGCCCCCCGGTGGCCCCCACGGTGGCCCCGGCAGCTCGCGTGGCCGCATTGATACATGTACAACCGGACCCCCTCACGGTTTACGAGCTGCTAGCATGATTTATCGCGATCGAGAACCTCCGCGAGGATCATTAGAAGCATCGCATCGCATCGGAACCGCGGGACCCGTCTGTACGATCGACGATCGACGTTTGTAGTCCATTGATCCGCGTCGTTCGACACGGTCTCGATCGTTGGGACCCCGTTCGATCCATGAATGGATCGAGGGGTGGCCCAACGCAACGACGACTACTAAATCGTCTATCCGATTTGATCGGGCGAATCGACTGATGATTTGTGACTTTTAAAATCTGATCGTGTTTAGAACTCGATTATAAAGAGGATTAGCAATCGTTTTTTTTTTTGTGCAGTTCAGGGTTGCATATCTCGGGATTCATCTTGTTGGTAAGTTAAAGGGCTTTTGATGTTGCTAAATTTTTTGATTGATGGAAAGAGAATCGGCTTAGATTTATCGCTTTGATATAAAGTGGGAATTTTTTTGTGTAATTATGTAGTAGAAATGGCATGGGAGTCCATCTTGTTTCAGTGCTCTTTTAAGTTATTATTATTATTTATTGTTTATTATAGACGGTCAGAAGCCCGTTTTACATAAGTATTTAGAAAGAAAAGAAAAAAAAGAGAAAGATATAAGACTACTTATCTAATAAGAAAGAAGGGACATGCGCACAGTTCTTTCTAATTTGTGACTATAAAAGGATGATGGCGTTTAGGATTTCATTGCACTACAAAAAGGAACAATTGAAACAATCGAAAAAGAAGTCGCAGTAACATTCGAGCAATCGTCACCTTTCCGCGCGAGAGGTTTCCAGGCCTCCCGTGTTTTCCAGACGGCCAGACTGGTGGAAGGGTAGTCTCTCGCATGCGTCTGTGTGTCGAGGGGATGGTCCTGGAGGCCGGTTATCTCTCACGGTCTTCCGATTTAATTAAGCACCGTTTCTGCCTGAGCCAGGAACTTTCGATATTAGGCCCGGCCCCGTATCTATCGGGTCGAGCAAGCAAACTCGCCTCGAACTCCCTCGCCCCCCTTTCGCTACCCCTCCTCCCGTACGGTATATAGTATATACAAACACGCAGAGTGGCATGGTGTGTATGGGTGATCTCGTTTCGAAAGTCCGAGAGAGGCAGTGTTCAGCAGCGGGGTTGCAGCCAGCCGGCGGCCTTTGTTCACGGCGTCGGATCTGCCGGGCTTTCATCCCCCTACCACCCTACCCTAACCCTCCGTCGGACGCTGAGCGCCGCGACGCCTCTCACTCTCTCTCTCTCTTACTCTTCTCCTCTACGCGGGTTCTCTTTCTCCCTTTCTAGCAAACCGCCCCTACGTCCATGCGGCTCCGCCGCGGCCTTTGTGCTCTTGTCAACTTGTCAAACTACCCCTACCGTGAGCTTCGCCGAGGCAGCATCCAATACCAACCCCCGAACCAACCGCTTCTAGCCGAATCCTCGCTTCTCACCCCGGCACTGCTACTCCACCCAATTTCCTCCTTTGCTCCTACGCTCTGCCCATCCTCTACTACCCCCTAACCTCCTAACCGTACCTACTGCTACCTTCCTCCACGGTCTCTGCCAGTTTCTGTCTGTCACGCGACCTCCAACGACAGCAGGCCGCTACACCGGATACGTATTTCCTTCGGGAGACACACGACAACTCGACTCTCCACCCTGCGTTTGATCTTACTTCGATTATCGGATCCGCCTCGGGGCTGAACGCTGTCCTCCCCTTTTGCGCATCTATGGGTCCTCGGGATTATCCTTCGGAAATTGTTCTGTGGGTTTTTGAAATCGCTTTTCCGCAAATATTCTGAACACTCTGACTGTATTACAAATGTTCTTGGGGAAGTAATATTTTCAGATTGATTTCTGATTGTTTTTTTAAATTCTAAAAACATCGATATGGCAATTGAGAACAAAGAGAAGCAGCGAGAGATGGAACGCATCTATGGGTCCTCAGGATTATCCTTCTGAAATTGTTCTGTGGGTTTTTGAAATCACTTTTCCGCAGATATTCTGGACACTCTGACTATATTACAAATGTTCTTGGGGAAGTAATATTTTCAGATTGATTACTGGTTGTTTTTTTTTAATTCGGAAAACATCGAAATAGCAATTGAGAACAAAGAGAAGCATTGAGCGATGGCACACATCTATAGGTCCTGAGGATTATCCTTCGGAAATTGTTCTGTGGATTTTTGAAATCGCTTTTCTGCATATATTCTGGACACTCTGACTATATTACAAATGTTCTTGGGGAAATAATATTTTCAGATTGATTTCTGGTTGTTATTTTAAATTCGAAAAAAAAGAACGTGGCAATTGAGAACAAAGAGGAGCAGCGAGAGATGGAACGCATCTATGGGTCCTGAGGATTATCCTTCGGAAATTGTTCTGTGGATTTTTGAAATCGCTTTTCCGCAGATATTCTGCACACTCTGACTGTATTACAAATTTTTTGGAGGAAGTAATATTTTCAGATTGATTTCTAGTGGTTTTTGTTTTAATTCGGAAAACATCGACGTGGCAATTAAGAACAAAGAGAAGCAGCGAACGATGGAACGCGATAGAGAGGGAAGAATGAAGAGAGAGGAAAAACAAGACAGGAAAGGGAAGGGAGAGCAGAAATTGCGCGAAAGAAGGAATTCGCGGTCGCGCCGGCCACCTGTACGCTCGAAGACGGTTCCATTTCTGCTCGACCCGTATGCCGTCGCGGCGTATCGGTATTCGATCTATTCAAAATATCCTCGGCAATATCCCCGACGCGGCTAGATGCCCTGCAGACGATGAAATATTGGACGGGGGCAGGCAAGGTGTTTCCTCTCGATAAACGATAGCGGGCGTTAAAGCGCGGGAGTTCTCGCGCCCGTTCCACCGATCCAAGATAATCGACTTCCCCATTCGCTAATTATATCCGCTAATTGTGCGACGTCTATAGCCTACCTACGCCGCCGCGACACGCCGCAGCCAATCGCGAGCACGCAAACTTTCGCGACACGTGTACCAGCTAAACGTTCCCCCTCGTGCCGGACATTTTCGCGATTATCGGCTCGCGATATCGGCGTCGCCCGCGAACACGACCCGAGTCTCGAACACCACGCGAATTTGCAATCGTCTATTTTTCCGCGACCTCTTTTTCTTCGTTGCACCTTTCCGGACGTCGCATTTCCGACGGACTACTTTACTCGCTTAAATATTCCATTTTATTAGTCTGTTTGGAAAATGAATGAAGAAGAATTCTTGTATGTTAACGTTCATCTGCTCGGCACACAAAGGATTATTTATTTGGAATTTTTGCCGTATCCATTCGCATCTAATACCGATGTATAACGCACCCCATTCATAGCGCTATAATCCAGCTTTTATTGCGTGTCAACAAAGCGCAGATCGATAATGTAAGAAAGATAAGACTGAAATTATGACCAGTCGCAGTTGGTGGCGACGTGAAAAAATTACTATGTGGACAGGCATTATCTCGTTTTTTCCCATCGACAAGAAAGTAGATCAATCGATGTTTCATCCACATTTTAATGGAACTATTTAATAAAATACAGGAAATTGTTATTTTATTTGAATAGTGAACACATAACCAAGAAATTTACGAGAGATAATTTCGGAGTGACGAAACTGAAAGGGCAGAATCGAAAAATCGAAGCCCTAACTACAGAGGCCTTCGCGTGCTCTTCCACCCCGTTTTCAACTGGATCCACCCTCGCAGCTTGAATTCCCATCGGTGGTGGTCCTCCGAACTATCAGCAGCGTAGAATTTTTTGCCCGCGGGGGCTGTCTCGCGCGTTAATTCGGAAAAACGCGTCGCCGGTTCCACCCCCGTAGCCGACGGGCCGCAGACGCGACATAAATTAACTCCGGGGGTAATTATTTCAAAGCGGTGGCGGCCGAGGGGAGCGCGAGGAACGGCCGGGGGGTGGGTCTGTTGGAATTTTTGACTCACCTTGTACAAGCTGTCTGTGCGGAGAGCGAAGGAGACATACGGTGAGCGAAACTCTCGAGCCGGGGTGAGCCCGTAACAACGTTCCGGCCGAGCGAGCGAGCCTGCAGCTTGATTTATAGGGTGGCGTCAAAACTTTCCACTCTCCAGCGTGTCTCGACGGTCTTATAGGCAACCCGAGGCAACCCGCGACGAAATAGAGGCTCACCTTTCGTAATTTTCGGCAGGCGGCCCTGTACAAGCCGAAAAACGTCCTGGGAGCTACCCCCTGTCTCTCGTTACCCTCTCATTGATTCTTCAACAACTTCTTTGTCTATTCTCGCTGTGATAATTATTACTAAATGCGGATCTTTATGCAAAATAAAAATTCTTAGCGGCGATTGTGGGCAGCAGGGGTTCAATGAAAATTTATTTCATCCCCTAATAATTTTTTACTAAAAATATATAATTTTTTATCTAGCCAATTTCTTCACAAATGCATATAAATCCGCAGTCTAATTAATAGATTAAACCCGAAATTTGCTTTTCGTTGATACGTATAAAGCAAATTCGGAATTCTTTCTTAACCCTCGTCCTTCCATTTATGTGTTGGTGCGACACCTGGGGAGATGTTATAAGTGTCACTCGTTATAGCAATAAGAATTACAACAATGCAGCAGGAAACCTTTTGAGTGTCTTACTTCTATTTTCACTGTCGGCCATTCTTCTTCCAACCCTTATGATGGTGGCTGACCAAAATCATAAGTGACACAATGGCGGTCGAAAGAGAATTTAAAGGGTCAAGATACCTACAACGGTAACGATGAGAAGGTCCCAGTTAACTGAAAGCCGTGGACCCTCTCTAATGAATGCCTCGAGGGTTGTTACCAGTTGCGACGAGTGAACCTTAAGGTTGCGGATACGTATAACAAAAGTTACCCTAGTGTTTCAGGCGCACGTATAGGCCACGTCTCATCGGTCAACCACACGTCCATAAATTATGAATTATCCGGCCACCCCAACCCTTCGGCCTGTTGTCCCTCCGGAAAGCAAGTTGCACCATGAATTCAAATTATCCGTTTTATAGCGGCGGATATAGCGTTCGAGACCTTTTTTCCAATATACGTAAACAATTATTAATTTTCACCTCTCAACGGGCGTATAGGAATTCTCTAAAAAAAAGTCCATTTCTTGGTTCCATTTATTCACTCGTTATTCAAGAGATTGCAATCGTAAATATTTTTATAAATATCGAGTTTATAAACTATTTCTTTCGACTTGATCATTTCTGTCGCGAATAATCTCGCTTGATCTTGGCCTGAATTCTTTTTCTTAACGCAACAAAGCAGCTTGAAACGGGTCGCCGTTGTTGCGCAATTTCCCTAGTGCACCGGATACGTAAAAAATTATTAATTTTTACCTTTCAACGGGCGTACAAAAATTCTCTAAAAAAATAAATAAATGTCGAGTTTACAAACATCCGCTTGCGCAAGTAATTTTTCTAGTTGTTTCGACTTGACCATTTCTGTCGCGAATAATCTCGCTTGGTCTTGAACTGAATTCTTTTTTTAACGCAACAAAGCAGCTTGAAGCGGGTCGCCGTTGTTGCACAATTTCCCTAGTGCGCCGGCAGCAACGAGGTATATCTTAATTCCTCTATCTCGGACTTTTAAAGCCCCCTTTAGAAAACTTTCGTTATTCGACGATGAACTGCGCGATAGCGGGACATTTATTAACGAAGTAGAATCTAGATTTCGAGGAACCTTGTCTCCGACTTTTAACCTCTTCGCTCGAGTGAAACTCGCCGTTCTCAGGGAATGGCCGACTCGCCGCGTGTGTTTTATATGCACCGGTATGTACGCAATACTGTTGGCCGCGATTACTATCTGGTCTAGCTTTCTTGCGCGACGCGCACCGAGCATCCGCGTGTCTCCGTCACCATTTTTTAACGACCGGTGTGGTCTACAAGGTGTTACTCTTTACGAGCCTGTTCCGCCTCCTTGTTCGCAGCGAATTATGTAAATTAAATGTTTGAACTTCCGAGGCGAGGGCCATCGTCGACGAATCTTAATGCTCGCGCAGACCTGCTCCGAAACTTTCTGTAACCTGCTCCATCCCGATTAAACTGATACGCGTCGTCAAACGTGTCTACGTAACCTCGAGGACAATTTACAAAATTTATAAACACCTGTCGGAAGAGTTCTAAGGACGTTACGCGTTTATGACAAAAATGTGTCGGCGAAGTTGTCTCACTTTCAACAGGTTTTTACACGACGAGAATAACATTAAGCAGACTTAATTAGCACGTGAGAACAAGCTGTTTTATTGATGTACACGTTAAAACCGACTACAAAAATGACTACAGCGCAGGTACCTAAGCTCCATAAGGTTCCGAGATCACGGGAACCTCTACGGAAGGGTCGTTAGCGTTAAAATTACACCGGTGCTCTCGATTCCGACAATTCTCGACCCAGAGAAAGCCGTGGAAAATGGAAACTGGATCGTGCTCTCACCGAAAGACCATTTCCGAGTAACAGAAATCGCCGTTTCAAAGATTCAGCGACCTTTTACTCAAAACGAGAGCGTGACCAAACGAGAAAGTTGGCCCGCCCGAAATTTCCGGAGCGTAGACAAAAAAGTTCTGCCGAAAAAATGTGAAAGTTAGGCGGGAGACGAACCTGCAGGCTTTTCAGGGGAGCTTGGGGCACACTTCTGCCGGACACCCTGCTGAGAGGGAGCCACGCAAAATTCGAGCAGCTCATTTGGGTCAACGAGCGAATCCACCCGGCTTGCCGGTGTGCTTTTCTCTTTGCACGGTTTCTCGACCCTCTGTTTATGGTGTCCGTTCCCTTGTTGGCCGAACCTGTGCCTGCGAAATCGATCTTCTTCCCACTTTGCTTTGACTTCTGGCGTTTCCGATTCCCTCCTGTGAAAATACGCCATTTATTTCACTGCGGCTCGAGCCTGCTTGCGAAACACGCCAGCAAATGTTCCAACTATATTCCTGGCTGTATTCGTTGATTGTATAAACGTCGTTTAACCCTCTTTCATCTCCTGTGTCGGGCGAACATATTTTTTACTAATCCTGAATTTCTACTTGGCAGCCAGCCACAGAAGTTTAAATTTCTTTCGGTAAGGAAGTTTGAAAAGTTGAACAGACGAAGTTTATTGATTTATGCATTAGCTTCCGTCTTTTAGAGCGTCCGAATACTAATGGGAGTCACTGTATGTTGTTTTTAAAATTCGAGAAACGATATACTGTTAATGCTTCCGGCGCTCCGAAATTGGTATAACTTCCGGAACAATAAAATAAAGAAGAAATATGTCGAGGCATTGATTTATGCATTAGATTCTGTTTTTTAGAGCGCCTGAATACTAATGGTAGTCACTGTATGTTGTTTTTAAAATTCGAGAATCGATATCCTGTTAATGCTTCCGGCGCTCGGAAATTGGTATAACTTCCGGAACAATAAAATAGCAGAAGAAATATGTCGAGGCATAGATTTATGCATTAGGTTCTGTTTTTTTAGAGCGCCCGAATATTAATGTGACTCACTATGTTGTTTTAAAAATTTGAGAAACGATATCCTGTTAATGCTTCCGGCGCTCGGAAATTGGTATAACTTCCGGAACAATAAAATAGCAGAAGAAATATGTCGAGGCATTGATTTATGAATTAGGTTCTGTCTTTTAGAGCGTCTGAATATTAATGGGAGTCACTATGTTGTTTTTAAAATTTGAGAAACGATATCCTGTTAATGCTTCGGCGCTCGGAAATTGGTATAACTTCCGGAACAATAAAATAGCTTATGTCGACGCATTGATTTATGCATTAGGTTCCGTTTTTTAGAGCGCCCGAATATTAATGGGAGTCACTGTATGTCGTTTTTAAAATTCGAGAAACGATATCCTGTTAATGCTTCCGGCGCTCGGAAATTGGTATAAATTCCGGAACTATAAAATAGCAGAAGAAATATGTCGAGCGCCGCGACAAGATCGAGCTCGATCATGCGATTTTTCGGACTGACGTGGGCTTAACTCTGTGAATCGTTGGCCCGGCGCGATGCTGTCCTGTCGAATAAATTAGAGTGACTGATCGAAGGAGGCACATAATTCATAGGATCGGGTTCCTGCTCGCAATAATTTCCGCGCGCCGATGCGAAATATTTAAAGATTTCAGCGGCGCGTGTCACGGCGCATAATCTATGGATCGTACATTATTCGAGAACTCTAGATTTTACAAACTGACTGGATATCAATGGCCACGCAGGTGGGAAGAAAAATAGAAAACAGCCGTGCGCCAGTGGAAAGTTAGAGCCTGTCCGATAAGGTTTTCATTGAAAGGACTATATTTACGGAACTCGCTATCAAGCCTCCGTTGGTTCGATCCAACGGAAAACAAAAACGACGGGTTGCTCGTTGGGAAAATACGACCGTTGATAATCTCGAATGCGGAATTGAGCCCCGCGCAGCTGGGCGGGGAACGAAAAACGTAAAAGGGTGAAACGTGGTAACTGACGCCGTAACCGAAGTAAGTTGAAAACGAACAGGAAAAAACGCGTGTTAGAGGGAAAAAAAGGGCCGCGGGTGTAGTAATACATATCGTCGGCCGGTAGAACGTAGCCGGGATTTATCTGCGACGTTCATGGCCGACTATTTCAACCCTCTTCATCCCCTAGGCGACCTGTTTCTCCCTCCAACCAGAACTTCTACGATCCCCGAGGTCCATACGCCTCTGGCCGTATCTCTGTTTATTAAATACGTTTTCCAGCGGCCATCGGATTCCTCTGAAATAATCAGCAGACCCAAAAATCAGAGCAGACCTCCTAAAGTCGACGATTACAGGAGAATTATTTATTTTAAGAATTGCAATGCCTCGTTCGTACGAACTATGCCAATCATATAATTGCTACACGGTCGTAAACGTGAAATTGTTAATAATCTGGGTTTCCTTGAGACTGTATGAGACACCCTCCGACGAATCTGGCAACGAGCAGACGATCAATAAGTATATAGTTCACCCCTACATTCATATCTTCGAGGACTCAGGAAATTCACAAAGTTCTTCGTCGCACTGTAGATAATTAATAAGAGCAAAAACGATGTTGCTAAAACAATTTACATCCGCACTATATGTATATTCAGTTTTAACAAGGCTAGTCCAGATTTATAAAAATATTCTAGAACCAGTTACCGAGCAGTCAAATTAATTCTACCCGCAGAACAGATATACAAGAATGTGTCTAACATCTCCGAAAGATGTTGCGTCCAACACGTATATTAATCTACGAAATTTATCATCTCGTTACTAAAATAAATCAGAGAGCACGTCTACACTCTAGCTACTTTATACTTCATTTATACTTTACATACTTCTTGAAATTATTCCTTGAATAATTGGAGATAAATATTCATTCAAAAAATTTGGGTAAAAAGAAACTTATTTCTTTTCACAAGAAAATTATTGATCATCTTCTCGTTATGGTGATTAAAACCTCCATTAATAAGCTTCCGGAACTAAAACCACGCCAGGTGTAGAAATCCCTTTGGAACCAGTTCCTAACAGCATCCTAATCGAACAGCTCTCTATTGCTGCGATGCATCTCGAGGAGCTGCTCCGTTTCAAATTTTTCTCTCGCCGGAGAATGCGAGAAACGCAACCTCCGCAAAGCTTCTATCTTCCATCTAATCAGCAGAACGAGCGGCTGCACAAAGTCGCGGGATTCCCAATGAATTCCGCGATGTTCGCGAGCAGCGGGACACGAGAGCATGATCGGGGCCTGGTCCGGCGCAGCGCCTCGCGGTCAGCTGACTCGGTGCAAGGCGATGCGACTGCTGCACCGGTAGGGGGAAATGGAATTACGGATGCACTCCGCACCATCCTCTGCACTCCTCTTCGCCGCTCCTCCATTCCGCGGAGAGCGGCATAAGCTATTGGGCGGCCGGCTTTTGAGCGGCCTTGCAAACTGGTTTCCTGCAGCCGACTCGATTATGCTAATCGCATATGCATGTTAGCATTTGGCTGATCCGCTGCCGTGCCCGTTCGCCGTTCACCGGTCTCCCCGGCTGCGTACGTGCGTGCGTGTTCTCCTCCGTGTGTGCGTCACCAAGCCATCGAGATCTCCGACCGAGGATACATATAGATCCTTTTCGGAGCAGTCCGCACGAAACCTTGATCGCGGCCACCCTTTAGTGTCGGCTCGACCTTCCGCCAGCTGGACACCTAACGCGTAACGGTATCCCTCGTTGATTTCCCTCGACGCAATCCACTTCTCTCCGTTATACCTCTTCTTGTTCTTCTTATTCTTCCTCCTCTTCTTCTTCTTCTTCTTCGACGAGGACACCTCCTGGTCGAGAGTCGGATACATCGAAGTCTTCCGCTAGTTTGGAAATTTGATACTTGCCTTTTGAATACCGAACACCTGGAATCTTATCTCGGACAACTAACTCCGTTGTGGAATATTCAGCGTGGCCTGGTGAACTCCGTGTCCTGGTTCCTCAGGGACTCTGGGTCTTTGAGGACGCTTGCTCCTTGGATTCTTAAGTGTGGGAGCTATTTTATGTGCGTCGGATTACCGGGAGATTCGTGTTTTGGGGATTTGTCCTGGTAGAAGCTAGGCAGAATCTTTTCCGAAACTGTTACAATGAAGGATTATTAATTCGGTTGTAAATATTAAGATAGTGACTGAGAATGATTTTATCGGTGCAAGACTTTCTCGCTAGTTACTGATATGTCTCCAATCAGTATAAGATACAAGGTAGCCTTACTAATGAGTCCTCTAGTAGGTCTAGGACGAAACACCACCTTCTATTCCTATACTATTGGACATTTTTAATAGCAAACGTGGTCTCGAACCAGATGATGCCATCATGAATCTAAACGTTTGGGTAATTTTACAACTTTTGCGCCGATAAAATCATTCTTATTTACCATGATACATTGAAGCTTGCAATTTTATGCAGTCAGTATAAAGAACGCCGTGTTGTCACTGAGAGTTTCATTACAATAGATACCGAGGAACTTTTTATAGAAAAGAAAAATTGTCTAACTGAGTCGCGATTTTTACTAAGTGACGAACAGCGAGTTCATTAGACGAGCAGCGATGATTTCGAGCGGTAAGGGCCGAAGTGGGCATGAATTGCCGTGCATCGCGATTAAACGGGACGAGATAACGGCGAGCCAGTCGCGGTCTTATCGTCGCATCCCTTCATTGCCGCAATGCTTCGCCACCTCGATGGAGCCCATAAATCTGCAAAACCGCGGAGCACGCAAATAGAACGGAATGCGTTTGCGCGTTCTCGCGACGATGTTATCTGCACGAGAGAGCGTTTCGCGCGTCGTAAACATAGACAAAATCTTTCGTGGAAGGCCGACCTCGAATCGAACCGACACCCTGGAAGTTGGAATCTCTCTCTCTTCTTCTCTCGTTACCGGAAACGTGGATGACCAAGACGTTATCGCCTTTGCTAACCTATTCGTGACCAACTGTTCCTCCTCTCGCGGTAACACAGTTGCGAATATACATACAGTGGAGTTGTAAACTAGGTGGACCGTGAAGGCTCGGAAACTGCGAAATCAAAGAACTGGAGAGCACACAAACACTAGAGATCCAAGGAAGCTGACCTAACCGTAGAATCCTCGGAAAAGTATAATCATTAAACTGTGGATTCTTTGTGCCAGCACAATAAAACATCTAGAGAAACTGGTAATACATTTTCTCTTTTTTAACGAACAATTAACCTCGACTTTCTGTTTCTCCGTGCGTCGCCACCGGTTAAAGAGGATGGCAGAGGAGTCTGATTTCTTACAGCGATAAACCCGCAGCTGAACAGCTAATTTGCTACAAATAAATGCGGTAATTAAGCAGGAAAAAGGCAGATAATTATTCTATTCGAATTGGCCGAGAGTGAATTGGGTCGTGGTGTTCGAATCGCCGCACGGAGAGAATTCTCGAGTCGTTAGGCGTCACTCCGTTGCTGAACCGGTCTCCCGTTCGACGCTATCCGGTTATTACAACGTTGGATTTTCAATTAACAACTCGCCGATTAATTCCGTTCAACACAGCCTGCGATTAACCGCTAATTAGATTAACACGATACCGATGTATCCGGGAAAATTGACTATAAATACTCGGCCGGCGATTATGACGAGGATATTAACACTAGCTTGTAGAACATAATCGGTCGGTTGTTGCGAAACACGGTCGCCGACATAGGAAATTCCCCGACTCAGCGTTCTTTCAGCTTGATCGTTAATTGACAATGATATTTATTTCGGAATTTCTTAATTCTGCAAGATGAACGTCTATGACGATTATATGCATCAGTAAACACATTAGTAAACAGTTTCTTTTGTATTATTATTGTTATTTATTATAGACTGGCAGACGCCTTTCTTATATAAGTATTTACAAAGAAAAGAAAAAAAAGAGAAAGACTGGTTATTTAATAAGAATGAATGAACATGCGTACAAAGACAAAGAAAAAAAAACAAAATTATACTGGTACTATCAATAGTTGTTATCATATAATCCTGTGTAGTTGCATTTTTAAATTTTGCAAGGATTCAATGAAAAAATCAATACTGTTATAAATAGTGCATGATTGTTGCAATAATGCGATTCATTGGATTAATTAATTGTTCTCAGTTCATGTTCTGGTACATAAAAATTGATTTGCGCAAGTAGAGAAGAACAATCAACATGATTATTAATTAAATAAAAAATAGAGCTCTGGTCGGATATTATTCTTCAAGCAGATAATGGTTAGTTCTTTTGTGCGTATCGGAAATAAATTTTGTAAGCGCGATGCTGTTGCAACTGCAGGAATTGTTGGACCGGGGGGAACGAAAGGAAAAGGAAGCTGCGGGAATCAGGCTGAAACGAAAGAATACTGGGTCACAATTTTCTGTTTCTTCGTTTTTTCTCTTTCCGGGATCTCGGTGCCGTAGGTGGCTCGCTCGAGGGTTCCCATTTTACGAGCTCCTTTAGTTTACGAGTGTTTTACGGCGTGCGAACGGCTGGCACGAGCTGCGGGCCCCATAAACGTCAAATCCTGCCACCGTTTACGAGCCAACAAATTTTTAGTAGACCAGCCTGCCGCGATATCGCCCCGTTTACATAATCGGGCCAACACATCTCCGCCATTCGACGGCACTCCAGCTTTCGCGGCCTTTTTCGACTACCTACCGCGCGACGGTTTGTTTCTTGATTACCGTCCATTAGTTTATCGCGAGGAACACGATGCCCGTGCATACTAATTTTCGGCCGCCATTTTTATGAGCCGTTCAATTCCTTGACCAGTCTTCTTTCGCATTTTATTCGCTTCCGCTCCTTTAAGATGATTGCATTCCTGCGGTTCATCGATTTTTTTTTAATCCAATGGCGAATATTAAACGTATTTTACGCGGCTTTATTAAAAATATTGTGCATTCACTCAAGAATTAATTTGATTTCTGTAAATTAAGCTGTCCACGTGTTAATAGAAATCTCATTTTTCTTATTCCATTGCAATTTATTCGCTTCGAATAATCGTTCAACGATTTGTGTTTACGAGTTTCGCGATTCGGTGGAAAATATAAATGGAACACTAAGCAAACACGCTTTTAAAATTGTAATATAAACATCGCGTGTTAATAATATCGCCCCGCTGAAAATAAAACCGATTATTTTTGTAAACGACAGCCAAGGTAATCTGATAAATCTATAACAATTTGACCGGTCAATTGTTTGCGCAACAGTTCTTTCATATATCATAAATATCGTGGGTTTTCAAATAAATTTGCCTTGTACTGCGGTGATTGAATGTACCACGTTATAAGCTCCGTCCATTTTTATTCCGCGTGGAAAGCTGCAAGCTTTTATTTTAGCTAGAAAGGATCAAATTTACAATTTATTATATTTTCAAATTTTTGGAGCGGGGAAAGCGGGCTTTCATTTTAGCTGCAAAGGATCAAAATTGATGATCTATTACTCTTCGAAAATGCTCGATATTTAACCTGCAAAAACTGCAAGCTTTTATTTCAGCTACGGGGGTCTACGTAAACAAATGTTTATCTTGTTTTATTTTATTCGAACAAAACATTAGTTCATTGAATTACTAGGAAATGCTTTTTTTCACAAAAATTTAGAAACGGTGTGAATGTTACATTATTTTCTGTTTATTCAAATGGTTGATTTCATTCGAGATAAAAATATTAGTTATTTGAAAATAATGTTTTTCGTAATTTGTTCATAATTAAATTGAGAGACGGACTGTGGTCTATTGCGGAATTTCACTCTGGTGAATAGGAACACGATCGTTTCCTCAGGCAGTTGCAGCAACGAGCTAGGAACGAGAGACAAAGAAATCCCAGGGAAGAGCCATTTTGTTAACTAGAGGCCATCATAGCTGCCTGACGTCACTTCCATATCCAGCTATGGCGTCACGTGACGCTCCACCCTGTTTTCAATCACCTTGGCCCCGAACCCACCCAGCTGTCAGACACGCTCCACCCCGTTTTTTCCACTTCTTTCGGCTATCACTATCGCCATCTGTCGGCAATAACACCAACTCCTTAGACCTTTAAATGGCTAGTTAGTTTATGTCTTTTCCGATCGGTGTCACCACCAGGCAAGGACCATTTCGCGGCGCGCAACCTTGAAAAATTTTAGCCCCCCGAAAGGTCACGACACCCGCTGTTAAGAACACGCAATTCACTCTTTTCTTCAGGCAAATCCTCGATCTACTATTTTCATTTTACAACGGAAGTGGCTTTCCGTTAAGAGCCACCGGCGCGTAATTAAATTCCGCTCGAGAGGAAGGGCCAGAAAAACGATTTCAACGGAAAACAATGAAACACAGACGTTACCGACAATAGCGAGGCGTGACGTTTTCCAGCTGGAGAACGGTTTATTACACGGATCGTGTAGCAGCGGTCGCTTTTAAGGACTCTGGGCGTATGGGATAGTTAAAATCAGTGGTTTGTTACATGTTGGGCTGGTTCGTATTATTTCATGGGCGTAACAATACCTTTTTCAGTTAATTGTGCACCCATTGTGAAGAAACGTACACGTGCACTTGATCACGTTGTAATTTCAACAATTGTAGGAATATTTTCATGAAACTTTCCTTAAAATTTTCACAAAGAATCGAACTTGTTAAGTCTCAAAATTCGTACACTCTCGTCCACCTTCCGTAATAATTCGAGTGTTTGAATGAAAACTTTCTTAAAATGGTCACCAAGAATGTGACTTCGAATCTTATTGATCAAAATATCGGTTTTTTCAAGTGTGAGAGGTATAGTACCTGATAATCGCGCCGTATTGTTCGAACCGCGGTCGTACCTCGCGGCACAGGTGAAAGAAAAAGGTAAAAAGCTCTCGAAGGGGAACGGGAAACGAGCCCGTATGGACGGAAGAAGGGTTCCGGTTTGGTTCCGATGGAAGCGAGGCATAAGCCTGTATCTCGATCGGCGGCTTGGAAGGGCTGAATAAATAAGAGGGAACATACGTTCCGCGGGGACAAGGCTGTTTCAAGAGAACGGCGCGGCGGGACGGGGGCGGGGGGAGAAAGAATACGGTAAAGGCGAGTCCGTAAACCGGGAATTGAGTTAAAATCCTGCGAGAGGTAGAATTTATACCACGATCCTGGGATCGTTCGCGTCCGCGGGAGCGCGCGCGCGTTCTCTCGCACGGTGCGGGGGTGGCTGAGGAGGGAGAGTACGGAGAGCGCATGGAATCGCTATCGGCGGCCATTCATCAATCCGGGGAATCAATACGCTGGAATTAATGAAAGCGCCGCGCGAACAGCGAGCTAGCGGCCGGAATGTTAATCGCGATCGTCCCGCGTCCGACCCATTCTCGTGTACAGCAAACTCCCAAGGGCCCCACCTCCGCCCGAACCCTTCAACCTGCCACCCAAACCACCCCCCTTTCGATCCCGTGTACATCCGCCCCCGCACCCTCTTCCCACACGCTGTCTCTTTTCATCCGACTGAGCCGACGCCGACCACCGTGCTGCCCACAATACCGTCGCACCCGTGCATTCTATTCCCTCGTTTCGAGGCCGTGCTTTTTCTTTTAGACACGCCGATTCCGATCGACGTTCCCTTCTCTCGCGCGTCGTTTTCTGCTAAACATTATTTATTTCAATCTTTATGTTGAGCGGATGAACACCAGCTGGTAAAGGACAAAATCCAATACAGTAAGGACCTCGTTTCACCGGCTTAACACAATAAGTTATTTATATTATATAAAAACAAAGTCCTGATTGACTCACTCATCAACGCCCAGGCTAAACCTTTGGCTCTAGAAAGCTGAAATTTTGCACAGAGGTTTCCTTTATGACCTATACAAGGAATAAGAAATGATATTTCGAAATTCAACACCTAAAGGAGTGAAAAGGGGTGCAACGTTTGTATGAGGAATATTTTGTTCGCGATCGGATTTCTTTGAAACTTGATCTTAAGGGTAAGATCCCGTAAGGGGATGAAAAGCAACGTTTGTATGAGGAATATTTTATTTGTGGTCAGATTTGCTTGAAACTTGGTCTTAATGCTCTCTGATATAATTAATCAAACACCTATTTCGACATTTTAAAAAATTCATCCCCTAAAGAGGTGAAAGGAGGTTGCAACGTTTGTATGAGGAATATGTTGTTCGTGGTCTGATTTACATCATACTTGTTCAATGGGTTGAATAGTGGGTTAAAAGGTTTTATGGAGAAACAATATCAATTAAATAACAATATCACAGCTAAATTAATGAAAGACATCCTAAACTATTTCCGAAAATTCAGAGAAGAGTCTAAACCCGTGTCGTTCAATTTGAACAGCCTCCAACTTCTCGAAGCCATCGCTATCTTGACGGGGGAAGTTTCACGGCCAATTTCCCATGCTCTGGCACGAAACAGCCAGCACACAGAGAGCTGTACCCTGCTTCAAGTTCTCAGTCGCAAAACTTCAAAGTCATCGTGTTACAGTCGGTATGTTAGGACACGATTGATAGATCGGCGCCGGAAGGATCGATGCGGCCGATAAGAGACCGACCAAACTTACCAGTCACGTGACGTCCGTTTTTTCTCCGCGAGATTCAAAGTAGACCTACTAGACGCAAACTCCGCAACTAATCTATAATTAAATCTCTGAAAATCTTCGCCCCGTTTCCTCTCGAGACCGACGCAATTCCTTCGAGTTTCTGCTTGTTCCCAGAACTGGCCTTCGTCGGAAAGACAAAAAGACTCGCGTGTGTCCCTGGTTACGTACTAACGAGACCCGATGGAAACCCCTTTGGAACGCAAGACAAAAAAAATTAGTAGGTCGGGGGAGGATGTCGACGAGGCGTTCAGTAGCCGTGCTCTGGGCTAATGGACGGGAATTTTTCCAAATTTAACGATCGTTTAGCCCGCCCACACAGAAGACCCGAGGCGAGTTCGGCGTCTGGGCGATGGCCGTCACCGTGACGAGCACGTGTGTACCTCGCCTTCTGTCACTTTTGTCAGAGTCGAACCGAGCTCGGTTCATTCAGTTCGTCGGGCAAAGATCAGCAAACGGAGCATTCATTTCGGTGGTCCCCTGTAGACTGTTCAGAAAGCTTTGCTCACCTCCGTGCGATCCTCGTGCCTATTCTTTGTCGTCGCTTTACGATTTGATACGTTTGATTGAAAAGCATGACATCATGAAAGAAACGCATTTGCTCGTTTTAGCATCGATTAATCGGTCACATGCTACACAATTCGTGATCTCAGCTTGCTATCATAAGGCGAGGCTACGGTTAAGTTGATTTAATTATCTACCAGGTGAAACTGTTTGGAGATTGCTGACAGGTTTCGTATTTTCTGTTACAGGTGCGGCACAACTTCGTTAGCAGGGTGGACAGAGGAACGGAGCGTGTCTGGAGCGGCTTGGCGCTTTGAACGAAGGTACCACACCGAAGAAGACGTAGAACTCTGATCATCATCTCTTCCCCCCCTCGTGTACAAGTTAAAACCTCCCTCCCCTCAAGCCGGCGGCTTGATAACGTACGGTTCTTTAGTGTTCCAGTTGAAACAGGTTCTTTCTTTCTTGGTGAATCGGAAGTGTGATAACGCGAGAGGAGCGAAAGGGAAATAATTTACTCGCTCCGATCCGTACGATACACTAGTGATTCGCAGTGATGGTGGTGTGATAGAAAAAAGAAATATAGTGCGCGTGTCCTAGAAGAGAGAGAGTGTGTTTCGATATAAAATCGTTCTGGAAGTGAGTCTATACATAGTATCTGTAAAAAAAAGTCTACATATAGAAACCGTGTGACAGTGTCCGTAATACGACGAAGCAGCATCCTCAGCGACAGAGAGTCGGAAGAAACCCCGAGGAAGAAGTAGAATCGAAAGAGAGTACAAAAGGAAGAAGAGAAAAGGAGTGTGATCCGAGTGTAGGATTGAAGAGTAAAATTATACTGGATCAAGAACAAACCACGGAGAGCGCCCAACAAGACCGAGGTGGCACTAGCAGGTGGGACCGGTGGGACAGTAGCATGAGTTCGTACTTCGCGAATTCATACATCCCGGACCTGCGTAATGGCGGGGTGGAACACCCGCATCAGCATCAGCAGCACTACGGTGCGGCCGTCCAGGTGCCCCAGCAGACGCAGTCGGTGCAGCAGCAGTCTCAGCAAGCCGGGGACCCTTGCGACCCTAGCCTGCTCAGGCAGGCGGTGCCAGGCCACCATTATGGAGCCGCTGGTAGCCAGCAGGACATGCCATACCCGAGGTTTCCACCGTACAACCGGATGGACATGCGGAACGCGACCTACTACCAGCACCAGCAGGAGCACGGCAGCATCGACGGCATGGGCGCTTACAGGTCGACCTCGCCGAGCCCTGGCATGGGACACATGGGACACACGCCGACTCCGAACGGACATCCGTCCACGCCCATCGTCTACGCGAGCTGCAAGCTCCAGGCGTCCGCGGTCGATCACCAGGGTAGCGTGCTCGACGGACCGGACAGCCCACCGCTCGTCGAGCCGCAGATGCACCATCAGATGCACTCGCAGCATCCTCACATGCAGCCCCAACAGACCCAACACCCCCAGCAACAACCCCAGCATCAGCACCTACAGGCGCAACAACAGCACATGATGTATCAACAGCAACAACCCGCGCAAGCGGCCACACAACAAACACAGGCTGGTATGCATCCACAGCAACAGCAACAAGCACCGCAACATCAAGGGGTTGTTACATCGCCACTCAGCCAACAACAGCAGGGCGCTCCTCAGGGCGCTGCCAGCGCCAACCTACCCAGCCCGCTTTACCCGTGGATGAGAAGTCAATTCGGTGAGTTATACTCGTTAAAAGATTCACCGGTTTACCCGTTAACGCGAAGACTGCCATCATGGAGCCATCCTAGTTGGATTAATCTTCAAATCCACTCTTCCTGGTGTCCTCGAGAGGTTCCGTATACTCCGTCCCAAGATGAAATTTGAAATCTCTATGAGGTTGGCTACAAATTGTCACCTCGACAGACACAATCCCATTTACATGAGTTTGCTGCTAAACCGGTTCTACCTTCCCACGGGCGTTAATTAGATTCATTAGAGTACTACGGGACCTAAAGTCTGTTACCACGTTCAATGCAACCAACGAGACTTAATCAATGCTCAGCGGGTTATCAAAATACAGTGAGTCATACGTTTGTTCGTGTATGTAAATTCAGGGTGGACATGACAAGTACAGGTTTATTTCTCTATCGCCTGTTGATTTAAGATTCCTTTCGTGAAGGTCCATGTACACACCAGAAGTGTCAGCACGGTTTAAATGAAATCTATGAAATCCGCAAACTTGGTAGTGAACATAGAGAAAGTTATATCGGAACGGAAACGTATTAAATATTCAGGCGACCTTCCCATTTTGTCAACTATCTCGAACGACCTTTTCCATCGAGGAAGACATCAATCGTTTGGGGAAAAAACCCGGTCGGGTAGTAAAAGGGAGAAGAAAAGGAATTTGGTATTCGCGAGCATGGATACGTACCTCGGTGTACACGTGACGCGGTTCTCGAAAATAGGCTCAAGGCTTCCGCCGCGTGACCAGAAGGTTTCGTAGAAAGCAAGGTTTTCTAGAGAGGCTACGCCAGGTAGCCGGCCGCTTTCAGATTTATGCAACAGTAGGTAAAACTAGACCACATTTGTACGGGTCCGCGAGCCAAGATTGGCATAATGTCTCCAGTTTCTAGGTATACCGACGTCCGGAGTTATTTATTGCACTGACCTTTTAGCCCGGTAGTTTCACCACACGTACACCGTGCTAGCCCCCCCATAAAAGTTCCCTCGACTCTGGGCTGAGTTGGCTCCACGGCTTGGCAGAGCCGGAGAGGCTCATCCACTTTTATTCCCATGATGGCTGCTTGTTTCCATTCGACGGCGAACTGGTTGCGTTTCGTCCTGGTGTCGCCGAAAATTGAAAAACACCGACCAAAATCCATCTTCGTTCGCCTTTTCTCATACGTCTTTGAGTCGGCTGAAACATATACAAGAAAAAACTTAGAAAGACATTCTACATTTTAGAAAATTATGACAATCTTCTCGACAGGGTTAAAAATAAATTCCAGCTAGACAGCAATTGTTTATGTAAAATAGAAATTTTTTATTCGATTTCCAACAAACCGGAGTGAAATTGAAATTTATTATCTTTCTCAATATGTTTAATAGGTAGAGAAATAATGTAACAGTATTTTGAAATTATTTTAATGCTTTCACTGTTTTAAAGTACACCTAGTCAGTTTTGTCGTAAATACATCAAATCCGCTGTATACTGACTAGGGTAAACAGAACCGAGAATTGTGAAGGTTTGCAGTTTCCACCCCATTAGCTAAATTGCTATGATTTTATGGGTCGTTCGGAGATCTTACTTGAGTAGATAAAGGGGCAAGTTCATCTCAGGTAGATCTAGAATCCTTCCGATCGCAACAGTCGGTGCATGCCACCTGCTCGTAGCGCAATGGGATGCCGGAGAAGGTTGACCGGAAATTTTCTCGGTCGTTGCGAAGAATCGCAGGGGTAATTCTGGTGTAACGAGTTGGAAATTTATGACGGCGGTAACGAAGTGATAAAAGCCGGCAACCTTCACTCCGGTTAGGTAAGAGTGCACAAGTTCCAGCACCCTGCTGCGTTTGCTCTTATTTCTCCCCCGTCCTCGAAATCCTGGGAAATGCAAGGTCGAAAAGCTCGTTTCTTTTGCACCATCCTTCAGTTGTTCCGGTGACTTCGAGCCGGTTAGGTTCGACTTTCGAAAAGTGCATCCGTATCTGCGATCTCCCTGCTTGTCGAAGAAAATGTACTCGTTCAACGTAAGTGAAAATCTTTTTCTTGCGTAGATATTTGAGAATGAAGCAAAGGGAAATTTTAGGGTGGGAGGATTACTTTATATTTTGTAATTGTTTATCGAATATGTTTGTTGGGAACCATCTCTCGGTCCAGCTCGGAAGCTGCGCAAGCCTCTCGATTCGCCGATAAAAGGCCCGTGTGCGTACTTCGCTGCCAGTCAAAGCAAGAAAGAGGATCGAGTGCATGAATCCGCTCACAGATGTCGGCACGATGACGTCTTTTCTCGGTTCATCGAACAATGCGTGCCCCCGTCGCCCTCCAACAAGGGTATCGATCCTCCTCCTCGGCTAGGTAATCCCCCATGTCGAAGACATGAACTCAGAATATCAATTTACATCTCCTCTTTCCATCGTACAAGGGCCTCGGAAAATTTCCGATCTTGCGATACTACAAAACTTGTTGAAACAACTCCTCCCCACCTGTTATTTCAGTACACACCCCTCTAAGCCTTGTAATCGTTTATAACAAACATGTAAATCCAAGAATCAATTTATATTTGCGTTTTACATCATTCTTGCATCCTAAACAATTTTGTAGGCATTCGATACAAGAAAATTTGTTCAGACAATTTCTCACCCCTTGTAATCGATGAACACATCCTTGTCTTTCCGAAAACACATTTATAAAATCAATGTACATTTCCGTTTGACACCATTCTTGCACCCTAAACAATTTTATAGGCATCGATATAAGAAAATTTGTTCAGACAATTTCTCACCCCTTGTAATCGATGAACACATCCTTGTCTTTCCGAAGACACATTTATAAAATCAATGTACATTTCCTCTTTACATGATTTTTAGTTCTCAAAATAATTTTATACTCATTCGATGCAAGAAAATTTAAAGAGACAGTTTCTCACCCCTTGTAAATTACGTATCGTTCCCCTTCTTGTTCACAATCTTCTGTACCAAATATTGTCCATAAACCTACAAAATTTTATTTTTTTCTCTCATTGTTCTTCATCTCAATCTTTCGCGTAACGTTTCATCCCATGTAAAATGTGTACCTTGTTCTTTCCTTGTTAGGTACCTTGTTAGGATTTTGTTTTCTCGATGCCATGCGACGTTCTTGTTTCTTCTATTCCCTTATATTTTTGTAAAGTGGAAAATAAATTATATCCTACATTTATTTAATATAGAAGCGTTATTTTCAATAGAACGGTTAGAGAACGATCGAAGGTCTGAGAATGTTCTATGCTAAGGAGATCTTCGGCATCGGTGGACGAGATCCGCCATCGTTCTCAGTTTCATCGTCATCTATTAGTTCGCACTCGATCCCATTACCCTTACTGGGCTACCAATCACGCCGAAGTTCATATCAATTTATCTGGCCATCCATTTCAGGCGGTGGCCGCCGGTTTCTTTTCCGACGTTGCAAAACACCAGCTGAGCGAAGCCCTCGCGCGAGCGAGCGAGCGAACGCTATAAGCAGGCCACCCCATGAATAATGCATGGCTCAATTTTATAGATGCAGGTGCTCCCGGGGCATTTGCCCGGCGAAACCGCCGAGATTCTCTGGCACCTTTTGCGGGACATTCGCGTTACACCGGTTAGGAAATTCCGGCATAGTTCGCCGGTCCCGCGAGACACACACCAGGACAAAGCGGCATTTCGAGTGCGCATCGGTCGCAGTTTACTGCCGAACGTCACGAAAACCTATTCGCGAACGTGCACGGCTTCTAATGTCGAGGTATCTAACGATGTTTCGCCGATCCGCCATTTGCGAACGGGATGGGGTCGTTGAATAGCCACCTGTCGGTAGCTGGGACACTTAATCATCAGTTTTATGGTGATTCGAATTGCAATCAATTTAATATGTTTATTTATGGGAGAGATCTCTCTTTGAATGTTTTTGGTAATTGTTTTGTATCATACGAAACACAAAATTTTCTACCCGAATCACAAGAAACTGAAATTATTTTCCGAACAACCCTACTTATTTTAATATATTATTTTAATATTTAATAATATCCTGGTTGCAATCCGAAGCTCTAGAGGCAATTAATACAAATTAGGGCGAATAATCGAAACCATATTGACAGGATTCAATGTGAATCGAGATCTGCCATCTTCGACTAGCAATCCACGCGAATCTCCAGCACGTCCGCGCATGCAAAATTCACTTATTTCCATTGAACACAATCAGTTTCACCACGGGCCGAGATTAATGTTTCCGGATACGTATCATGTCCCCGTGGAAAATAATTCAGCAGCCATAGGCGAGAGAGCAGCTCGATCCGACTATGCGGATGTACCTCCACTGGATTTTCAATTTAATTGTAACCTGTCATTCATATCTCTCGTACACGACGCATCCGTTTGCATCGCTGCTTAACATACTCTTCTGTGTCCATAGATCCGACAAGAAGATAACGATAAAAATCATCTCGGAAAAGCGAGGGCGGTTGGTCTATGAGCCAATTAGTTTGACAGAGAACCAGCGTAAAAATTATATCTGCTGTTCGAGCGCCGTTCGACCATTGCTAATTACAATGTAAAATTGTAGGGGAGGATGGAGGGTTATTCATGTTGCGTTATGCTTATTATCACGGGGGAAGGTGCAATATTTTTGCGAGTCGGGACGCGTGAAACGCCATCGCGGAAAAAGTAAACCACGATGAGCTTGTAATTCTGCTTCGCCGACACCGTGACGCATGTTCTGGAATTCCGGCTGATCCTGGGGGAAGAGATTCACGTGTGAAATCGGTGCTGATTCCTGGAATTGACCAGACGAAATTCCTTTTGAGACCCTTCATCTGGAAAAGAGATTCTCCTCTCCACTAATCATATTCGAATTTAATCCTCGTAATTAGAAAGTATATTGAAACGAAGTGCGGATGAAAGAGTTTTCAAAGCACTATAACGGAGTAATATCTCATCGAACACGTCCCGGAGGAGTACACGAAGAAATATACGTAAAGCTGTAATTTTTTGAGTAATTATGGCAAAATTCAGTAGTATGCCAATGATCCTGTGCGCAATCATCTCCGGACTATCTTTGTGCTTCGATCCTCAATCTGAGGCAGTAGGAAGAGCAGAGCCCATCGGGACAGGCGATGCTTTTAATGCGCAAGATAATTGCGATCCTCTTGCGCGAAAAGATTTATGATATCGTCTCGTTCCCTCTCTCTTGCGCTCTCCATCTCTCTCCGGGTCCTCTCGGCCGGTAAATAAGCATGCGCCGGTGCAGCCGGTGCATAGGTGTGAGGCTTCCGTTATCGCGTGTGCACGTGTACGTTTTCTTATGTAATCCCCCGGTGCACCGACGCGAGGAACAAGTGTGTGCACCGCTCTGCGAACCGGCGCGGCGAAAGAGTGCATTACCACTGAATTAATCGCGCGAATATCTACGTAAATGGCCAATAACCCGTGCACCTAATGAGGAATTAAAAGTGGCCCCTTCCGAGCTCTTTCTCTCTCTTCGCCTTACGCTGCTCCGACCGCTTTACTTTTCTTTTCTTTCGCTTTATTCTCTTTTTCTGTTCTCTTTTAACTGTACCTCGATTAATTGGGCGAACGGATTTATGGGCTGGACACCATAAGCTGGATGAACGAACTTCGGGCCACGTGGGCGTGTTTATTTGTCTGTGAGCACTCGTTTCTTATGCTCTTCCGGGTTTTCAAATCTTGAGGTTGGACTCATAAAGAAGTTAGCGAACGTATGTATTTTATTCCTGCTTGAAAATACGTTCTCATTTTTGACGTCCCCTTTTTATCAGGTTCGTTCTTATTATCAGTTTCGAATCTTGAGGTTGGACTCGTAAAGAAGTTAGAGAATGTATGTATTTTATTCTTGCTTTTGAAAATGCGTTCTCATTTTTGACGTACACTTTGTATCAGGTTCGTTCTTCTTACCGTTTCATTTCTTTCCAATTGTTTCGATGGAATATTTCGTAAAATGGTAGAAAGTACCGCTAGATCCTAATTGCCGCGGAATACCTTGTGCGTATATTCTGGAGTGCGGCCAAGATATCGCCGCGATGGCGTTCTGAAAGAAAATTCCTTCGCGCCATGTGGTAGGCGAACGATTTGAAACTGCGTGCGCGAGTTGCCGTGGATTAGGGCGCGGTTACGCTGGATGTTACATGAACATACCAGTTCTACAATTATACTTTAATGGAATTATGAAAAATTCTTATGAAAAATTAGGAAAAATTCTCTGTGTAAATAATAAAATACCTTTATCAACCCTTAGCATCTCTCTCCGAGCAGCGCTTCAGAGCCACCACTCGAATTTTAAGGGTGAGCATGAGAAACTATATTTTTTCGAGAAAAATGGTCAGCTGCTAATACGAGGTCAATTACCTTTACCGTAATTACAATCGCGTCGATTAAATAAAGTTAATAAAATAGTTGAATAAAAAACCTGAGCCGTTTCTAGTGGAAAGATTTTTCCGACACGAACAGTTTCCGAATAAATTATTGATGAAACTAAATTAAAGGTTAAATTAGAGGTTTTGTGTTGGTGATGGAGGTTAGTAATTTTTAAACCCGCGTGGAGCATAACCGCTCCCTTAGGCTGGAGAAATTCCATCTCGAAATCCGTTTGGTCCTGAACTAGACTTCACGAGATTGGTGTCCGTAACGATGGCGGCCTCGTGGGATATTCAAAAAGAGGATGGAGGCCCCACAGGTCCAGGAAAGGAGGAGCGTCGAGGAAACGACGTGGGAGCGAACGAGAGCAAACGAGAGAGACCGTTGTAGCGTGGGAGGGGTGAGAGAAGGAAGGGTCGAAAGAGCGGAGTAAAAAGAGAGGAGAGAAAGTGCGGAGAAAAGAGAGGAAGTCGTGTGGCCGTGGTAGGCGGAGGGCGTAGGGACGGATGACGATGATGGATGAGTCCACGGAAATCCTATGTCCGTTTGCTTTTTGGGCCGCCGCCATCAACTCCTCGGACAACCATGGACGATACGGGCGGCGGCTATGGGATATGGGTCTCTCTCCAGCTAGCCTAGTATAAATTAAACCCCTGAAATTGGGGGAAACTCGGGTGAAAGCGAGAACACTCCGGGGACTTCGTTACGTGAACAGATTAGACATTTCCGAGACCACAAAAACCGGGGGATCGCTGGGAAAGCTTGAAACATAGCGAGATCATGGGAACGATCTTGGTCCTTGATCATAGTCCGAGAAGTTTTAACTTCGGGACGTGGGTAACCTGAAGAGTCCCACGAAATCCAATCTGTATGCATTTCGAATCTGTTCTCTGTAATTTTCGAATATTTCTCTACCTCTTCTATGCATTTCCAAGATTGAAACATCCGAATCAGTCAGTTCCCGAAGAAGTCGGTAAAACTTAGTCCAAGGTTGATTCGCTCTCGCAGCTCTTCATCACCATGAAACGCAGCGATAGCGCGTCGAGCGTTCGCCGGGGCCATAATTTAAGGCGCTCACGTTGTCCCCCAGTTTAATCAGCAATTGCAGGAGGGTTTCGCCGAAAGGGGGAGCACAGGTGTAAATGAAAAGGGAGGACCGCGGACAAAGTAGGACATCGGATAAGCCGAGTGATATCCCCTGTACAAATGCATACGTCGCGCGGGGCCATTCTCGCCGCTCATTATCTCGGCGAGTTTCTAGCGGTCCTCTCAGCCTCCTTGTCCGGCTGTCTGTTCGTCTGGCCTCCTCGGCAAAAATAAAAGAAAAAACGACACGCCGGAACGAGAGGATAGAAGGGAGAGAAGGAAGAAGGGACCTTCTATCAGATACTCTGGCTGTTCTCCTCCGTTGGGGGCTTCTCTCTAACGTTCCCCTCTCTCTATGACTGTCTTGACGTTCTTCTTTGCCCTCCCTTACGTCTCTTGGCGGCGACTTCTGTTGAATTCCTTTTTCCGTCGTCCTCCACACTTCGGCCCAGGTGGCTGTTCCACGCTTAGGACACATCCACTTGGCCGTCTCCGCAAACTATACGGTTCCACGGCGACGAGAATAATCGCGGCCAGCTGCTACTCTCTCTCTCTCCACGCGAACCGAACGAAAGACGAGGTTCCGATCGGTTCAACGACTCGGTTCCACGCATTCTTCCGTGTGTCTAACCGTAGCTGACGATGACTCGTCGTTTCTGCCGATCATTGATGGCGGTTTAATTCGAGGAACTAGTCTGGTGGATGCTGAACGACCACGCGGATTCTTCCGACGTTCTCCTTGAACGCTAATGTCTTCGGCCGTTGCGGAAATGGGTTTGGAATGTCTGTCCTGGAGACATCGGTGGAGAATCAAATGTACAGGGATATTTTATGAAACTAAGAATAATAAATTGATATAGCCGACGATGTAAAAATGAAATCCCGGATGATCAACTTCAGATGGAAAAAATTCGAGCATCTCCTGTCGCGTCTCAAGAAACAGATTGTTCACCGAAAAACTGACGAACCCGCGGTCCATATTTCCTCCGAGGCATTCCTCGGCTAAATGGATTACCCTAATCCAGCGGTCGGCCAATTTTTTTCCGATCAAAAATTCAGGAAGTCCCCCCAGCATCCGAGAACGCGACCCTCTCGTCGCGGCTTCGCATAAACAACCGCCGAAATTCCTGAACGAAGGTTGTCTTGTCTGTTCAGCCCGACTTTTCGTGCTTCTGGTAAAAACCAGGGCTCTCCTCGTCGGAGAAGAAAGTTCACCGAAAGCAAACGTGACGCGAGTCGCCCTACGACGGAAGCAGAAAAACAGAGACGGATAGCCAAGTCGAAAATATATGGCGGCTTGGACGGGGAACCGGAGGAAGTTTCGATCACGTGTTCGGGATTAAAGGGATGCCAACGGAGATGGTTCGACGTGGTTGGTATTCCGCGTCTTGTGTAGTCTTCTGGTTGGACAGGTGTTGGAATGATCAGCGATTTGAATCCTTCGAGGCTGTTTTAACGGTTTGCAAGAATGGAGACGTGATTGTTTATTCGATCAGAAAATGTTTAAAATGATTGCCGAATAATCGAGGCTTTATCTGCGACCGTTGAGCAGCGATGGCAGCCATCGGAAACACCTGAATCCTCGAAATATCCATCGCAGACGTTCTCCGGGGCGGTTCACCGGATTCCTCGCGATTAATCTGAACCTCTGTCAGCAGCATCGGCCGGTCATATAATCCGACGGGTCTGTGTGGCCCGGAGGAGAGGCCGAAGAGGACGAGAGGATGAGAAGGAGGACGAGGAGGATGCAGAGAGGGTAGACCGATAAAATTAATGGGATATCTAGGGTATCTAATCGAAGAGCGTTTCAAGGCCTGGCCTTAAGGTGGCCACGTAAAGCTTAGCTTAATTGGGCAGCGAGTGGTGGCCGCGCCTTATTAGCGGGTTACAACATCCGGCTAGCTAGCTAGCCAGCCAGCTAGTTCGTCTGAAAAGAGTCCTGCGCGCGTGTATCCTGCGGCGGCTCTGAAAGGAGACCAAGCTCTCGAGGAGAAGCGGAGAAGCGGAGCAACTAGCCTATAATAAGCCAGTACGGTTGTGTACGTTCTGTTCTGTTCCGTTCCGTTCCGTTCCGTTCCTTCATGCTGCGCCAGTGAAGGCAGACCCATAAATCTCTCGGGCATACTCCAGGGGACATTTGATCCTTGCGTAACCCAACGCCGTTAATTTATTGCCCCGCGTTTAAAGTCACCTCCGTCCGCGAGAGAGCAACGCCGCCATCAGAACACGCCGGTTCAGCAGAAACCCAGAGGGTACCTACCGGCCCAGGTTTTCTTGTTATCGACCTATTTAACACCCCACTCATCCCCGTAGTCGCAAATAATAAGGGTTCAGCTTTCAATATCGGTCGCGACCTCGGAAATTGACACAGTCCTCGATTGGTCAGCTGTAGGTGTCTGTTTTGACGGATTTAAAAAATAATTAAACATTTAAAAATTTTCTATCCGAGGTGCAACAAACTCAGGTGAAATACAGGGTGTCTAAAAAATCCTTCAACATCGCGGAAATTAGTGCTTCTTGAGATCATTTGAAGCAACATTTTCCTTTGCAAAAATAGCGGCCGGGGCTTTGTTAAGGATTTATTAACGAAAAATACGGACCAACCAGCGCGCGACCTAGACGCGTGTTGGCGCAGTCAGCCAATTGACAGTTGACTAGGTCGCGCTCTGATTGGTCTGTGTTTTTCGTTAATAACTCTTCAACAAAGCCACGGACATCATTTTTGTACAGAAAAATGTTACTTCAAATGAACTGAAGAACCTCCAGTTTCCGTATGTTAAAGGAATTTTGAGACCCTGTAGAAGTCAAATATCATTCAGACCTTTCTTGATGAGAAACACGAACAACACCAAAAATCGTGAGCGATCCTAATTTTTAAGCCACGGGCTGTAAATCCTGCTCGACTCTTTAGACTCGACGGACCACGAGAACCTAATAACGGGGTTCACCCAGTGGTACCACCTAATCGCCACCGGCAACGTTGTCCCAGCTGTCCCAGTGTTCCACTCGCTCCGATCAACGGGGAAAAAGAAAATCTCACACCCTCGTCTCTGGCACGGCGCGCCCGTGTTTCCCACGACGTGCTCGCACGATGAAAACGCCATGAAATTCTTCGTGCCGGTAAGGCTGTGCACCGCGGTGATTAATTTGCCGGAGATCACGCGCGCGGATAACGCTTTCGCACCGTCTCAAGGACTCTCTCGTTGCGCGCCTAGGATCGAAACTAATATTGTTACCTCGGCGCCTACCTTTCCGAAAAAAGACCTAGTAATTCATTGCCGAGTCGAGTGAACTTTGCTCGACAACTGGAACTCTACTTTATATGCTCGCTTTTTTCCTTAATAATCATCAACATTGGGGATAGAACTGGAGTGATATTATTAAATACTGTCAATCCATCTTCTTTTTCTCATAAACAACCATTATAATAAATTATAATACTGATTCTTTGAATTTTTACTTAGACTGCTTCTACAAATATGGGCACAAATGGTGTCCGCCCATTTCGCTGATGCTCATTAAACAGTAGCCAAACACCTCAAGGAACATTCCTGCCGGAAGACAGATAATTCAATATCTTAGGAATTCATTATACAATCTACTAATACGCCATTTTCCTTACACATGCCAATTACATTCGCAGCAAGCTCGTCAACCTAAATCGAACAGTTCAACGTCTAATCCGGTCTCGGTGAACGAAGTGGAGAGCGTTATTAAACCGTAGAGGATATTGGCAATATCGGCAAAGCCAGTTATTAGGGTAATAGTCGTTCGCAACGAAGTTATGGTTTCTTAGCGGCGAAGGTGTCCGCTCGTCGTTCCATCAGGCGGATTCCGTGTCGGGAAAATTGATCGAGCCCGTTTGATCCGCGGAATTTGGAGCGGTTTCGTAGTTGCGACCGTGTTCCCGTCGAGGCAGCCTAACGAGCTTATGGTCTAAAACTGGAGTATTCTTCCGATATTATCTCCGTTCTCCGTAGGACAAACGAAGTTTAATAGGAAGCGGTCCGAGTACCGGGAATCAGTCAACGACCGCTTTTAACTTGTCGGTGGCATGAGACGTGTTTGTTGCTTTGCCACTTTGACCACAGTTGACTTGGGCCAATTACTTGGACGGTCCACGTTCTTCTATCCCCGGGTAACACGGCTACACGTAAATCCTTCGTTTGCCGGCCCCTGGCAATTAGGTAATAAGCCTGTTATCGATAAAGAGGCGTGAACTAATCGGCTCGCGGGCCTGGTTCTTGAGCGTGACTCCCGGTCGTTTCATTATTCCGTGAACGCTTTGATGATCTTCTGGATCAGAATGTAGACCATCGGCCAGAGGAGCCACCTTCATTAACCGTCTGACGAATGAACATTAATAAGTCGCGCGGACAACGACGACACTGCAGCTACCGCCGCCATCAGCTGCGAGAGCGCAACGGAGAATCTTGTCAGACCTCTTTGATGAAACTTTGCGGGTGTCTATGTTTATCCCCGGGGTCCTTTGATTGGCTGACTAGAACTCCAACTTCGCGGGAAACCTGGCCTGGACCTATTTCGGGCCGGATTGATCGCGGCCTGTTACTCAAATTGACGCGCACTTAGTGAACGATCAATATTATCGGGGGAGATTCGGGGAGCTTCCGAGATGCGTACAGATTGCCGCGATTATTTATTTCGATGCACTGGGGCTCGCTGAGGACCTCGGGACTGCCGTGAAATCGATAGGAAATGGTCGTACACGAAAATAACCGTCGCTGTTCAAAAAATTTGATAAAATGCGCGTGTCGAGGGAAATCAATTTCTTCGTAAATGCGTAAAGATCTGCGGTCTAGTTGTAAGTAGAATGCTTATCGATTTACATCTCCAATTTCTGAAATTTTCCTACAATTTTCAATTTCATCTACTCGATTTTATTATAAATGCATAAAGATCCGCAGTCTAGTTGTAAGTAGAATGCTTATTATATGGTTTGACGTCTTCAATTTTCGAAATTTTCCTACAATTTTGAATTTCATCTACTCGATTTTGCAATAAATGCATAAAGATCAGAGGTCTAGTTGTAAGTAGAATGCTTATCGATTTACGTCTTCAATTTTCGAAATTTTCCTACAATTATGAATTTCATCTAATCAATTTTACTATAAACGCATAATGATCCGAAGTCTAGTTGTATGTAGAATGCTTATGGTTTGACGTCTTCAATTTTCGAAATTTTCCTACAATTTTGGATTTCATCTACTCGATTTTGCTATAAACGCATAAAGATCCGCAGTCTAGTTATAAGTAAGGAGGCTAGAGATTGGTATGCTGTTAATTTGAGAGTGTAGCCTCAGGGAGGGTACAAGAGGGCATCTTCCCAGAGTCGTACTCTCTCGGACCTCTCGGTCCAGTCTTGAAGGGACGGGAGAGAACCCTCCGAGAAACGGTCTCTCTCTCTCTTTCTGTCTTCTCTATGCTTGGAGGAGAGTCGCCATCCGTCTTCATCGGCCGACAGCGCGACGGGCGGCGTTTGCCTCGAATGCTCACCAAGGAGTTTTCTTCTTCTTCTTCTTCTTCTCCTCCTTCTCCCCAAGCTCCCCTCTTCTTTTTTCCCTCCCTCGTACCTCGAATATTCTCGTTTTGCCCTCTTGCGCTCGTGTGGCAACAGCCAGCCTAACCCTTTGAGATTATGCCTGCGCGAGACAGTATGAAGGCTCGCACCGACTCAGGCTACCTCGAAGACCCGTCCTAACCTCTCTATCTCTTTCTCTCGTTCTATCTGTACATGCACACGACTTCTCCCTTTCCCTTGCTCCCTTCCCGAGCACAATTAATATTCTTGTTCGGGATTCGTGTACCGCCACACCGAGTGCAGATCATGTCACGGATATCTGTTAGGTATCTATCATACGCGGAACTGCGCCCACGAAACCGGTGAGCTTTGTCTTCGTGGCTGTTTTGTCTTCGCGTACGAAAAAAAAATCCAATGTTTAGGCGCAGGTTGCTGGGAAATTGGCGTTCGTTCAATCAGTCGTCCGAACCAATTAATTGCCTTTCCAGTTTCCTTCATTACCGAAGTACTTTGATCAAACCAACATTGAAAGAAATCAATGTATACAGTTTTGTCAATTTTCTGCTAGTTCTCCGAAATGAGAAACGTACGAGTTTATTCGCGGTTTCGAAGGCAATGATTGTCGAGACACGTGCGATTGATCGCAGAAGTCGACGCGAGTTGATGCATTAAGATACTCGGTTGAAGGTTCACGAATGGTACAAGAGAACTCCATTTATGCAAACGAAGCTTTCCTCGCCGTTATCGGAAGTAGTGTCAGCCACTTCTGTTATGGCAGTGACGCTTGCTGCCTCGTGGTCAGACAAATGACTTTATGCTGCTCTCTGGCATTCTTTATCTCTCGCAATTTTTATCCGTTGCCCAATTCCAGCTCTGAAGTTTCGTTAGAACCTATGATAAATTCCTCAGTTTTTAATTCTTCTTTTCTTACGTTTATTGTGCTTCGAGGAATGTGCATGAAGTTTGCTGATTTGACAGATGATTTGCTTAAACGGGATATTTAAATCGCTTCTTTGGAATGTAATCTGTGGTTCTACAGTGTTGCTCAAGTTTTCCACACTGTGCGCATACCGCAGTAGGTGCAGTTGCATCGTTATCAGGAGAGTCGAACTTATAAATCGTGCTCGTTTATCCAAGCAGACAGATCCGAGGATCAAGGTCAAGCTACCCCATTCATCCTCTTTAAGTATTCCACTAGATCGTTGAACTGTTAACAAACGTGCTAGGGATGTTTCTATCAAATGCAATTATAAGGTGCACGATGTAGCATAAAATGAAACCAAATCATCCACCTTGAAATCTCCATGACAGAGTCACCTGTTTGAATGATATTACACCCTGCTCACCCTAAAAATATATTACACCAGATTACTCAAAAAATTGTTTAGCGAGATGTTCGTCTAGAATGATGGTCGGTAATTATTTACATATGTTGTCAAGGTCATCATTCTGAACAACAAAAAAGTATCACAAATACTTTATTGAATGTTTCGTATTTCTGCACGCTCCATAGCTACGTGAGCCTGTCCTGGCGCGGCGTTTGTTTACATTTTGCTTTTAAGATGTGTTGTATAGAATGATGACCTTGACAACATATTTCAAGGACATCAAAATCGGTGAGGAGGCACTCAAAGTAAATAATTACCTGATGCTCCACCTTGCAACATAAATGCTAGTCAGCTGTTCGGACAATTTAGACCGCGGTCCCCAAAAAATTTATAATACAAAGAATGACAAATTAAACTGATCTAACAAAGACAATCAATGTTTAATGTTTCAGAGAGGAAACGAGGCCGGCAAACGTACACCCGATACCAAACCCTGGAGCTGGAAAAGGAGTTCCACTTCAACCGCTACCTGACGAGGCGGCGTCGCATCGAGATCGCTCACGCGCTCTGTTTGACGGAACGGCAAATTAAAATCTGGTTCCAAAACAGACGGATGAAGTGGAAGAAAGAGAACAAAACGAAGGGCGAGCCGGGTTCCGGCGACGGTGACACGGAGATCTCGCCGCAGACGTCGCCGCAGGGTTGAGAGTGCCCAGAGGAGTGGAACTTCCAAAGAGGTCTCATCTCTCTCAGGGTCATTAATACCTTGTTTCCAGCACTACCTCCTACCAAACCACCCCGCGCGCCACACCCCGCCAGCCCTGCAACCCCCACCCCCTGACGACCTCCAAATACGTACTCCCCTGAACAAGAAGAAGAAGAAGAAGAGGAAGATACAACCAACCCCCTAGCGCTCACATCCACCCACACACACTCACACGTACACACACATACACAACCCCCTGAAAACAGCAATGACGCTTATTTTGTCGTGTTAATCACAAGTTGCTCGTACCAAAAATGGAGAAGAGAGACGAAGGGAAATATAGAGAGACGAACGTGTGTAGCCGACTGACAGCGTGGATATGATAGTGAACACGTGGGACAGGACGATGACAAAGGGACGAAGATAGCCAGAGAGAAAGAAACGGAGAGAGAGAGAGTGAAAAGAGAAAAATATATATATATAGTGAATGAGAGGAAGAGGAAGCGGAATACGAGATAAGGCGAGGACACAAGGGAATACGGAATGGAAAACGGGACACACGAACGAGTCGGATGAAGATTTATAGGGACACGCGATCTTATAATAATCGTAATGTAGCGGAACGTCGAGGGAAAGAACGGATCGGAACCGAATGAAAAAAAAAGAAAAAGAAACAGTAAAAAAGAGAAACTGGATCACATGCTAATCAGAACCGCGTTAACCTCTATTACATTTAACCGAATGTAATTGTAACTAAAGCCTATATTATTAACGATAGGGATAAACAAGGAACGCCGGAGAGAAAAAAAGAAACGAATATACGTACTTGAAAGAGTCGCGACGCCGCTCGTGGGAATTGCGAACGATCTAATTGTAAGTAGAAGTGCGAATGCGAACATCGTGGATGCGTGTACAGTGATATACATATACATACAAATATATATATATATATAAAAATATATATGTATATGAGCGTATACAATATATACGGGAACGACGCGCCACGCTGAGAGAGGGACGAAAGGGATAAGTAAAACATGGAGATATATAGAGAGAGAGAGAGAATGTGCGTCCGTGTATGTATGTATCCGAGTGTTGATATGATTGAGCATGAGTCTGTGGAGATACCGCGCGAATATACCTTAGTAAAAGCGTTTTATTATTTATTCTCTTACGTCGTACACGCGTAGAGTCGTAGAGCGGTTAGGCGAAATAGCGGAGAAAGAGGAGACTGTCGTGTCTCTTGTTTAGCGAGTAGGTGAACAAAAAAAAAAGAAGAAACGGTTTAGTGTTCTGTATAGTGGAGGATCGTTTAGATAGATTTTTTCTCGACCGAAAATACCGCGGTGGCTCAGCGAGGGTATCCAGGTAATCGCGAACGTGCCAAGTGTGATCGTCCGATGTGTTTTCTCCAGAGGATCTCGAGAGGAAACGCTTTGAACAACGTGGAGAACCAATCCCGGTAAACATCCGCGCACACGAATAGAGCAGCAAGCTGAAACAAATTCGAGAACGGTGATACCAGTGAAAAAACGAGAAGAGGGAGCTGAAAGTGTTAGTGTGCTTGCAATTGGTTCAATTCCAGTGATTTTCGGTGATCAAATCTCTTTGCGGATTCGAGCCGCACCGACGAAAGAGTGGAAACGGTGGTTTGAGAGAGAGAGAGAGCGGAGGCCTCCGGCGGAGCAGAATCGAGCGGATATTTTGACAGTTCTTCGTCAGTGGCGTCGACAAGGTCAGTCCAGAAATTATCTATGACATCGTATATTCATTTCCTGTTTGGTTTTATTGCTTTGAATCGTACTATTTCGTCGGTTACTGCTAAAAAGAACGTGTCAGAGACTCGATTTCTCCGTTATTTATTTCTGTCGCCATTTCGTACACCTACGTCATCCGCTTGAACAAAGACGTGCCTTCGACAGTTCAACTTATTATTAAAAATTATCTACAACTTCGATGGAAATCACAATATTCAATTTTTTTTCGTTATCTCGTCTCTTTTCTTTTAGATACTTAATTTCTAGACCTGTCGAAGACATCTTTTTGTTTGCAGAGGCGCCGACGTTTCCATACTGATTTCGTGTAAATAAAGAATAGTGGCGATCCTCGATACGATACCGAGACTCGGCCGATTTCCGCGAGCTTTTTCGAACGAAACTGGTCGGCGCAAAATTTACCGCTGCTCCGCGCGACACGAGGCCAAGTTACCAAGTGATGTAATTCGTAGCGTATTTTTGGAATAGGATGCTTTCGGCATGAAACCGCTTGGCACCTTAATAGCGACTCTAGAAAGCAAAGCCGCCGACAGAAAACTCTACTCCGCCGCGAAATGATTCAGAGTACCTCTTTACCCTCTTTCGAGTGACCGGCGTGTTAGCGTACGTCGCGAGACGTAACTGTCAAATCATTGGATAATGGCTAACTTTCACAATTACACATGGTCCAGAAAATCGAATTCGTCATCCGTGTTGCATCGACGAGTGTTCTGCGCTTTGCTAGTCCTGTTGCTCCGACTGGGATGATGTTTATTCATTCGTTCATTCATGAGTCAAACTTAGAGGAGTAGCCATTCTTCATTTGTGCCAATAATTATAAAAGTGGTCTAACTGAAAATTTAAAAAAAAATGAGTTTACGTTTGCAGCTTCTTTGCATGCTCTTAGACACGCCAGTATGGTGATTATAAATTGTTTAATATTCATCAATCATAAGAGCAACAGGATTGGTCGCGATATTCTAACAGCAACCCCTAGTCACAATTTTCACGTCCATTTCAAGATTCTGTCCGGATGCGGAGCATCTGCGCAACGCGTTAAGCGTGCCAAGCAGTACCGAACCAACAACAATCGTCGGTCCGATAACAACTATTAATTATCGATGTCCGGCGCCGGGCACGCGTGGCCGACACGTCGGAGAACTCCGCCGCGGCGAAGAATTCTTGTGCTGTGTTTGTAAACCTAGATCGACATTAATTTAGTTTCTACCTTGTATACACGCAATCTACGATTACACGTAATAAACGATAATTAACGAATACGTAAGATAATTGTATAAATGATTAGAGGAGGGTATTTAAAGCGAGAGAGAACGAGAGAGAGAATTTTGGAAAAAAGGCGAAAAAGAGGGGGCGAACACGAGCCATTTGAGGGGAACCTGGGCGATCTTTGTGGATCTCGTAACGCGGCGTGAATTTCGGAAAAAGAACCGTCGTGAGAACGCGCCAGCGTTTCGCGGGGTTTTCTTTTCGAATTCGTTCGACCCGCGCAAGTAAACGTGGAGGGAACGATCACGGGGGAAAACGGGAGATCTATGGAACTGATATACGTAATACATGGTCCAGCTCGCGCACGCGCATCGATTGAGCACCGGCCGGCCTTTCTTTCTCGAGAGATTTATTTATGTATAACTTTTTGTCCTTGAGGAGCAACGAACTGTGAAAAACGGAAGATCTTCGTCGACGATCGCTCGCTGTCCCCTCGCGAACCGGCCGATCTTCTCTGTTTCTTTTTTCGCGAACCTCGGGAGTTGGGGGGAAGAAGAGAGGAAAAGGGAACACCACCGAAACGTACGTTTATCCGGCGAAAGGGGTCGCGATCCTAAATTGCCCGGGCAAATTGGCGTCAATTAAGCTCGATCGCCGCCGACGGGCTTCGTATCGGTCTCTCGGTTACGGGTTTCCGTAAAACTTTTCAGGAAAGAGAAACACCGGCGATAAATAATGAATGAAACGCCCGCCGAGACACTGCCCCGTAATTGCATGGTTCCGCTGATTATCCTTCGTGTCTCGATTGCCGCAAAACATCCGCTATTTTAATTGTACACGCCTAAACGAGGGGGAGGATTGGACGAATTAGCTGCGTCTTCGATACCTCGCTTTCTTTTTTTCACTCGCATCTTTTTTCACTGCCATTGTTTCGTATTTGGTGGTCGCTGAAAATCGAGACGCGGTTTAATCGTTCCATTGTTGTCCGTCGATTGTTAGTTGAAACACGTCGCGAGATCTTTTAAAAGAAAACTGATCGAGTCGAATCTTGTGCGTTTTGAACCAAGTGTGACGTTAAAAAAATATTTAAAAATGCAATTCAAATTTCAGAATCACAAATTTTGCACCACTATCTGTACGAGTTTAGGAATGGGTATGCGACTAGGAAAAATTATGTTATACTTTTTAATCCGTTTTTAAAAACGTGGTACTTTTAAAAAATTTATTTTTATTTACATAATTATTTTCTGCTTATCAGTCTTGTGTATGTTAAATATTTAAATGAATTTTCAACATTTTTACCAGGTTATGAAATTATAACAGAGACATTTACTAAATTTCAGACAGTATTCAGAAACGGATTGATTTTTAAAAGAAAATTTTTTAAATAATGCATTGTCATCCAGTTCTGAGGCATGTATCTAATTTCAAGTCTCTAGCTCATCAGGAAGTTAGTTCATTGCATAATAGATCAATTACATAGATCAATTGCAAACTTTCTCACGGAAAATACAGACAAACAAACTAACAAGAAAACGAGCTAATAAAAACGTGGTAATATAAAAGAAATTTCTTCGTAATTACTTTGAAAAAGAGCTGCGATTCCATCTCGAGGTCAAGCATAGACATTGATTTGAAAAATTCTTGATCACCGTTCCCAACAAATTTATCCTAGTCTCTGTAATATCGGGGTAGCGAACGCGTCAATCGGAACAACAACAACAAGAAAAGACGCGTCGAGTATCTTGCCGATCAGCAAACCGCCGTAGGTCAGCTGGATTGTCGGTGGCTATCGATTACGATTTATAACACCCCGCGATGAATCGATTAACCTCACACGATTCGTGGCGGATTTTTGCGCGTCCCGCGGTAGGTAAGTGAGACATGTGTTAATTCTGGGTACATTAATCAGCGATACGATCTATGTAGGCCAGGTAATGACCGGCATTGAAGCGTTAGGGTGCGGCGCTCGAGACAAAGGAAGTATTTATTGCCCAGTTGCGTCACTGTATCAACCATGTTACGACATAGTGTTGAACCGAGAGCGCAGGCGAAATTTCACGCATAAATGCCTGTCTGACAAACCGTTTTCTGCGACTTCTCGCGACCGCTCCGGTCGCCGGCATTAATCCCGGTCGTTTCAGTATGATCGGCGAAGGTGTCGGGTCGATCGTTCTGTCTCAATTCGAACGGCGATCGGCATTGCTAACAACAAATAAGAAAAAAAGAAAAATCATTTCTCTGCCCTGTTATCCACCGCGAGACGAAAAAGATCGGCAACCGATATCGGCGAATTAATCACCGGTGTCTCTCTTTCTAGCGATCGTTCGCAACACGTGGAAACACCGGCCGTAATCAAATCGAATTGTGCAATAATATCTCGCGTTACTCAATGTCTCTGGTTTAAGTTGCAAAACCGCCGGAAGGCAGATTTCCTTGGAATAGAATATAAAGAAAGGATCGGCGCGTCGCGATCGGGAACAGCGATCGTCGAGCGATCGTCGTGAACAACCAGGCTAGCTTAAAGTGAAAATTTTTGTATCCATTGGATAGCGAACTACTACTTATATATATAGAGTAAATAAATATATATATATAAAAATATATATATACAAAGAGAAAAAAAAAGAAACGCGACGACTAGAGTGGCGGGGGTTGGCACGAGTCCTCCGCCGACCGGGATGTGTAAAATGCAAATTATATATTTTATCTTTACTCTTATATAGTCGCGTAAAAATTAACGGATATACGTAATTTAAACAAAGTCGGAAACGAGTGCCGTGATTGTACCGTAGAGTTAAAGCGCGATGGCAAAGAGGATTAAAAACGCCGGTCGAAAGGGGGGAAACGATGAGAGAACGAGAGAGTATGAAAGTGAGAGAGAGAGAGAATACGTAAAAACCAGAGATAATAGGCGGCAAAGGTGTGCGCACGTGCGAAGTGAGTCACTAAGCTAGCGCTTAAACGATAAGGTTCACGTCTAAAGCCTAAGTCTTAAGATGATAATTAAATAGAATTAAGGAAACGGGCATGTCGGTTGCAGCGAGCGGGGGCGGTGGTCCTAGGAGAAACAAAATAATAAAGAAAGACGTCGATCGATCCTTTTAACGAAATCCGTGGGGTTTGCGATCATGTACATAGAATCGATGTGTCTATCCGGGGAGCACGCAGACTCCACAGATATAAGAGATTGTCCGAGGCAGAGCTGATCCAAAACGCGCTTGACAACCAGCTTTCGGCCACTTATGTTCATGTAGCTCCGCGTAATATTTATTGACGCCGTGTTGCGCGCAACAGGCGCACCCTTTCTCCCTTATGTTTTCATTACATTGTCCAATAAATGTTTTTTACAACCGCAAACCTTGCTTTTCTCGCACCGGATACCCCAGACAGAGACTGTTCTACCGAGTGATCCTACCGGAGAGCCTTTACACGATGAATTTCATAAACGCACTGCTTCACTCGGTTTCAAATTAATCCTGCAATGCATTTCAGATGATTTTCTGCGTATAAGGAACATCGTGTAAAGGCGTCTTTGCGATTCAATCCTCATACGTTCTACCGAACAACAATTCACTCGTTTTATACTCAAGGATATTCAAAGACGTTTGATTAAGTTTGTGTCTTTTTTAATTGACTGTCATCCATGTCGTTCAAGAGTGGATTTAGTCCAACATCTCTCGCAGTAGAATCGTCAATGAACGTGTTAGGGTTGAACCAGTTGCAGCCCTCTAACGAGAGGACCATTTTTTATTTTCATCCGTAACCGACATCAATTTAAAAAAAACGACATTGGCGTAAATTTGTTTCTAACATGAATTGGCATTTAGAGTGTCTCACGTGTTTGATAGCTTGAGCAAGTCTACGGGACTGTCACAAATATGGAGTCCACGGTGTTGGTTACGGCTTGTCGAAGATGTTTTGATTTTTTTTAAGGGTGTTTGATAGAACGTTTTCATTTGGCAATTGGCGAATAAGAAGCCACGTCCTCGCACGCCCACGCGCCGAAGAGTTCCTGACCGCCTGTCGCTCTCCGGACAGGCGTCGCTAGATTTCGTATACCTTTCTAGGATACCTGTGTGTATCTACCTAAATACGTAATGAAAACGGGAATGGCATCGCCATCACCGTTCCTCGGAAGGCAGCGCGAAATCCATCACTCCATGTGCCGCAACATGAACGCGTTCATCATCCCGAGCAACTCAACTAACCGTCTTTTTTACGATGCGAATATGGACACGTACGAGGAAAAACGAGGAACGAGAAAAGAACAGAACGATGTCATATCGACTTCATAACGAGAGAGATTGTGAGAGAGTGTGTGTGTGAGAGAGAGATTGTTTGCTACATTCTATAAGATCTCGCGTACCGCATTCTTCCTGACGTTCCACACCAAAAATACCGAAACCTGCGGATGTTCGTGCGGATCCACGATCTTAGTCGCCTATTTATAAAAGCAGAACGGGGGAAATCGAATTCTATTGCGTTCACGATTACATATTTATTTGACTGGCAGCAGAACGCAGGAACATCCGTAGCATAGTGATATATGTCGTTCAGCGTTTTCTATCGGCTTTAATTTCCACCGTGAGAGAGAGAGAGTCTCAGAGTGTGTGAGGGAGAAAGATAGAGAGAGAGAGAGCGTCGTACACGAGATCTCGATTTCGAATTTTGGCGAATAGCCGCCGCGCCGAATCGTCCGATTCTCCGGAAGTTGTACAACCGCGATGCATTTTGTAAATACAAATAAGTAGAGAAAGAGAGAGAAAGAAAAGTAAAACGGTAGCGTGTAATCGCTTTTCCCCGCCCGACTCGCGCGCGCAGTTCGCAGGTGTTGTCGTCATTGTTAACGAGGGGCATCGTTTCTTTTTTTTTTTTGCAATACAATTTCAACGGGTTCCGCTCTATGTGAAGACTGATAGACCCCCGGTGATACACGTGGGCGAGAACGATGCACCACAGAAAAACAAAAATCTTTAAACGGCTAATCAGAGAAATCAGTTTCTTCGTCGTCTCGAGAGAGTCGTTCCGAGTCGTCGAAAACCTTTTTACTTTTAGAAATTACCTCGCGGGTCAACAATAGTACTTATTCGGGAGTGTGTTCTGATTTCTTTTGGCTAGTTCGCCGTCTAAGGAATTTTCTTTAGCCGGTGTCGACCGGCCGTAGAGTAACGTATAGTGTCGTTACGCTCTTGTAAATAATTCCATTTGAATCGAATGGCGGGCCGCAGACATTTCCTTTTTTTCGTTCTTATCGGCGGGGCAATGTGAAAGGCGACGTCTGACGTCGCGGCGTCGAATCGCGAAACGCGACCACTGTATACGATACCGCGTAGGTAAAGTAGGTACCTGTTTAATAGACTAAAAGAATTACAAAGTAACGGTAGCAGAGGACTAACTAATTAACTATTTATTGATACGGTACTGTAACGATATACGAGCATCGTCGACGGCTGCCGGCGACCCGGAAATGATCCGCTCGCCCGCAGCTGTCGCGGAGGACATAGTGTAAAAGGATGACAATATTGTTAAGAGCCGCGATGTTGGCGTCAACTAATGCGCTAATGATCGCTCCCGTGTGCTGCATTTTACGGTTTTTTATTCAACAATTTTTAAGTCATTTGTAAAATCATTTTTCTATTCAGATATTCCCAAGATTTTCCCTTCGAAGTTCTGGCTGCGGCATTCTTGAAATAGTTAGAAATCTTTATCAAATTAAATATTCATTAATATGCCCACATTGAACTACAACAATTCCCGCCCCTTAAACTGTCAACCCACCCTTGGAACTCCAAAGAATTCGAATATAGACAGTAGATTTTTATTTATAGTCTATGAAGAAGACGTTCTAGCTGCGACATTCTTGAAATAGTTATTCATCTTTATCAAATTAAATATTCTTTAATATGCCCACATTGAACTACATCAATGTTCAGCCTCTTAAATTTTCAACCCACCCGTGGAGCTCCAAAAAAATCGATTATAGACAACAGATTTTTATTTGTAAGCCGAGCAGATCCACTTATCGATGAAGAAGACGTCCAACATCCTCGAACAAAAAATATGATAAATCGCCCCAGCCACGTAAACAGCAAAAGTATTAGTGCCCCAAAGATATCGAAGCAAGCAGTGTTTCTCTGTAGCAGCGTTCACGATTTCTCAGCCACCGGTTAGAGCGGTGTAACCGGGATCCCGGAGATTAATTTCTTTTTTTTTGTTCTCCTCTCACACCCCCAACTACCCCCATATCGGCCGCACACTCGAGTCATCGCACAGTGTTCCATGGACACATTGCCCCGACCGAATCCGGTGGAACCATCTATGTACATGTTATATTATACAGAAGCGAGAGCTACGCACACCGACCTCCGCGTCTATCCATACACTCCTACACTAAACGTGTACACACTCGCATAGATGCATCGGTGTACGCCCAGAGACACACGAGAAGGATCGGGTACAACGCCGCATTCAAAACGTTCGAAACGGTTAGGCGACGCGAAAGGAAAAATGAAAATGAGGAAAACGAAAAAATTGAAACGTTAGATAGGGGTGTGTGCCTACTGGCCGAAAAAAATGTGTAGGCTGCGCCACTTTACCGAGATATAAAGAGGAAAAGATGATATAAATAAATGAATCTATATATATATATAAATATAAATATAAATTATATATATATTTAAATATAAATATAAATATAAATATGGATATGAATATAAATATAAATATAATAGTATTACGAATTATGATAAACGTATATAATTATTTTGTAGTGTCCCGCATTATGTAAACTAAATGTACACATGAAAGAGCGCGAACGAGAGCGTGTGTGTGAGAGAGAGAAAGAGAATGCGTGCGATTGAAAAAATTGGAGCGATGTTGATGATGACGACGATGACGATGATGATGATAGTGGGTGATGGTGACGACGATTACGATAATAACGATACGATTGCAATGACGAACGATATGCCACGCGAATGAGCTATGTATTATGAATAATAAAACGACGACTACGACGACGACGACGACGACGACGACGACGATGGGAAACGATAATAGTATTATACGCTATCATGTCGACAAGTCTAAACCGTATTGTATTATATTATATAAGAGTCTGTCCATATTAATAATAATTATATTAATTATAATAGCTGTGTTTGAAAACGAGAAATAAATTGTGGTTGAATATGAAAACTATCGTCTCGCACGTCAACTAAGGGAACATAACCGGATATATACATATATATGTATATATACATTCATATGCACGTTCTCCTCTTCAACTTTCGTTCATGCTCGAGCCAAACTTTATCGATTCGGGGCTCGAGCCACGGGGGATACACTCTCGAACCGGTCGAGTTCGGTCGACCTCGATTCTCGAGATTGATCGAGCCCGTGCTGCTTCTTCTCCTTCGACTTCAATCAATTTCTGTGCGATTTTCTGCAAAAGTTTACTCGCAAAATTTTCTAATCGAACATCAACGTCCGCAAGCTCGATTCTATCGAAGCTTCACAATGGAGAATTTCCGGTGACTCGGAAACAGAAAATATTAATTGGTGTCTTAACTTAATTAATTGGTGACATTCTTAGATCTATCCTATAAAAATCGAACGATCAATGATCAGGACTTCGATGATGGTCAGTCCCTCGATTTCCAATCGATAGTATCGAGCTTGCGAAACTCGTGTACAGAACCGATCGTCGCGAGGTCGAAACCCAAAGGAGATCGAGGAAAGCGTTTCACGGTCGAGCGAAAATATTCGCCGGCTGGGTTACGCCACTGGGACCCTTCGGAAAGGTTGCCGGGTAACCCGAAGGTTGCATTTATACGAATTGTGGCGGAAGGAACCATTGTATAATCCAAGATGGCCTCCACCTCGGAGAGGATTATTATTGGCTAATACGAGGCAAGAGGCTCCGCCTTGGCTCACGGCTCGTGACGGGATGATTTATTGGGATTTCTGTCTGTTCGCCCCTGCGCTGCAACGAACATACCGTGTGCTAGCCTAGCTTCTAGGCGGCCCGGTAGGTATGCCTGGAACACTACGATATTGGATTTCGACGTTTCGCCAAACTGCAGCTGCAACGGTTTCTTCTCCGAGGTGGCTGGGACACACGGGACACGTCTCCATTCCGACTGGAATTCCTGTTTGCCTGACCCAATTTTCATTCACAGCTGTCCTGGCTATGTTCCTCGCTGTAGAAATCGTCGCCGAGGACCTGGAAGTCATCCTGGCAATCATTCTTCCACCATCGTCACCGTCGACAGCTTCAGTCTTTTCCTACAAGCATATTAACCCTCTATAACAATGTTCAGCATTAAAGGCAACATTAGAAGAATTCTTTATTTTAGTTACCCAGTTCTTCCAGCACTTTTCACGTTCTATAAATTTTTGTTCAGACTTGGAAAATATTAAAAGGGTTGATCTCTTCAAGTTAGATGAATAATATGTTATACATAGCCTCGGTAGCTAAAATGATCTTTAGGATGAGGTTCATAGTTTGTTCCCCGACTCGAATCAGAATTGAACTAGCGAACTGGGTGAAGATCAATATTGCGCATCGACAAGGATGTCTGTTGGATCAATTGACGCGGTCTCCGAGGGCTATTCACGGCCAAGGACGGTAGAATTGAACGCATTAACTCCTAAATAGACAACACTCTCTGGGAAACAGCTGCACAATAGAATCCGAACCTCTCATCTAATCCATCTCCAACTAACACAGACCTTAACTACGAATCGTCAAGGTAAGTATATCTCGTAGCAACAGAACTCATCTTCTTCATTAATTATCCAGCGAATTCTTTTGCTATCGTCGAATGGAGGACTCGAGTGAGTATCAGCGACGCTGAGTCTAAGGCAACGAAACCGCTCGCTGACCTTTGCCAATTCCGTTGTTGCAGGTGCATTCAGGTTGCTGAGGTGACCGACAAGGAGCAACATGGTTAATGGAGAATGGAGAGAGAGACGATGGGGAAGGAAGAGACGGTTGGAGCAGAGAGCCTGGCAAGATAGAGGGGCTCGGTGGGAGGATGGCGGTCAGAATTTATGGCCGCTTTATCACTTTACCGGCCTTGCCGCGTCTCCGTGAGGAGGGCAGGATCTCACGATGAACTTTGGCACTCGACTCCGCTGCACTCGACGAACGGTGAGCCCTCTAACTTTCTTGTTTACTCGCGTTTCGCCGGGGAGAGATTACGCGTACACCTGTTTCCTGCTTCTCCCTTTTTCCGGGCCTTCGATCTCTACGAACCGGGAATTAGGTTATGATCCTTGCGCTCGGGAGGGAGGAAGCACTCGCCTTGCATCGGAAGAAACAGCCCCTAAAACTGTCTCACTGAAGTAGTGCTTTATATACAAGGTGTCTCAAAATTCCTTAAAGTAGCGTCACCATTGGCCGAGTCAGAATCAATCCGCTGTAATCGCGCTCTGATTGGTCCGTATTTTTCATTAATAACTCCTAAACAAAGTCGCGAACGTGATTTTTGCAAAGGATAATGTTGCTTCAAATGAACTCAGGCAACCTCCGATTTCCGGATGTTGAAGGAATTTTGAAACACCCTGTATAGACACATTTTCGGAAAGTGTAATAAGAAGAAAATCTTATTATTAATGGGAAGAGCTTTTATAGAAATTTGCTAGATGTTCACGCACACATCGACATATGTCCTGTTAGAGCATACCACACGAAAGAATCCAGGACTCCCAAGTTCTAGAGGTGCTGCAGGGTGTTCAAAGCTTTGCCTCACTGATCCAGGATCTAGCTCGGAGAATTCTGAAGTCCTCCACGAAGAATTCTGATCTCCTAGAAAATTCAGGCGGCTAGCGTCGCGCATGGCTACATAACGCATAAAGTAACCCCCATTAGCAGACCATAAATCCAATCCCTGCGGCACCGTTGTTACGTATGAGCGTCGTTAGTGTTAATAGAGTGTTAATTGCTCCTATACCGCTCTCGATTCTGTTCAGGTGACGGAGGCCGGTGGTGGTGGTGGTACAAGACGCGAGACAGACGAGCCAAGAGAAAGAGAGAGAGAGAGGGAGATTGTGAGAGAGAAAGATAGTGAGCCATAGAGGATTCCCGGTTGCGTGTCGTCCAGCTACTACTAGCGCCGTGCTTCTGCTATTTTGCATAGGGAATACATCAATTTTCGGCGCTTCCTACCTCCCTCTCTCTCTCTGTTGCTCCCTGCAGCGCACTGTCTCTGTCTTCGCGCTAGCCACCCCCGCAGGGCTCACCCCCAAACTGAACTTCCGGCACCCACAACTTCCCCCCACCAGCTGCGTCGGACCGGTTCGCGAAACCGTAATTCGCATCGAAGATAATTGATATCGCGGCCGACCGCTTCCCTCTCGATGATCGCGGCCCGCTTCCGTGACGTCTGTCCCCCGCGATCATCGGCCGCGATTTACTGCGCTCGAACGGGCCTGCGCCATGATCGAGACAATTGTCACGGATTCGCGGTTGTTCGACGCCCAGGAACCAACACGTTTCACTCCCATACGCGACCCTCGAGCGACTTCCATCTCCTCTAACACCCTAATCCGCCAACACTTAAGCGAGATAGCCTTGGTGACGACGATCTCTAGGTCTTGGACCCCTTAGGAAGCTGCAGAGGTGGTCAAAGAAGGCATTTCGAGTTTGACTAGTGATGACCCCAATTTTATATTGGATTTTTGAAATTTCGATCGTCTTAAGATAATAACTAGCAATGATTTTATCGACGCACAGGTTTGATCAAATTCTACACACTATACAATATATAGCTATTTTGTAGATCTAGGACGGGTCTAGGACGCGCGCGAACACCATCTTTATTTTCCTCCATTATTAAAACATTTTTAATAGCAAACGTGGTCTCGAACCTGATGATTTAAATCCGAATCCAAACGTTTGGGTATCTCCTACAAAATAGCTATATGTAGTGTGTAAAGTTTGATGGAACCTGTGCGCCGATAAAATCATTTCTAGCTATAATTTTATATTATTCGTTAAAAAATTCATAAGATTATATTTCAACCATACTTGCATAATGTTTCAAAGAAATATATCCTACGTATTAGAAAAGTTTTTGTCTGGAATATTTAGAATCAAGCCTCCTAGCGTCATAATATTGTAGCAAACACGTGATGAAGACCGCGAACAGAATTATAATATTGATCTTACTAATTTCTCTGAAAACGATACCTTGGCAAAAAATAAAGATCTGTGTACAGACAATTGCATTCGATTAACCTCAACAGCTGAGCTTATCCTATGGTTAATATCAACCCCTAAGTCGCAAACATTCGTCTAACAGTCCTTTAAAATTGCACAGCATGAAAATCGTTTCGAATTCGCAGAAGCAATTTACCAGGGAAATCCAAACGGACGTCCAAGATCAGAAAGACAATGTTCACGCTTAGGGCAGACTGGTAGACGAAGTAGATCGTGTAGAGGGTGTCACCGGCGTCAGAATATTCAAAGTCAAAGCTGAAACCGTTGGAGAACGGTTGCAGGCCAGGTTCGGATCATTCGGTGCCTTGGTGTAGGAGCTGGAATACATAACGTAGAACGGCACATAAATCAATAATATCGCCGCCCCCTCTCCTTTCGTTTCCTCCCCCGGGACAGCCACCCCCGCAACCCCTCAACCAACCCCCTCGACACACCACGTCTCTCCTCGTGCAAACGCGACGCCGGCGTCTCTCTCGCAATCAATGTTCGCGTCTAAAGCGTCACAAACAATATATGACCTCCGGCGCTCGCCGATTAATACGTCCTGTCGCGTGCGCGCAAAAGTATTTCCACGACTTAATTAACGAATCAATCGGAGCACCGGCACCGACGAACGGCCCCGAGAATTATTCGACGATTGTACGCACGATAAGATCGAACCGCCGCGCGCCGCGGTCGCGATCGATACATCAAAATTATTGGAAAACCCTTTGTGTTGGGCTTGGTACCGTCTGCGATTGGTCATTGTCACTGTCTTGTCTCTCGTTGTACACAGTTGGTCGGAAAGGTCTCGTGACTCCGGCATTATTGCTATCAATTAATCTTCTCTGGTATTGTCTTGGAGTCGCCATGAAAATTTCGTATTGTCTGGTACATTTTCCTAGTGTTACGTCCTAGGTATAATTCACGTTATTTTGTTTCAATCAAGAGATTTAGATTAGGGATAAAACGCAGTTTCGAACCTACCTGCATTCACCGGCTTCGGTTCGTGTAATCAAGGATTCTATCAAGAACAATTGCCTCTGGTTGTGGGTTTATAGTGTGAAGATCGAAGTTAGGCATTCAAAATGAGTTGACTACTTAATTGTAAAAAAGAACAATATTATATTTTAACAAGAAATTCCGGATACATTGTGTTATTGGGGTATTAATAATTAATTGTTCGTAATTACCGTATGGTTGGTTTCAGGGTTGTTTTGTCTTCTGATGCGGCGGGTTTATACGCCGATGAATTTTAAATTGAACTGATGGATTGGTGTTCTGAAATGAACTTGACTTGAACTGAATTTTTCCTTTTATAGTTTTGTTTATTCTTTGTCCTAAGCTTTATCTTCGTGGGAACATCTTCTTCTTCGTAATTGGTTTCCTATTAATGTTGTCGTTCGCATTTAGACTATCTTTTATAATTTTATACTGAATATGGTCTACGGATTCTTTGCTTCTCTAATCGTACTCTGATTATATTTCGGATTGTCTCTGGTGAATTCTGCTTAATTCTATCGCTCATAATATGATATAGCATACGATAAATTTTTAATATTATGATTAGTGATAGTGTTAGTATTCTATTGCCCTGCGCAACACTATGAGAGATTATTAGTAAATATTATTCAAAAATACTGGATTCATGGATTTGTCAATTGATTGTCAGTTATCGTTAATGGTTGGACCACCGGACATGACACTAGAAATTTTTATTATTAACATACTGCACTGATATCGTATTATTCTTCGAGCATCTCCTTCTTATATCCACATTATAGAAAATAATTTTTCCTGGAGGTACTACACACCTTTCGTGTTCTACATTTCCTTTGAAAGTTTTGTTAACGAAGACGTAAGAATGTACATACTTTTTGCTTCGTGAAATTTAAAGACAACGGATTTGAACGGAGTCATCTTATCATGAGAACCCGGCTCGTCACTCTAAGCTCAGGGCAAAGCGACCTCGCAGCATGCACAGGACTGTCTATTAACGCTTTGGTGGCGAAGTTGGGGTAGAAACTTCCCCCGGTTTCCGCGGAGTTCCGTGCTGTACGTGTCGTCGATACGGAAAGGCTAAATGCAAAACCTTGTAAGGGGAGATGGTCTCGAGTTCCGACAGGCCAACAAAACATCCTCGCAATTAGCCGTATATTCCGATGACACTGGTGTGCAGTATCCCCGTGGGTTTTCAGGAGGGTAGTAAAGGGGTGAGACGGAGAGCCGAGCCTCCTGGCACGCCCGCTAATTTTCGTATCCGTACCTTTCAACCCCCGGTGTCCGCCTTGACCGATTCGATTTTGACCGGTGCAAAGTAAATAATCAAACCAACCGGTTAAATAATAGAAACTTTCCCCCGGATTGATGTTCCGGCGAATTGAGCCTGCAGATTGAGCCGATCGGTAGCTGGGGGTGGTAGTGGAGGGGGAGGTTACTGGGAAATTCGTCGGACGAAATTGAAAAGTGGCCGAGAGATATTCCCCCGGACGCATATCGGTAGGCAGATGGATGAGGAGAACGGGGCTGAACAGGGGATTGAAACGGACAAACGGACGTGAAAAAATATCCCGGCCCAAGCCCGATCGACTGAAAAGTGCTCACCGATTCGGGCAAAACCCGTGTTTCTCTCTTTTTTTTTGTTCGCGAGCCGCTCTAAGGGAGAAGCTATTGCGATGAATTATGCCGGGGCGCGCGACTTTGTTGATTTTCGCGCGAAGCTTGACGGGATCGCTGACGATTGACGACGCCGGACAGCGTCTGTCGTTCGTGGAGGCACGTTCGACTCAGCGAGATGTAATCTCTTCTCACCTGTCGATAGATTTTTTACTATAGTATCAGCGTACTATACAGTTTACGCCGGGGATTTGTCGTGTCGCGTCGTTGTCAGGATTGTATGTTTGTTTGCGATGCGCTGGGGCGGTCTAGATTGTCGCGAGAGCCACCAATCTGTTGAGTAATACACATTCTTTTTTTTGTTCCAGGTGGCGGAGAGGCTGGGATCAATTTGATGAAGATGTTAATGGATTATGCTGTTTTTGATCGAGCTTCCGATGGAGATTATTGTTTGATTTGTCGGGGACCTATCTGTGGTTTTAACTGAAGAAGATTAGATCGTAAGCTGAGCATCAGTCAGCTTTTGACTGCTCGGCGAAATCTGCCGGAAGTGATGAATCCTGTCGCATTTTGTATAGATTATGGAGTGTAACATGAAGGTGGCAGCCGACATATGAGTCACTCTACTCGCGGGCATCTACTAGAGTTCCACCGTTTTATATTTCCGAGCCATTTGACGGGGACGCTGCCACTCTCCTCCGACTACTATTCGGAAATTCTAACCAACTTACGGTTAATGATTACCTGAAGGAGACTGGCTGCCTTTTCACAGTGTCATTCGGTTTTTGGTTTCGAGCTGAGTCGAGCTAGATTCAAGTTATAATATCGAATCCTTTGATATTTGATTGAACCATCTCATGGGATACAGCATAAAAGCCTGTTCATGTCATTTTACTATTGGCGACGACTTGGACATACAGGTTTCTCAATAAACTCAACTACAATTTGGTAAAATAGATTAACAGGGTTCAGATAAGCTACATGACAATCGGAGAATGATTAGAAGCAGTTTGAAACGTTCTTCGAGCCTTGCCATCCAAGGATTATTACCTAAAATTATCGTACTATGATTAAATCATTATCAACAACAATCTGAGCCTGATTATCTTTAATAAATTTGATTACTATTTAAGAAAAAAACCTAAACGGATTGAAGCAAGCTACGCACCAGTTGAAGATGAGTTGGACTCATCCTATAACGATCAAACAGTCCCACTAATCAAGAACGAACATCGAAAAGTATCGTATAATCATCTAATCACCGTAAGAAACAACCTAAGCCTGCAGTCCCATGCTTGAACCTAATTATTACTTGGCAAGACGAGTTAAAAGAATCCAAACTGCAGGATGATAGTTGAAGAATATATACTTCATATATATATACTTCATAACTGAGAGTGACCTCAAAGGCTGATGAACCAAGGATTAACATCTAAAATCATCGTATGATTATCTAATTACCATTATCAGCATCCTGGATCTGTAGACCGCGAATAAATCCATCAATTACTCGACAAGTCAGCCAAAAACGATTGAAACGAACTGGATGGTAGTTGAAGAGCGATTGGACACAGCTTAGAACGATCTCGAAGTCCCACCATCACGGTATAATCATCTAATTACCATTATCGGTAACCTGGATCTGCAGTTGACGAGTAAATCGAATTATTAGCCGATCGGATCACAAAAAGAATTCGGAGGAGCAACGTGGTTGTCGATGAGGGATTAGACGATGGTTAGAGGGATGATCTAGCGGAGCCGGGCACGTGGTCCAACGGAAGTCGATCGAGGATCGCGAAGGTACTGTCGGACCTGTTCGAAATTCGCGCCGTTTTGGAGGTGGCTGGCAGCCATTAGGTTACCCCCGTGACATTCGAGGGAGAGGATGATGGTTCCATCGAGTAGGTAGTGCCTAGACGGGGCTCCACCCAGCACTTAGTTCACGTCGTGACTGTGGCCCGGGGCACGGCCGTTTCCAGGGTACAGTCACGCCCCTGCCGTGCCGGTACTGTACTCCGATTCGCTGGCCCATATCTCATCTGGTCCATCGCATTAGCCTAATCTGCCAACTACGAGAGGAATAGAGGGACGTGAAAAAACAACCGGGAACACAAAAAAAAACAGGAGCAAAAAGAAAAAACGCGGCCATCAATGGCTACCCCCGCCGACGCGAAATCGCTTGGCGAGGTGCTGCCACCTTCGCGGACGAATCGTGAACGGTGCCGATCGATGTTTCCTTTTCTTTTTTTTCTACTCTTTCCCCTCTCCTCACCCCCTCTCCCTCTCTCTCTATCTATCTTTTTAGCAGGACGTTACCTGGAACATTTTCCGTCGTACAAGTCCCGCTTCGATTCCTTCGTATTCCGGGGAATATCCTTTGATCCGCGACGTGGACACCATCCGCGATTCGATGACTACAGCCCCGATTTTTCATTGTTATCGGACGGCCCCCCTGAGTCATCGTAACGATTGCCGCGCCACGAGTAGAATCTGGGAAACGCGAATTCCTCCAGGTAATTTCCTTTTTCAGATCTATCTGTTTCGTCGTGTTTCGATGCGGTTTTTGGAATATCCATACTGTTTTTTGCTGACGCCGATTTCACTTTACCACTGGATTTTGCCATGTTTTGCTTAAAACTTGCCGATGCAAGTCTACAAAATTTTACTCCAAAAATTTGTAATCGAACATCAACGTCCGCAAGCTCGATGTTATGGAAGCTTCATAATGGAGAATTCCCGGTGGCTTGGAAACAGAAAATATTAATTGGTGTTTTAAATCTAACGTTCTTACATCTATCCTCTAAAAATCGAACGATACCCTTATTATCTTTTCCTTGAAACTTGCCGATGAAGGCCCAATAAAATGTTTAAAAATGGTTCTAGAATTAGTGAATTGTTTCCACGAGTATAAATAACGAAGAATTCATTGAACTTCAATGAAGAAACAGGAGTAACAATGTTTTCGCTGTTCGCACACGAATTTAAGAGAAAAGCAGTGCTAGAAAAGTGTAATCAGAAAATGTACAGTGATTTTGATGTCGAATCTCTGCCTAAAACAAGTAGTGGGATTTTTGTTCATGTATAATACTTAAGCATGGCTATCACCTTCTGTGAAGTTTGTAGTTCAACCTCTAGATTGATTAAATAAATCATTATTGTAGCTGCTACTGTGTTGAACGTTGCAAAATGTATACTAGAATCTATCCTTACAATTTATGCTTCCATCTAACTGGAACCTGCACGTAATTCTCTTCTGTTTGTTCAGAAAATAGCAAGTATACTACTTTCTTGCATAGAAATCGCACACCACGCTGCACACCATAAACGAACATCTCCGGCAAAGTTAGCCGATGTTTTCGTCCTGCAAAAAGGCACATCTTTTCGCACGATAATCAACAATATCCCGACCACAAAGCATCTTCGAAAGAATTTCAATACCCACCTGGTATTCGTACTACCGAATCAATAAAACACCGTGACCATGTCGAAGCCTGATCGGTCAGAAACCGCGTCATTGTTCGGCGAACGCATTAAAATGATACAATGATCGTCGATCGTATCGATGAACCTGCTTTGAAAAAGATTTGGTATCGCGTTCGAGCAATATACTTTTTATAGAGCACCTTAGGAACACGGTCTCGGTGCGGTCTGGGAGTCAGTTTGCGTTTCACGTCGGACGAGGAAGCAGCGTGCCGTGACGTCGTCGCCCTGCTTGGACCTTTCCAAACATCCTCTTCGAAACATCCTCTGCGAAATCGGTGAGTTTGTTCTGCATGCGATTTCTTGTTCCTTGTTCTGATCGCATCCGGGGACACCGATGATCCACAGCGAGTTCGAGCGCTGTGGATCGAGCTAGCGACGGAGAAACGAGGGTTCGAAGAGCCATGATCGCACCGAAGAATTCTATCAGAATTATCTTGAAATAAAACATAAATTTTTATGGTTGAAAGTAGTGTTCGATTCACTTTTAATTGGCACGTTTAGAGGATTTTATATTTACTCAGTCTATGGATTATTACAGATGAGATTTTTGTTAAGCGATTCTGAAACTACAATTCATTAAAAGCCACTTACCCTGACTAAATTCTGAAGAAAATGTGTAGTATCTACATTCTGGATTTATTTGGTTCGTACAATGTAAAGCAGTGGGCATGTTAAAAATATTTAATATTGTTTTCAGCTCAATAGTATCATTAAAATAAGAATAAAAATTTTATTCGTCTTCTATAAGCGATTCTAAAACTGCAATTTATTAAAAGCCATTTACCCCGTCTAAATTCTGAAGAAAATGTGTAGTATTTTCACCCCGGATTTGATGCAATCATTGGAAAATTTTGTTCGTACAATGTAAAGCAGTGGGCATGTTAAAAATATTTAATATTATTTTCAGCTCGATAGGATAATTAAAATAAGAATACAATTTTTATACGGCTTCTATGTCTTGCGATCAATGCGAATATTTTTTAATTTGCTTAAAGATCCCGCAGTCTAATAATATTCCTTGCGTCTCGCACATTCGAAACACTGTCCAAATAAGATCGTGAATGCACAGTCCAGCGACGCAACACTCGGATCGTGCTAATAAAATTTATCGTCCGCGGATGAAATCGTATTAACCGCGGGCTGAATATCCGCGAGCAGCTTTAGCGTTGTAACAATTCGCATTACACGATTTGTAATTTAATCAGACTGCAGCGGCACCGTTGGCCGCCATTCGCCGGGATTAGAGGGCGATTATGAACGAATACGAAGTATTACGAGCCATATTACTTCGGCTACGTAATCCATTACTACTCCATTATTATCGGGACGCGGCAACAAATAAAGGAAAATCTTCAACTTACAAATAGAAAGACGAATCACTTAAAAAATATACAAATCAATTACTACAAATTTGAGTGTTGTACGAGTTATTCCATCAATTTCGTGTTCATAAAATCAAAGAGATATCTTATACAATGGAATTATTTCTAGGTCGGACGAAATGTTTCATTTTCGAGTTGAAACTGTTTTCTGACGGGAACTCTCGGTAATAATTGCATCCTAAAGTCGGACACGATATGCGCGGCAACTTAGCACAGGAGAAATGTTGAGCAGGTCTGTAGAACACATTGTCAATTCACAAGACGGTCCCCGTTAAGGGAATTGGCTTATTTGCCACACGATGACGATACAAATCGTCCAGTTTCGAATTGCCCGACATAAATCCTCGTTTCCCCGCGGAGTCGACAAAGAGAGGCCATCCGGGCCGGCCAAGAAAAAAGCCAGATGTCGGCGAGCCCTGTCGTGGTAGCATTGCGACGATTTTCGGGCCCCATAAATTGCTCCAGTTTCGAAGGAAAACGCGGCGTGACACGTGTACGTGTGTACCCTGTCCTGGAACGATGCCGGGTTTCTTCGAGCCGAAACAGACCTGCGAATAGCCCGCGATATTGTTCTCTGCCAAGGTCGAGACGTGTTGCGCAACCGGCAAGACAAAGGAAACACGTGAATATGAAGGAACAATTGGTACTGCGGGATTCCTGGTCGTCCCAGGACCCAGGGCCTTTGATGCGGGTCCCTTTATTTGCCTAACCGCCGCATACTTCTGCCCCAGTTTGCGAAAATTCGGCCAAAAGGCACGCAGCTTCGAGTTTCGGTTCGTTTTCGAGCGACGCGAAGGAATATTTTAAAAATCTTCAACAGCATCTCGTCCTATGATGATGCCTCCAGATTGCAGGCAGACCTTGATCGTTTCAACAATTGGTGTTGTATGAATGGAGTGGAACTTAACATTAAGAAATGTTAAATGTTATGTAATTTATGTAATTCACCTTCGTTAAACACGAAGGAATTTGTCTTTCGGTTTTCAATTTTCAAAAACACGACACCTGAAGACGTACACTTTGCCAATTTATAATAAATTATAACAATAACAAAAATTCAGTATAACATACGAGCAATGATAGTATTCTCTCCTCAATAAATGAGGTAAAGGATTTAAGAATTCATTTCTCCTCTACCTTAAACTTTTCCAACCATATTTATCATATTGTTTACTCCGCCTCCAGAACAGTTGGTTTCATACTTCGTTTTCCCACTGATTTTCATTGAATCCGCACACTTAGATTTGTTGCACTCCTCGTCATTTGCTGCATTCTTTAATCATTATTACTCCTCAATAATAACTACAATGAACCTAGAACCATTATCTGCTTGAAAAATAATATCCGACCAGAGCTTTATTTTTCATTTAATTAATAATACAGTATTGATTTTTTCATTGAATCCTTGCAAAATTTTAAAATGCGATTGTACCAGTATCATTTTGTTTTTTTTCTTCTTTGTCTTTGTGTGAATGTCCCTTCTTTCTTATTAGATAACTAGTCTTGTATCTTTCTCTTTTTATTTTCTTTGTAAATCTTATGTAAAAAGGACTTCTGCCCGTCTATAGTAAATAATAATAATTTTCTTGAATGGATACTAAGAATGTACAATCAGCGTTCTTCCCTGTGTCGAATGAAATTTCAATTTTGAGACAATTACACGATGCACGGATTAAAGAACGCGGTAAGGTTCCTCGTAATTGGTTCGGTCAGAGTCTTTGTCTCTCGAGTTTGAACCCAATCACATTATCGGTGCCCGGACGATCGTTAAACAATTAGGAAAATTGCACTTGTTGAAATGAAATTTTCCTCGGTGAGATCGATAGGGGTACGAAGCAAGGCAGCTCTCTAACAACGGCCGACAATTAATATCGCGGCGATGTTGTATGTCCAGAAGCGGAAAATGATAGTGAACGCTCTGTAATTTAGCAAAGATAAATGTACGTCGGAGTCGCTGCCTTGGCTAAGGTCAATGGGCAATCGTACGACAAGTTAATAAGCGAAACATTTAATTAAAGAACGATCGCGTGTGCCCGTTACGGATATTTCGACGGGAAATCCTGAATCTTTGATATTAGTCGCGGCGCTATAAATCAATTTTTTCCGCGGCGCGAACGTTTGACGCCTACGACGCCTGGCCATAAATCATAGCGAATCGAAGAAAACGTATTCTGTCGTATAATCGTCGTGATTGCCTCGAGTCCGGCGAAACCAGCGATAAAAGCTTCGAACTTAGGCGAGGTGGTAAAACGTTTGACAAAGCAAAGAATTATGCGCGAATGCCTGTACATTTTAGGTTAACGAGGAATTAATGGCCAATTACCATTTCTATCTACGCGCAGCAACAATTTCGAACAATTTGCATACATTGCTGCTGCACCGTATTATTCGTTAGACTGGAAAATCCAATTTTCGTCGATCCACCGAAGCAAATGCAATATCACTGCATCCATTTTAAGTAGATATGCTCGGCGACAACAAAAAAATACGGAATAAATAGAAAATCGACTGAGTAGAGGCCGCGACGTGGCTCAAGCGATAAGAGCTTTATTTTATACAAGAAAAACAGGTAAAAAACCGTGCAGCACCTGCGGCGAAATTTATGCGTCGCGTACAAGTCACGCGTATCGTTTCTTGCAACAAATTACATGCATACTTGATGGAACGAAATATTTATTCGCGGAGAGGCGCCGGGAACCATAACGAACGCTGCCGCGACGGCCGGATAATTTCCCACACAATAAGCTATTTTACACGATTTCACGTAATAATTAACACCAGGCTAATATAACTAATACCACACTTTACGCCTAACAACCTTGTGAATTAATTTAAACGAACGCTTAAGCCTCCCGCGCCCTATCGTACATCGTCGCCTCCGTTTTCCACTGAATAATCAATTTACAGCAGATCGGGACCGCCGATCTTCTGGCGCCTCCACGTCGAAATTCCCTCTCATCTCCTCTGCGTATCCAGGTCGGGGCGAAACTTCGTTGAAAACCCGGCGATTCCGTTAATTACGATTTATTACGCTCGAAACTTCCCGAATCAGCTACACCCGTCTAGATTTTTGAGTCGTGTCTCGATCAGACGTTTCATTCGCAACATTCCCTTGAAATTGACACGGTCTCTAATAAATTGATCATTACTCTACGCAAAGTATTTTTGAATTCGTTACATGATGCTAACGTCCTCCACAAAATCCAACGCACAATAAATTCAACAGTGATTAATCCAAAGCACCGAAAGACAAAAGCCAACTTCGAAAAAATAAATGAAGAGAACCGCTGCGTTCCCAGCAGACATCGCAGAGCAGATTAATCCGAAGTCTTGTCTGAAATCGATGCATACAAAATCAGATGGGGTTGGTTTTTTTATTTTTCCACCAACGAGATTCGATACCATTTTTTTTTGTTTTTTTTGGTCCCGATAAAAATTGTTACCGGTCCCCGGTTACGAGCCCATATTGTAAGGGACACCTCGGACGATTTTTCACCGCGGCCATCACGCGTTCCATTCATCAACCGCTTCGCACTGCCACGAACCGTTTATTTGTCTTTCAATTCCGTTTATCATGCATCTGCGGATTCCGCGACGCCGGCACACTTCGACAAAGAGAGAACAAGAGAAACAAGAAAGAGAGAGAACACTCTTGCAGAGAGACATTGAGTCGTCTCGCTGACAAATCGCGGTCGTTTACGTTTCTTACCGAATATTTTCGGCGTTCCTTCGCCGACGCGTCGGTTCGGTCTCAATTATGTTCGCTGGGCCGATTGATGGTCCCAAAATGGGCCACGGAACACTATAAGTGGAAACAGAGGAGATCGATGCTACACTCATCGGTCAGCTTCTTCTCTTCATCCAGGAAAACACCGGAAGAACTCACTAATTCTACTTATTGAGTCGTTGCCCAGCTCTAGACTCTTTAATTAGAGTTCAAGCTGTGGTACAGTATTTGAGAATTGACTATCGCATCCTCCAACAATCAGAACACATAGATTTTTAATTTCAATGTTTTTACCTGTTTATCGAACTACTTTTCCATCGTGTAGAATGAAATCGAACATTCCTCTCAGAAAGAATTTACTAATTCTACTTATTGAGTAGTTCCCCAGCTCTAGACTCTTTAATTAGAGTTCAAGCTGTGGTACAGTCTTTGAGAATTGACTATCTTATCCGCCAACAATCAGAACACGTAGATTTTTAATTTCAATGTTTTTACCTGTTTATCGAACCACTTTTCCATCGTGCAGAATGAAATCGAACATTCCTCTCAGAAAGAATTTACTTCGTTAAATTACAGTCGATAAAATATATTGTATAAGTGTTGTCTGTGACGTCCGAAAACGTCCGTCAAGTTTTATAATACAGTCATCAGTCTAATTGCGTTTTAAGTGATTGCCGAAAGACACTGGACAAGTCGACCGAGCTGATTAATTATCGAGGAAGCACAATTTCAACTTTCTAAAATCGCGTCTACAGATCCAGTCAGTAATTTTCCTAATTAAAGTCAGAGTGAACGTTCGATTTGTCTTATCGCCAAGAATTCCGTCATCGATTCCCTGATTCCTTGCCGGACACCGATTCCATTTATTTACCTAATGATCCCCCGTCCCCCGTGAGTCGCCTCGGAAGTAGCACCTGTTCCAACAATGACTCCGTTGTCGCTTATAGCGCAGGGACAAGATTAATGATCCCTTAATGACTACATAAGTGGCTTCGTGAGCCGCGAAAGTATAACTCAATCTTCCCCCGTTGGAAAATATTCCGCGTCGCGTGTAAAACATAATTACGTAACTGTCGATGAACCGACCAGCCAAGTACGAGGAATTAACATAACCGCGATATTTTACGGCGAGCGGTTAACTTTAAGGGGACAGCGATTTAGAATCGAGTGTTGGTCGTTTAATGTGTTCTTTAAATTCGCCTGTGTTTTACATACGTTCATACGTTCGACTACGGGCGATGTCGTTGCGTTCGGCAGTCGTTTTGGCGTTTCATAGTAAATGAGCCTGGGGAAATGAAGAATTAGCTGTGGTTAAGGGGGTCAGAATAAATTTTAGTATCTTTGCAAAGGAGTCTGGTAATTTTTAAATTTTTTTAAGAGAGTGCCAGGTTTTTCTATTTTTTTTAAATTTTTATTGTTATCTGTTTGACAATATACAACACAGTTCACGAAATACATGTCCGACCGAAGAATAATATCCGACCAGAGCTTTATTCTTAATTTAATTAATAATCATATTGATTGTTCTTCTACTTATGGATTAATTAATCCAATGAATCGCATTATTACAACAATCATGCACTATTTATAACAGTAATGATTTTTTCATTCAATAAATTTATTGTACCAGTATTATTTTTTTTATTTTTGTCTTTATGTGCATGTTCCTTCTTTCTTATTAGATAAGTGGTCTTGTATCTTTCTTTTTTTTTCTTTTCTTTGTAAATACTTAAAGAAAAAAAGACTTTTTTCCCGTCTATAATAAATAATAACGTGCAGTGGAAATAAAACTTGTTTCTTTTGAATAAATACAACAACTTCACTGACTGCAATCCTAAAATATTTCGATTGAAGAAACGCATACAGTATTTCGCTAAGAGAAGTAAAGAAATTGACGAATCTGTTACTTCAGTGTGAGGAAGATAGGCTAAAATTTGGGAAAGTGTAGTTTCCGTCGAAGTTTCCAGATCTCTCGAGTTCCACGCGATTCTAGGACCGCTCTAACAGATAAGGAAGTTGGATCCTCCGGAATCATAGTGCACAACGTCTCGCCGACTTCGGCTGCTAATAGCTGGAAAAGAGAAACGATGCGCGTTAGCCCCGTAATTAGCGGACCGCCGATAATCGCACCTCGCACGCGTAATTATCTTCGGAAATTTTAGAAAGCTCTCGTTATACTATACGCTCCGTACGCCAATTACAACGAGTACCATTTTAATTACATAATCGGCCACGCGGATAGTTTTTAATCGTTCTCGGTCTGTGCCCAGTGAACGTTCCACAGGATTTATGGATTACAAAGTTACATTTTCTGGGTCTCAATCTGCGGAGACCTTGTTCGAGTCTCTTCTTCCGGGGCCATTAATCACCTTTCGAGCCATCTAGCTGTCCAGCGGCCATTTTGACTACCACCGTCTAGCGTCCTGTTTCAAATTTTATTATATTGTAATATTTTTCGAGTTACATGGTAATTGAATTGAATAAATGACCGGAATTACAAATATAATTGTCATTTAATTGAACGAAATGACTGAAACAGATAATGTATTAATGATTTCGGCGCAATGGTTCGATCAAATAAATACTATAAAGCAATTTTACAAATTAATTTAAACTTTCAACGTTTCGATCCTTGTGTGGATTATTTTTAAGAAAGAAAATTTATATTTATTTATTACTCACTTGCTTTATGAAAATCTTAACATAGAAATTGAAATTTGTAACCCATGTTGTTACTACGTCGTCACACAAATTACTGAGGTACAAACACGAGGCCCACAGGGAAACAGAACCAATCAGAGATCAATAGATCATCCTAACCGATCGATATTTGGCGGTTATTGAGTAATAAAATACAAAACCTTGACAATATAGTACAATCTGATTTTATTATAACATCTTTCTTTTTTATAATTTCAGTCGCAGTTTTCTTCTTTCTTGAAAATGATCCACACAAGGATCGAAACGTTGAAAATTTAAATTAATTTGTAAAATTGCTTTATAGTGTTTATTTGCACCGGAAACATTAATACTTTTTCTGTTTTAACAATCATACGATAGATAACAATACAAACAATTGAAATGACTGAACTTCGAATTACGAAATAATTGAATAGAAATGTGATTCAATTACTTTGTAATTTCAATTCGCGAAGTAATTCGATTATAATTCATCACAAGCCTGGCCAGCATTAATCAAACGAGGTCAGACAAACTGCGACGACACTCGCCAGCTAAGATTAGCAGATTTCGCGACGCGAATCGCGAAGACTAGTTTAATAACGTATTTTTATCTGAAGATCGCGTTATCCGCGGTGAGATCGTCGCGTCGGCTAGCGCCGCGTCCGGCGTATTTACCTGACACTGCTAATTCCGCGCTTTAATTTCATCCGGATTACAGTTCTGACGTTTGTTGGCCGTTGCGTGGGCAGAAACAGCGGCAGCTGGATCCTGTTGTTTGTCGTTCCGTGCAACGGGCCCGGAGACCGTAACAACCATCGAGAATTGTCTTACACACGTGGTCCTTGTTAAACGCTCCCGACAGCTACAAGCTCCCTCTCTCCGAGAGCCGGTAATTGAACGAAATTTCGGGAACTCCTAGGAGGGTCCGTTCCGCTGCCAAAATGCCCCATTCCGTTCCCCTCGGAAACCACTCCGTAAAATAAAACAGCAGCCTGGCGGTCGTCGTCCACCATTTTCTTGATTTTCGTCCCCGAACCGAGAAACTTCTTCCTCAGCTAGAATTTTCTGCACCGAAGGCTTCGTTCACGCTGGAATTCTGTGGACAATATCGTAGATTACCAACAATTTATAGGGGTTGATAGAATTTGTGGAAATTAGGATTTTTCGAGCGTGTTGATTCGTTGAATACAGCAAGGAAATTTGTAATTCTCTGGTGGCACTCTTTCTATTCGACCCCGAGGATCATTTGTTGGTGTAATAGAGTACAGGGAAAAAAGTTTGAAGAACGCGTAAGCGGGTGTACTTGCAGCTAATGGTACGAGTTTCCTCCATGGCGCGAACCAGGGGGAGAAATAGGAGCTAGGGGGACCATAGAGGGAGTGGAAAGATCGCTATGGTGTCCGCATCAATATGGAACGATAACATGGGGCCTCGTGCTGAGCCCATATTTATATCTGACTCTTGTAACATCGAGTACGTCTAATAATTATTGCAACAGCAATAGGGGTAGGGTGAGGGTCTAGCCAATATTCCTGTACACACATTTTTAACTCCGAAAAATAACAGCTACATTCGCAACAATTGTAATCCACGCTGTTGAAAAATTCGTTGACTCTGTAAATGATGAAATTTTTGAGGAGTTGGAGAATCCTTTTAAAATCGAATAGGTTTTAAAGCGCGATCTCTATTCGCGCGTCGGATGCTGCACGCGGGAATTATTAGGCATAAATAACAGTTATTTGTGCGTGACGTTAACGACGGACCGATTATTAATTTCCATTATTGCGATTAGCGACGGTGGAATGCGCGTTAATACAACAAAAAGGTTAATATGGAGGAGTTAGCTAGGCCGCGAGAGTCAAGACCTCTAACGAATATTAATAACGCGCTGGAGTTAAAAACATTTCCTGTGCATTACGTCTAATGTGATCCTGGCGAGCATGTCGGCCCCGCGTAATTGAAAGCGCACCTACGATACGGGAATTAATATCAATTACCGTCGCTCTCCTCGTTTTGGACGTTTCGCTGCTCCGTTTCGGGAATCGTGGAACTGTTTCTGTATAGTTTGAAGTACTTCGACCTTACGTTGGTATTTCCGGGTTTCTTTTCATTGTCTAAATCGCACGATCCGTAACAAAATTATACTCTTCCAATTGTACAGAGGATGATTTTATTGAATTTTATTGTCTTCGTTATTCGGTGTTCAATTGTGTTCCTTATCGTGCTGCTCGATCTAAGGGTAACAAATCATAGTTAAGGTAATCGTGTCGCGAATCGCACAACGTCCGAATGGTCTTAATAATAAAAAATGCAGAAAAGTACGGCGCGCGCGGTAAAGTCGCAGATTATGCTCATTTGTTTTCCGGTTCACACGGCGTGATTTACAAATGTTCATCACGAAACGAACAGCGCGCTTCAATAAACGCCGGAATATGGCACCTTTCGCCCGTGCTACTTACGATTTAAAATGTTCTAACGTTTGTATCCATTGCTGTGAGTGTAGAACGTAATTGGCGTTAACAAAATTAATTCATCGAAGCACAAAATGATTTCTAGTCGATAGAACAATATTTTAAAAGAAGAAGATAAATAAAGAGGATAAAAAATCGAAAACCAGCATGACGAATATAAAAATAAAAACAGAGAGATACACCGGTAGCCAATTTCTACCACGATTTGATTTGATCTGACTCGAGGAAAAGCGATTCTAATTCAAAACCAATTCGCGATTGCCACGAATCGAGCCGCAGCGAACCATCTGCGCGGCAAATTGATTAACAAAAACAGAGAACGCAATACCGAGGGGAAAAAAAGTTGCATGGAAACGGGGAGGGGGAGAGAGTAGGTAGAGGAGGGAGGGAGGGAGAGAGGTTCCTGGGGCGCAACGAATATTAATAACGTGGCAAAGTTAAAAATGTTTACCGTGCGTTACGTTTGATACGAGGGCCACGGACGTGGCAGCAGGGTCCCTCGTGATTGATTGCACGTCTCTGCATCTCTCCCTCTGACACGGGGTGTTCCTATGGATATTGCTTTGGTACGGTGCTGCACGCCGCCATCTCCCCCGTGTCTGTCGAGGCAGACACCGTACTCGATCCGTTCTATCCCCCTACGAATCAAATCTAGCCTCTCTCCGGGCCTCCTCCTGCCCCGACCCCCCTATTGCTGATATACCCACCCCGTGGACCCCGTGTGTGCAGCTACGAAAATCATCGTTCAGGAATGCGACCAACCACTTCGCCTGACTTCGTTGTCATTCCACCAATCTTCGCCAGGAATCTCTGTCCAATATGTTTACTCGCATCCGCCAGTTCGAAGTCAATTTAATTGGCTCCGCCATTTATAAATTTCTCTATGTTTTATTAGGCGAACGTTCACCATTTATTCATCCCCTATCAAAGGAATGAGACCAACCACTTTGATGTCACTACACTAGTAGTAGTTCTTCTGTTAATCTCTGTTCCTTAGAATTGCATTAGAAAATGTTTTTATGTGGCATAAAAATCTCCACTTCGAAATCAATTTAATTGGCTCCGCCATTTATAAATTTCTCAATGTTTTATTAGGCGAACGTTCACCATTTATTCATCCCCTATCAAAGGAATGACACCAACCACTTCGTTGTCACTCCATTAGTAGTAGTTCTCCTGTTAATCTCCGTTTCTTAGAATTGCATTAGACAATGTTTATGTGGCACAAAGATGCCCGCTTTAAGAAATTAATCAGCATGGCATCCGCCTGTCCAATATTCGTTTACCAGAGGCTAACGAAGCAGACCACCAGGATCTTCCATGGAAATTGAATAACAAATGAACCGGTGCGCCGAGGCTTTATTATTTCAAGACAGTGGACCCGTTCTTGTCCCAGGACCAGTTGATCGGTGGCGTTTTCAAAGGTGTATACGGCAAAAGGAAGCGTCGCCGATGTACCGGGGCACGGTCCACGGGTGCAATTAATTTCGCGCGCGACCACGTATCGCGATTTATCACCGTGTTTGGCAACGGTGTCACAACGGTGGCGATCGAAGTCGGTTCCCGAAGCTGCAATTAGTCCCCCGCGGCAAAACTGTGATCGAACGGGAAAAATCGTCGACAACGGGCGCGGCGTATAATTCTAATTAGCCGTATTCCCTCGGATTGAACGCGGACCCCCGTTTGTTGTTAGTCGCGCTTAGCCGGTTGATAATCTCTTCTTTCGTTCGCTCGTTAATGAGAGCGGCGCTCGCGAACGCGTAATCTCGCAAATGGCTACCGTGCAAACGTGACTAGACGCTGACTGAGGGAGAACGATGGCAGGGACTGACGCTCAAATGAGACAGAAGACGAACGACCGCGGCAGACGAGGGCCCTGTGGCTTCCTCGTTTTCGACGCATTTTTGAAAGACTCGCATGGACACTCGAAATAGACGCCAAATTGGACGATCTCTGTCTGGGTTCGCCAGGCGACCAGACTCCGCCATTCGTGATTAGTAAACTGGCATCTAAGTGCAATGTAGTTTGAAATGTAATTTTGTTTTTCATGGATGGCATTGCTTCCGCTTGTTATTACTAGACTGCAGATCGTAGAACATACTGGTATAAAACTTATTCTAAATAGTTAAAAATTTGGTAGGTTGTCTTCGGCAAATTCCGAAACACTTTGAGATTCGAGATGCGACGAGACTCCGCCATTCGTGATTAGTAACCTGGCATCTAATTGCTATGTAGTTTGAAATGTAATTTTGTTTTTCATGGATGGCATTGCTTCCGCTTGTTATTTCTAAGACTGCGGATCGTAAAACATACTGGTATAAAATTTATTTTAGATAGTAAAAAAATTGGAAGATTGTCTTTGGTAAATTTCGAAACACTTTGAGAAAATTTCGGTTAGAGAGCCGGCTGCGATTGAATCACATTTTTCTGGTGCATAATATGCACTGGCACGCATCAGTCGGCGTTGCCCTAATCACCAGAAGCCTCGTTAACGCATCCCCGTTTTTTGCCGAGGCGGAATTAGGTTCCTTGACCCCGCAGCGACCCGGTGTACGCATTTGGTAGCAACTGGTTGCAGTAGCAAGAATTAGCAATTAATCTTTTAGTTGGTGTTACGACGAATGAGGGGGAGGGGCTGAGAGAGAGAGAGGACGGTAGAGGGGGAAGAGAGCCGATAGGATGAGGTGGATTCAAGGAAGAGATACGCGGAGAGGCCAATAAAGAGGGTATTAAGAGAAACGGAGAGGGTAGAGAGAAAGAGATAGAAAGGGAGCAAAGGGAAGAGAGTAGTTACAGACCAGGCATTATGCAAACGACGCAACAATTAGAGCATGGTCTTCCACCGGTTATTTAGTATTTAATATAATTTACCTCGAGCCCGCCGCGTAATGGCTATCTTCACACATTCCGCCATGACTTTCGGATATCCAACAGGTATTCTGGTCTGCATGCGCTCGGAAATCATGGGGCTGGTATCTAACTATTATACTTCGGACCCCCTTCGGTTCAGTGTTCTGTATAAAAAGATGCTGTGACTTTGCTGACCGACGGGCCTTAGGGTATTGTTTGTTTGGCGACGTTGCAAATTGCTGCTAAATTCATGACGGCGAACAAAGTAATGATACATGCAGGATACTTTGGTCTAAACGAAATTAGTAAAACGGAGTATTATTATTACAATAATAAAATGGGAATAAATATAGTCGTTGTCGAATAAGGGCTGTCCAACACCCCTAGCTTCTTCTCCGGAAAACAAGAGCAGATTCGTGAGTGGAACAAAAGCGAATGCACCTCGATCTTTGGGGATGGGGTGTCCGATAAATCGGGATTCGTAAAAAAGAGAGCGGGCGAGGCTTCGATTTGGTGGCGGGTTCCAACAAAAGCATTCCGCTCGGATAAATTTCTACAGCGGCCGCTTTTCGCGTCAGCCCTTCGACAACCTTCGGGCTCTTGCTCACAAAGGAGGACCAGCGATGGCGGTGGCCAGCGAGACAGCAGTAGGCAGGTCCCTCGGGAATCTCTCTCTCTCTCTTCTTCATCATCCATTCTCTCTCTCCGTTTCTCTCTTCTTCGTGATCCATTCTCTCTCGCACATACTGGCACTCCCCACCCTGGGTCTCTTTCGAACGAAGGAGGGAGAGAGGAAGAGAGACAGAACGGAACCTGGACGAAGAGGGAGACGCTACGGGGGGAGGATCGCGTCTTGCTCCGCAGGACTCTCGCTCTCGCCACCGGCGCCCCCGCTATTTATTTTCCAGGATTTCAGAGTCCGAAGCCATTAATCTCCGCTCCGCAGCGTCAGTGGAGCGCGTCAGGGCGACGTCGGGGTGCGTGGCGTCGGCGACGTCGTTCTGCTCTTAGCCGCATAGCCTCGTGTACAGCGTCGTGGCTGCCTGCTGCGGAGACGCAGACAGAGAGAGAATACTGTGGAGATGAGGTGTCGGTTGCCGGAGAACAGGGACGATGGGGAGGGAACAGGCTCTCGGATCAGGTGGGGAGGGTGCCAGGACAAGGACCAGCCTCTAGGAGGGGGTGCCGATCCTGCGACCACGGGGCGAGACTCGAAGTTATGCGAAATTGCGAAATGATCCTGCCACGACGCTGAATATATCTCGCTACGACGCTTGTATCGAGACACTGTTGCCCTTCCTAGACTCATCCAACGGTTCTTTGATTATAATTCTTGCTTCATTAAGCCTTCATGGGCCTTCAAAATGGACCACAAAAATACGACCTCTCGAGTCACGTAATTATGGTCATTATGCAAAGTAACAATTGTTTGAATCAAATACAAAAAGGGAAGTTATATGGAAACTGATTCATTCAGTTAGTAATTTAATCTGAGGTTTGTTCTACTTTTTACGTTTAATGGAATTGGTATAACTGCGAGTTTTATTTCGCTTGATAATTGTTGTAGTTGTGTAAGAAGGTACGAAGTTGTTTGTTGAATCCAGGAGCATGATTTCTGGGTCACGTGTAGACGGAGCCAGCGGGCCACAAAAATACGACCACTCTATTCACGTAATTATAGTCATTATGCAAAATAAAAATTGTCTGTATCAAATACAAAAAAAAGAAGTTACATGAAAACTGATTGGTTCAATTAATAATTTCATCTGAGGTTTCTTCTACTTTTTAAGTTTGATGGAATTGGTGTAACTGTAAATTTGGATTTGCTTGATAATTATTGTAGTTATTGAGTGTAAGCAGGTATGAAGGATTGTTTGTCGAATCAGGGAGCATGATTTCTGGGTCACGTGTAGACGGAGCCAGCGACAGTATCCGTGAGAAATGTTACACGTTGCGGTGCGAGGCTCCTCAATGATTCATGGTGTTACTGGGCCGATGCACCAGCAGCCCCTGTTCTGTGGAAGACACTTCGGCCATAATTCTACGGCAGGAATCATCGAAGACAGTGTGCTCGCCGGGGCTGAACTTTTCAACTCCCTGCGGTGAATAGGATGTCCGTGTTCTTCGATTCGCGTTTGTTTTAGTCGAACTGGATTCGCTGGACTTGCAGTTTCTGCAGTCCGTCCCCTGTTCCAATACATTGACTATCGACAAATTCGAAAGCTGAAACTTGTAACTTCAAGAAGCAGTTGATTCGGTCTCTCTATTAGCGTTCGCAAATTAATTATAAATATTTTTACATTCTCAATAATCGAGTATAAGGACAATAGACAAGCGCAGATAATCATTGACGTGTAAATAATTTTTTCGGGCTGGTCCATCTTCTTGAGAAGAGGGGTGGCTCGGAGACCGCACTCCAGAAATTGGCAGACAAATTGCATCTTTCTCGCGCGCGCGCGAGGCATGTACAAATCCGGCTAATGGGGCGCATTTCACGCGGAATCGTCTACGGATTGTGTCAGAATCGATCTGATCTTGCGAGGTCTCGAGACCGCAATTTCGCCGTAAACGTTGCTCGTTGGGGTGGCAGTTTCGAACACGCGACCCGAGTACGTTGAACATCTTTCGCAGGCTGCACGCGCGCCAAGAAATTCGAAAAGGATCGAGGAGAATCTTCTAAATCGCAAGCTGCGTCCGTCAGGAATCGGCCACGGGAATAAACACGCGGAACCCGTGGAAAACGGTCGGTCTTTAATTCGGCGCCGGCTGTAATTTGATCGTATAGGTAAAATTACGCGGCGTGTCGTATTATCAATCTCGGATCTCCTTCCTCTCCCTCTCTCTCTCTGGGAGAACGTAATTTTCAGCCCGGCTGGATCTGTAATCAGAGTGGATTCGCAAGCCGCGGAGACGCGCGTCGATATCACGGATAAGATTGCGCGCCGGCCGAAATTATCCTGCGCCAACCCTCCTATGAAAATGATTATGTGTATACGAGCGGCTTGATCGCGGCTCCGTTTGCCAATTAGTCGCCGTTAATTATAGATCCGCGGACGGTTCGCCCCGTAATGAAATTCAACGTGTTCAAGGCCTCGAGATTGTGCTCCGGCACCTTGCAATTATCATGCTCTGGATCGATCAGTTATCGGCCATTTCAGAGTACCAATCGATCCTGGCGCAGTTAGGGTATCCGCCGTGGTAGATACGGCTGCAAATGACTGAACGATTCCATTCGATTTCATCGTGATTGGTTGATCAATGGAAGACAGGCGTCGAATATGGAGCAATGCGATTTTCAAGGGTGTTATCAGTTGTAATTGCTCATTCTCGAAAGGAATCATCCTCGAAAGGATCAGCTTAACAGATAATTCACCTAAACCAAACTGCCAGAGGAAAAATCGTGTCAACAGGGGCAGAGTCTGCTAAAGGCTATATTTTATGGTAGCAGAGCTTCCCCCAGGATTCTCCGCGCAACTCTTCAATTCTGTTTGCATACACGCGACATCCGCAGGTCAGAGGGTCCGCAATTTCGCATCCATCAGAGCCCCGTTCCTCCAGGAGGACGGTGAAAAACCGTCTCGCGAAGGCGTCCCGAAGCAGCTTCGTTCATTAAACGTTCTATACTTAGTTTGCATAACTCGGGCTAGTGGGGGGTGGGGGCAGGAGTAGCAGGGGGGTTGGGATGAAACGGGGGGTTGGCTCATGAATACCATCGTTGATTGAGAACGGTGAACGGGGTCGGGATTCTCGGGCTCTCCTCTCGTTAATTAACATTGTGCACCGCGGGCGCGGAGGAAGACGTCAAAGCTCTGTCGGACCCCGAACACCCTTTTGTCCTGGGGGCAGCAACCCTTTCCCTTCTTTCTCACCCCCCGCCCCCTTTTATTGTTTACCCCTGGTCGCTTATTATGCCGGCGAACGCTTGTTACTCGCCTCTTGATATTCTAATCAACCGACGCTCCTTTTCTTCTGTATCTTCAACACCCTCTCTGCTCCTCTTTCGACGGTTTCGTCTTCGAGACTACCAGAATTCCAGGCGTCGACGATAACTCTCGGATTCCTTGCGGATGAAAGAAAGCGCCCGGAACATCTACGAGAAATGCTCTTCCAGGAGCTGAAAGGAAATTCCTCCCGCAGACGATCGCCGAGGATGATCGGTGACCTCGCCATCCTCCCCCGTCGCACCCCTTCGCCGTCGTATTTATAGATCTGACCCCGTTACGCAGCCCCCGCGGAGATTCCGAAACATCATCCCTTCATCTCGAAAATCGTGGTTTCTTTAAATCTGGAACGCTCTTCGCGAAAATTGAGTTTATGCTCTGTGGTGTTCGATCGTCTGAAATGTTGAAAGGGGTTAACCGAAGAGAGAACGCACCGATAACACGGTCCAACAGCCAAAAATCTTTTCCATTCTCACTATGCGTTTAAACATGTTTAAACAATCATAATGTATTACTATTGCACATCACTTGCAAATCTTCTGATGTAAAGAACAATACAATATCTTTTACAATAACATCACAATATTTGTTCAAAGTCAGAAAATTTTATTTTTCAAACTAAAATTTCTAAAAAATTGTGCGTCTAGGAGAAAAATTAATATAGTGAGAATCTAAAGGTCAAAAAGAAGTTTGAATTTGTTGGACAGTTTATTAAGACGTTGAGATTGAGACTAACTCGACCGAAGACAATACCGAGAGAAGGGGAACATAACGCCTTGTGAGGTATAGCGCGAAATACAAATTACTAATTGTTCCGCCTTCAAGCTAACAGAACGAGAGTACAAAAGACAAGCGGAAATCCCACGCAGCAAGACGAAAGCAATTTCGACGGCGTCTCATTGACGGGGAAAAGAATCGCGGGGCTGTTTGAAATTCAAATACATTTTCCATTCGTGTGTCGCGTCGGCCACCACCGGTGAGAGAGCGTCGGCGATAAGGGGTGTGTAACGTATATCGACGCAAAATGAAGGAACATGTTTGCAGATCGGAGGGGTGGCGCATAGGAATATCTAATAAGAACCCGGAGCTCATCCATCGTACGGTGGGGCACTCGGGGGGGCTGTCACCGTGGGCGTCAGCGAGCTATGGAGAAGGGGTGATTTACATAGTAATAATATCGGGACGCTGGGCTGCACCACGGGCTCCGGAGGCTTCGGCTTCGAACCACCCTGGTCTTAAACTTGTTTCCTAATACGCGCCGACTACCCGGGGCCGTCATTACCCTCTGCGTACTCTCCTGGAGCTGCCCTCTTAGGCATTCTGATCGTTATTCCCCCAAAAAATCAACTTTAAATAGCGCAAACTACAGGCACAAAGTTTTTTACATCGATGCCACACAATTTCGCCGATTGGGCCAGGTGTTCTTAAAAGCAGAATACTGAATAAACAGTATACTACAATGTCGATTATCCGTCGTAAACTCCTCTCGAGTATTCTGGTCGCCATTCTGGTCATTTTACTGACCCCAATTAATTAATTTTGCTCACTTGTAAATTTAATGTAACAGCTGAGGAAAATGGGAAGTAGAAGAATGAGTGCGAATAATTATAAATTAAAATACGGGCAGGGGTAAGAAGCAGAAAACTGAACGAGTCGAGGGGCAAGTTGCGCCACCTCTCAGAGTTGGAAAGGCTTCTGTTTCTATCAATGTAAAAGCGGATTAAAGTGACTCCATAATTCCTAATTAGCGATCGATACCGGCTAGCCCCGTCGTCGTCGGGTAAGGAAGAAGCGTCGCCGTTCCGGAGCCATCCGTTAAATACGGGGTTTTTTGCGGGGAAACTGGTCGCGGGCAGGGGTGTTCCGTGCTCGGAGGACAATGGATGATATAGGTATCGCCGATTTTTCAGCCGTCCGCCAGATTTTTCAATGTAACTTGAGAGCCGCTCCCTCGCGAGGTCCCAGGACAGAGGAATGGATGAACAGGCGGCGAAGAAGGGTGGCGAACGCCAGTGGCCTGAACACCGGGTGAAAGAGAGAAAGAAACAAGAGTGCGAGAACGAGAAGGATTGAGGAGAGTGAGAAAGAAAGAACGAGAGGGGTCAGGGCGACAAGAACACCGGAGACAGAGGAGCGAGAGGTCCCGCGAAAGAAAAAGAGACCGTAGTAGAATGGAGAATGGCCGTGGAGAGGAGATAGACATGGGAAGAGCGGCGAGACGACCAGTTCCTGTTCTTCTTGCCCGGGGAATACAATAATGCCGGGAAAAAAGGTCCCGGCGAGATGGAAAGGAACGAATCCCGAGGTTACCGCGGCGGATGCAGCCCGCCAAGGCAGGAAAATCTGCCCGGAGGGTTCTCGAGGGTTGAACAGTTCGCCGGGAGGGGTGAGCGCGCGGCCCTGGGAGGGTGGGTTCGGTGCTTCAGGCATCGATGTCATTAATAAAAGTGTCAATGGTGTCAGTGGACTAATGTCGGTAGTCACTCGCCCCGGCTGGGCGGACGGGGGCGGCATCAACCTACACCCCCTGCCCTCCCCCCGAACCCGTCCTATCGAAGTATTTCAACCCCCTCGCCCAGCCCACCTCCGACGCCGCCACGGCGACTCCACGGCTTCAATCGTTTTCCGTTGCCCTCGCCGTAGCTCGATACCTTCTCCTTTTCGACTAAATTACCGGGTCTTATCGCGTGTCTCACGCAGAGATGGGGAAAAGAATGTCCCCGAAACGGGATCTTCGAGGATGTCGGAAACTGTTTTCGAGTAGGCGAGGCGCGAGCTTGGTTTTTCAGGGAAAATTGGAATTCTGGCATGACGTCGGAATGGAAAAGCATTAATACGTTCTCCTTCTGATTCGATATTAATTGGTTTTCTTGCACTGCTGTATACAAGACCCATCTGCCACAGGACACGCAGCTCACTCATTAGAGATTATGATAATGTATCTTCGCCCAGTGAGTCGGCTTTATCTCGCCGTACACTATAATCTGCTCGTTAGTTCCACACTTTTTTACTTTCATTTTTGCTCCGGCGCTTCTCAGTTTCGCTTGCTTTCGATCTTGCCAGATGACACTGGTAATCTAGTCCTTACTCTTATACAGATCCGAGAAAGTTTGTAAGCGAGAAAATATATTTGCAGTGATTTTAACGCGCCGTGGAAACATTTGCAGACCGTGGCCAATAAAATAACTGATGTTCGGGGTGAGGTTGATCGTTTGTCAATGATCTCGTGACGGAAGCGATCGATTACGGAGCGATCCCTCTCAAATGTCTTGTGCTATCCATGTAATTCGAACAATTTTATAGGGTGAACATTATTAGGATTTTTGGGAGTGGGAAAGATTATCAGACAATTAAGGTTTCAATTTCATGTACTAACGTTTCATTAGACACCGTCTCCCCAAGTCCTTCGTCAGGTTTCCCCGTCGAGCAATCCTCTGATTACGAAGCAAGAAATCGCGGGGTTGGTTGCGGGGACTGTCGGGAAATAAATCTTATAAGTAGGCAGTTCACGATACTCGGATCGGTGGCCGCAAATCCGTGGATAAGCCGTCGCGAACAAAAGTCTGGGAACGACGTCGCCAGGAATGCAGTGCACATTCGAGCCCGGATAAAAGCGTGGGCTTTGTGGTTGTCGGTCGAGAGAGAGAGAGGTGGAGGAGGTTCCGGAGGGTGGAAAACAGGGTGGAGGCGATGGGAGGCAAGAGAGAGAGAGAGGAGTTGAAACGTTACGATCGAATCGTCATTACAAACGACGTGACAATTTGGAGCGAGCCTCTGTATACATATACATTGCTTGTTACATCGATTTCTAGCGTGGTCTGACAAGTTTCTAGGTGGTGTACTCCTACCCCTGTCCCGGTATTTCATAAATTACGCCGATCACGTTCCGACCCGCTACAACCCCCCGACGCGATTCTAATTTATTTGAAAATGACGAGGCGCGTATCGAAGATGGCGATGCCGGGAATCGAGGGTGGAATTACTTGACGGTGTCTGCGAGAGACTTTTTGCAACGAGTAGTTTTATTTTTTCGTTCACAGGAAGCGCCGTGTTCCGTGAATTCTGTTGAAAATATGGGAAACGAGTGTGAGACGCGGTAGGTCAAGGGATTAACAAGTTACTTTGTGAATCGTTTCTAGCCCTACGAGATAAGGCGAGATAAGAAGCCTATAGGATCGGTCTAGGCTGGGTCAGGCTCCGGCATGGTATCTCGTGGTGGTAGGAGCGTGTGCTGATGGATGACAAATGGCTCCTCCACGACGCGTCACTCTAGGCGCTGCTAGGGGCTCCTCCTATACGTGATCAACCATAGCTCTGGCTGACGTAGGGGGAGTGGGAGAGACAGGGGAAGAGAGAGAGAGAGTGGAAGATCGAAAGCAAGAGAAAGCAAACGTGAGAGAAGGAGGAAGAGGGATGGAGAGAGAGGACGTTGGGGTAGAAAACCGAGGCGCGCAACGGGGGTTGCGGCAGGATAGAGCGCGGCTTGAAGAGGGGTAGGAACCGACATGGGATACGGGGCCACACCGGTGGCCGGGGGAGTGCAGGGGTTGGTTGAGAGTCCGGGGGTGAGACGAGGGGTAGGGGGATGGCTTGAACGGGTCGGCGGAGATAAAGTGGGACGTCTGATCCTCCGTCGAGGCGAGCAAAAAGATCCTCGCGCTTCGCGTCCCAGGAGACGGAAGCCGGGAACGAGAAAAACTCCCCCAAGCCACGTCGACCATCCCCTTCTTCTCTTCTCCGCTCTCTCGTCTCGTCTCGTCTCGTCCCGTCTCGTCGCATCCTCTCTTCCTTTCTCTCTCTTTCTCTCTTCTTCTACGTCCTTCCATGCTCCTTCCTTCGAAACTCGCACCACCATCAGCCGACGTGGCCGACGCTTTCATCCACCTTTTCCAGCACGACGAACCAACCACCCTCACCTCCCCCACCTACTCCTTCTCCTTCATCCCCTGCACGCCACCGAGAAAGAAACTTCGAAGGGAAAGAATCTGCGCTATACCTCATCCCGTACCGGTGGCCCATTAATTAGTTCCGAGGAGGCCGACGGGACGCAGGGCGGAATGTTATCCGCGGCCCGAGACTGTTTGCGGAATTTTTAATTGATTAGGGAACGCGCCGCCACGGTGACGAGAGAATATTGTTCGCGGAGGATCATTTCAGAACGACTCGTGCTTCTCGAGCAAAATCTTCGAATATACTCAAGTATACCCAAATGCTAACCTCGACCTTGAGAAGCAAAATGAATTTACAAATAAATCTTGACGATGCTCCTGATCGATACATTGAAACTGTAAACAGTTCCTGGGTGTCAGAAACGAAGTCTAGACCAAGTTCGCAAGAGCAAAATCGCATGAGGGCGTCTTACGTCACGAAGCTCAGCGGACAACCCGGAGGACCTCGAAAGATGGATGACCGCTGGTCTGGGGCCTCCATCATGAGCGACACGTCAGGCGGTTCGTATGAATTCTTCTTGATTGCTGGGCTGGCTGTAAGCATAACGAGCCACCCGCTACGTCCATCAACCACGCACCGGTCAATTCATTTTGGATACGAGTCGCTCGCACACAGACGGCGACCGAGAGCCAAGCGACACACGATGCTCTCTCTCTCTCTCCTTCTCTCTACGTACATATCTCTTCTCGCTCTCTCCTCCCTCTCAGTGCAAGCTCCTCGTCACGGACATGCCCGCAGCGTGTACTTACGCGCCAGATATCCCCGCTGGGTTGACGCCTAACCTGCCTACCTACGGTATGCGGTTCTGCTCGTTTTGCTTGATTTCTCGATTTCAATCTTCGTCCAGTTCGGCCGCTCCAGACGGACACGCCGGGCGACTGATGAGCTGCTTTGTAAGCGAAATGTCAAACCGAGGCCGAGCCCCCTTCGCTCTATCCTGCGTACTCTCCTTCTCTCTTTATCCTTCTTCTTCCTATACCAATCCATCTTTCCTGATCCGACCCCCTTTCACAAACGGGACGGAAAAATGCGAATCGTTGCGGCGAGCTGTGCAAACATCCAGCTTCCTCCAAACCAACACGATAGTCCTCGGAATGGAACTATCTACGGAGATCTGGAGGAATTAGAATCACGTTCGCCACGGTACAATTTTGTTGAAGACAACTAAAATCATTTTACACGTCCCGAACATTCGGCCATTGACACCCCCACCACGTTCGACGCTAGAGTTCGGCCGAGAATGAAGCCGTTACCAGACTAGTTATTAAATACCTGTCTGTCCTTTTTAGTGCGAGTACGCCGCGTGTAATTTGCGGACAAGTCTGGATCCCCCCTCCCTCTCACTCTTTCTGCCGAGCGAGCCGAAGAACGTTTCGCCTTTAGGTTTGCTCGTATCAATTACCGTATATAGCAGGATAGGGCCCAGAAACGCAATAAAGACATTTAACATTGCGGTTTTATTACACGCGGACCGGTGTATAAGCGCCGGCGAGTCCGCGTCCGCAGGGACCGTTTAATATTTTACCCGTCTCATTTTCGCTGCTCGTAAACTATTCATTTATCCGCGCCTATAATCTTCATCGAAACTACGGATTATTATCCTTCTTGTACCATCATTCCTGCCGAGGCTCTTCTCCTCCCCTCCTTAATCGGCCGCGAGCCCCTTTCGGGGTCTTCTACCAATCTTCACGCACGTCGCGATCATTTCACTGATCGAGAATTCACCGGGATTGAACGATTCCGACGCGCGGAGCTTGTTTCCAAATGGAAATCGCTCGGATCAAAATATGTCGCGACAAGATATTTGTAATCGTTCTCGTTTAACCCCTTACTCGTCAAAATACGGCAAGGGGTTCAGAGTGTTGAGATAAATTTTTTATTATGAATTTTAGTTAGTACTAATTGGTACCGTAATAGTGTAATAACACACGTTCGTTGGATATGTGTTTTGCAATGAAATTAGTGTCGCGGTAAAAACCGTCTCGGGGCTCGTCTTTTTCTCGACTTTCCGAAGCGGATTAAAATCTAGCTGGTTCGGTGAATTCCGCGCGGCGGGAAGGCGTGTTCCCCGCACGATAAACGAATTTTCCACGTTTCAGCGGCGCTGAATTATCGATCGGCTCGGCGGCGTTTAACGCGGTCCGCGCGCGACGCGTTGTTGTTGCACGTTTGCATTATGCATTTATCGCGCGAGGAGCGCAGAAAATAATTATATAACGTTGCTGGGACACGGGGTCGCGGAGGAGGGGGGGCTTTGAAATTTTTCCTTTACTAACGGGGGACCGGTGTATTGATAAACACCGGGCCGCCATAGACGTAGACGACGCGGCGCGGGGCCGTTTCGGGGCACAATCTGCATAATATGTATTAAAGTTTATTATCCTGACGGGGCCGAGGATCGATACTTTCGCGGTCTTTACTTACCGGGGCCCTGGTTTCTGTCTAAATTATACACGTCCCCTAATGTCTTAACTGAAAACCGCTCCGAATCATTATCATAATTTTGGCATTTCTCGGGGTTCTTGTTTTCATGGCGCACGATGCAATCATCTTTCTGGGTGGCGTCGCAAGTTATTGCCCGTTTTTATACGGGCGATTGAGATATCGGTGCCCCTTCTCCGTGCCCTACCCCACCGCCACCCTTTCTTTTCGCTCATTTTCTTTCGCCGGGGCCACATACTTGGACGATGACCGCTGAAACGCCGCAAAAATGGCGCATCCCTGGCGGAAACTAATTATCGGTCTTGGTACCGACGTCTCGGAGTGAAACTCCTCCTGTGCGGCACGTGATTGCGCGATCTTCGACGCCATTTTGCCTGGTCCCTGATCGATCTTGCTCGCAAGAAGTTCGATACACACGGTTTTGTCCTTTTCTGGCGAAGCATTAACGTCGCCGATTTAATTCTCGTTATTCCGTGACGTTATTTATTGCGGCCGTGTTTTCGGATTCGTTAATGATTATTCGCACCGTGGTCCAGACAATTATCATTAAAATTTCTTCGCTTTAATATGATTTATCCCCTTCCGGCGAGCGTAACGTTAATAAAACCCGGTGGCGATTTTAATGAGCCGGTACCCGCTGCTTCGAGAAACAACTGTATTCCATCCCTGGATCCTCGATAATATTTGTTGCAATTATTCGAGGTTAATTATCTAGTAAAATAAAAATTTATAAAATGTTCAACTCGAGAAAATGGACCGATCGACTTCGGGGAACCACCCCTAGCCGAGAAAATGAATAAAGAAGATGAGCGTTGCTTCATGTTAACGCGACAACGAAATTTCCCGCAGCAATGATTCCAATTAAGGCGGAGAGTTTATCAATAGATGGGGATGAATAGCAATTAGGGGGTGCGTCGCGGCCTGTCGAGACAGAATCAAAACGTAACGAGATAAATTCGTGGGGGGTTGAAGCGGGACAAGGAGGTGGCGCACCCCCCGATAAAGGCCAAGGGGTGGCTCCGGCGTTATTGAATGCCACGAAAGGAGAGAAGGCCAGCCAGAGTTTTCAGAGGGGGTTACGGGGGAGGAGACAACGGCGGAGGGTAGTGATTAAACTGAGGGATGAATCCCGGGTATCCGGCGTAGTGGGCCGTGGGATCCTCTCGAGGTATTTCCGTTGGACCATGGAAGGGGTTGAAACAACGGCATTCTGTGTTTAATCATGTCTGACCAAGTGAGGGGACAGTCGGACAGGGTGGAATTTGCATAGCCAGGACTATGCCCTCGTGCGAGCCACTTGGACCATAGGATGAAATTCTAAGATCTTCCTAGTAAACGAAAAATCTCGAAAGAATTTGACTAACTTGCCGTGTCAGTCGCAAAAGGGTTGAAAGCAGAAAATAGTGGATTCTTGAATTTTCTTCGGTAAGGGATGAGGAACGATTGTAGCGATAAAAGATAATTTTTATGGTGTTCGCGGTGGGGATCGATGGGGTGGTGAAAGCCACGGGTGACACCGTAAGAAAATGGCATCGTCGCGCTTCCGAGGGGTTAAACGGAACGCGGCAGATTGTTTCGTTGTATACGGCCGCGTAACGACCGCATTTAAACCGCTAAATGGATCGTCTTTCTCTCTATGTGTATCTCTTTAACTGTTATGTTATGGCGACTCTCCGGCTGCGCCGTTCTACATCCCCTTATAGCATCGCGTTTACGTTTACGAGCACCACCGCTGACGTTTACGAGCCACCGGCTGACGTACGAGCCACTTGCTGCTCTCTTGCTTTCATTGCGAGCGCTCGCACGTTAGCGTTTTGCCACCGTCGCCACCGATCTACGGCCCGAACACGTATTTTAATGTTATTTTCGTACAGCGTTCACTGTCCCACACCTAAATTGCTCGGCATTCGCCTAATTCCTCCTTGATTCCACCCACTCTCGTCCTCGAGACAACAACCATCCCTCTGGCGCAACTAATTTATCTTTCAACCCCCTCGAATCACACAATTCTCTCTCGCATTCAATCTTATGGAATTTCTGCTTCGATAAAAGTCAAATAAAATTTATTTAGCGAAACAAAAACTGAGAAGTTATTTACATTTTATAGATGACAAGCTACACTCTACCCGAAGGGGTCTCTGTCATATTCAGTGTGTGGGGTAAAAAATTTTAATTTAAAATAAAGATGGATTGCGCTGGCTACGTATGATAAATTAAGTCGAATCGAGAGGCAGGTCCAAAGCAACCTGAAATAATCAAATCCACCGGGGAAAGGTCCCATACGAAGACAAACCAAATCGCTCCGGACGCGAATGGTAGACCATGAAGCTGGAAAGAAAGAGGAGTCGAACGAACGGGCACAAATTGGTCCGAAATCAGCCCAGGCCGACCGGGGCTTAAATCATCCGGTGCGTGTCCGGAATTGGAATCGTGTGCCCTGGGCTCGAGGGATCAGGGCCCGGTTCTGCGGGGGGGCAGACGACACGAGAAAGCTGTCAAGAGAAATCATTCAGGTATGGCTTGCGGAGGGGTGGGTTGTACCGAAAGGTGGCGGTTCGAAATTCGGGTGCAATTGGTTTTGCATTTCGTCCACGTAACCGGCGTCCATTGCAGGAGCGGCGTTTGAGCGATTTATGGGTTCAGGAACCGCATTGTATCTGTACGTGCCGGCCGCCGTGACGCACCGTGACGCGACGTGACGTGACGCAACTGACAAGTCGGATGCGGAAACTCGGAGCTGATCTTGCTTGCTACCTAACGCGTATCCTAACCTGCCCTAACCAGCGACGATACCCATCGCCACGTGCTCTTCTGGCTCTCCCGTGGTCTCTCTTTCTATTTCGTCGCTCCTCCTCCACCCCTCTGTGTGCTCCATTCTCTCTTTCTCTCTTACGCACTCTTTCGTCTCGGTCCTCCCTTTTCTCTTCTTTTAAAAGCCCCGCAGGAAATTTATCGCCGGCAGCTATCCCGGCAAAAGGAAGAAAGTTGTTCAAAATTGTGTACACACTCGCTGTACAGTGGAGGGGTGATAAGTACCTAGGATCAAGGACTCGGGCTTGGCTGCCGGCCATATTTCTGGAACGTGGCTCCCACCAGCCGTGGGATTCTATGTATATCGCGAATTGATATTCGAATCTTTCCCGCGGTCTCTCGATCTACAACTCGGGATCGTGCCACCTCTCGATTTTGGCCGGCGTTTAATGCCGGCCAATCCGGTGATGATCGATGGGATCAGGAGAGTGGAGGGTGTCCTTTGGATTAGCTGGGTTCCAGTGCTACGATCGACACGAGGCAACCCTGTTCCGTTGTTTTTCAACTTGTAAAAATTATTCGAACAGGAAACACATTTTTATGCGACCTCTAACGCCTGACCCTAGCCAGCCAATAATGATAACGTGGTATCCGCATTGCATCTCGGGAAGGGCCGGCAACCACCAACGAAAACGGAAAAACAGATTCCTCTCTGGCCGCGCGTAATTGCCATCGTCATTAGCGCCGGGAGTTGTTGAATTAATAATGACGTCACAACACCAAGCACTTCTGTTTGGCTTTAATAAGGAGACGACAGGTCGCGTTCGCCGTCAGCGACAACGGCGGAGGGGTTGCTTTCTTGACTGATTAACTATCCCCGACGCTAATTATCCTCCGGTAGTTAGCCACCCTACACGTGACGTTGTCGTCGTCCTCGTCGACGACGTCCACGGCGAAGAAGACGTTCCTCGTTTCCAGAGAACTCGCCTGCTGTCGTCGTTAACCAACGAAACGGCCGAAACGCCCCGGTGTCCTCGAAAGAGTGTCATTTCCAAGGGGATGGTCGCGTTTCAACCACCCCGAGCTCACGCCTCGGCCTCGTCGCAACGTCATTTTGCAAACGTGCACTTTGCGACGCGAGCTTGTCTGTATTAACGGGGCCTCTATGTTCTTTGCATCGCAATGATTATGGCTGCGTCGATGGAGGTACAAGGCCGCCATGTTGGATTTAATAAGGGACCAGAGGAAAAAGTAGATCTCGTGGAAAGAGGTAATAAGCTTTTTCTTTTCTAATTTGTGAAGAATGCAGGCTCCGAAAATTGTTTATTTTCTCTTGCCTGGTTTATTAATATTTAGTTCATTTCAAAAGAACGACGTACATATTTCAAGACAAGGGGTTAGTTTTACGAAGTAAGACGACGAATCGTGTTCCACAGCGCGGAAAATTCAATGATCAGTGGGCGTACGACCGGTTTATGAATAAATATACAGGAACGTGTGTGTACGGGGGTGCGATCCACCCCTCGTGAGCCGATTCAACCCCTGGCAGCCACGCAAACCTCCGAGCGACAAAAGCAAACAATGAGCCGGCGTTGCGGTCGGTTTTATTTTTTTTGAAAAATGGAGGAACGAGCGACGTCGCGGCAGGCGGACATCCGGAGGCCTTCCCCGACATCCAGTCGTTCCCCCGGCTCCCTCCATTATGCTTCCATTCTCTCCTCTATTCCGCTTCATTCCTCCCTGTTTACTCTGTTTTCTTTCTGGCCACCGACTTTTTCCCTCTGCTCTTCGCCCGTGTTTTCTTTATCGATCTACCTCGCGTCTCTCCCCTTTCATTTTCACGTTGTGCACGACGTGTCTCCTCTCTTTCTCTCTGTCTCTTTCTCTCGCTAGCGCACAGACAAGAATTTCTGTAGGCACCCTCTAGTCACACTCGATCTTTCTAGCTGACGTTTATCCCTTTCTCTCCCGATCTTTCACTTTTTCTTACTCTCCTCCGTCTCTCCCGTCTCCGGTCTCTCGGTTCTTCGCTGCCCTAGCACTCTCTCTCCCATGATTCATTGCCGCCACGATGGATTATCCATCTCCTTCTCCTGCCCCCTGTCTCCCCACAGCTCCTCTACACCCTCGGATAGGGCCAGGGGCTTGACCAGATCGGACACGAGGCGAACGTGGCAACCATCGACCTGTATCGCGTAGCCCCACTAGTTCCGAGGCTTCGTTTCGTCCTCGATTCACGACCCGGTCGACGTCAACCTATACACCATCTTCCCAACTAACAGAACACTTAAAGTGTTGGTTGTTCATGTTTTCACGGTTTGAAATAACCGCCAAATATCGATTGGTTAGCTTGATCTACTGATTTTTGATTGATTCTGTTCACTGTAGGCCTCCTGTTTGCACCTCGGTAACTTGTGTAACGACGTACTAACAACATGTATTACAAATTTCAATTTCTATGTTAAGATTTTCATAATATAATGTAGTACAATCTGATTTTATAAGTGAACGATAACGTCTTAACCCTTCATAAAGAAATTCAGTGATCATTCTGTCCTTCGAGAACCGTTCCTTAGAAAGATTTATAATTTCATGAAATAAAGCGTTTGATGTTGTTCATGTTTTACGAGCTTCTCCTGTTAAAAAATCAAAATGTTGTCTCGAAAGCTTCCTTCGGAAAGGAAAAAAAGGAATGGTATTCTGAAAACGTTTAAATGGACACGATCTGTGTTGGACACCCTAAGAAACATTCATATACAGGGTGTCTCAAAATTCATTCAACATCCGGAAATTGGAGGTTCTTTAGTTTATTTGAAACAACATTTTCCTTTGCAAAAATGACGTCCGCCTATTTGTTAAGGAGTTATTAGCAAAAAATATGGACCAATCAAAACGCGACCTAAACGCTCAGCGGCGCACCAACTGTCAATTGGCCGACTGTGCCAACACGCATCTAGGTCGCGCTCTGATTGGTCCCTTATTTTTCGTCGATAACTCCTTAACAAAGCCGCGAACGCTATTTTTGCAAAGGAAAATGTTGCTTCAAATGATCTCGAAAACCTTCAATTTCTGGACGTTGAAGGAATTTTGAGACACCCTGTAGCCAGCAACATTTCTATCGGACGATCTGAACGCGGAGGATTTGCAGGTCTGAAACAGCCTTGAGCAACATCCTTCCCGACTCGCACCCGTCGTCCAGCTGCATTCCCGACGCGAACGCGTGTGTATCTGCGTGATCGTAGGAAAAATGTGAACGGCAAACAGTGGCCCGATAACGCACACGCACGTTGAAGGTAAAACAGGGAAAAGAAGGGAAGTGGCAGAGCGGGAAGGAAGGCGCACGCGAAACAGGAAATTACGCTCGATATACAATATAAAATATTCTAGATACGCGGGCTGCGCGGGTAATGGCCGTCGATCGGGGCCCGGGCTTAATGCCCGCCGGTGCTTATAATAATCTCAGCTAATAATATATTTAAATATGAACACAAGCGAGAGAGCCAGCAATGGCGGACCAGGATTAAAGGACGGCTGATGACGGCGTGCTGTACCGAACACAGCCTCGAGAGAACGCGATGGACCGCGGAACTCGCGCAGAGACTCGCAAACTGGTCCCAAGGTGGATAGGGCCCGGTATTCCGGTCCGTGGGATCCTTGTTGCTCTGTTTTTCGTTCCGGCAACCGCCCGAAGCCTCCTCCGACCGCGCCGGCCCTCCCTCGGACCGGCCCCGTTTCAAAACTGCAACGTATTACGCGTTGCAAAACGCAATTTTGTTTCGCCGAGCCGCTCAAGATTGCAGCGGCGCTGCGCTCTCTGGCCCCCTCTCTTCGCTATCTCGCTCTCCTCTCGCTGCTCTTCGCGTGCTAATTGCGTCTTTTCGCTCGAAACTCTCCGCTTGTCTCGAGTTCGTTGCTCTTCCCCTTGCGAGAACAAAAACTGAGAACGCTTCCTGCGAAAGTGAGGCTGCAGCCTTGAAAATTGAAGTTCGAAATGCTGTGCAGATGCTGTTCGGCGGTAAGTTCCTCTGTGCAACTGTTTCGTGGCTCTTTGTATAGCGAGGGCAACGAAGCCACGCCCCCGGAGATAGAAGACTTTGAATTTTCCTTGAAAATTCGCGCAAGGTTGCAGCCAATTTTGTTCTTCACGTGAATTACTGTGGGGCACTGTCGTGGCTCCGTTTATGGTACGAGCAACGAAGCCACGCCCACGAAAAGAAAAAATGCAGATTATCCACAAATGCACAGGGCCTTGAGCATTACAAACTGAATTTTGTCTGATGATACGCTACGAGCTGCGAATTGCCCTGTGGGGCATTGTTTTAGCTTCTTCGAAAGTGGGAGCGATGTAGCCACGCCCACAAAAATAAAAGACGATGTTGCAGTCGTGTAACTTGCATTTCGTTGCATACGGTACTATGAAATGTTCAGCACTGCGTAGTGACTGGACATTTTACAAGTGTTAGAATATATTGCTCTAACGAGCATAAAAAATGTGCAATCTCCATGTGGATCTGTACAGGTGCATCAGAGAGCCGGAACGTGGAATTCGCCGTTCTCTTTTTGCTAGCGCCTTTCGTTTTAGTTTATTGGAGGTTTGACTGTACTGTAAATTATTTCCAGAGCCTCTCGATAATGAAAAATAATGGGCAACCGTTGTTTCTGCTCTTCTGTTCGTTTTTTTTTGACCACGCACGGAAGCTTTCTAGCTTTCATTAGAGGCACCGACAACGTATCGGCACGCCGGGGAATCATTTGTTACGGATCGTTGATCGGTAAGTGCTGCTTTTAATCACTTTTTCAGCTGGCCAGTTCTTTATTGCCGTGTCGCTTAATTAGATTTCAGTTAGTCGCGGTTGATTAATTAAAGCCTGCGCTTGATGATCAATGATGTGTGACACGACCATGGACACCTTTAGCTGGGTAGCAATTGTGGGAGACGTATGGCGCATATACTAAGCTGCACTTAGGTGCAACAACATCGAACAGGACTCGCTCGAGAATATATTCAATCTTTTACTATATACTGTTTTATTTTTTGCAGCAAGTAGCTGACAAAGTAAAAGAGCATTTATCCAAACAGTGTTTTAGCGTGATTAATAATTTCATTGAATCAGAACGGGCCGCAACATCCGGTTAGGGGTCCGCTTAGGATGATGGACGATTGCTCTCGCGGATCCTTTTGTTCCTAGTGGGTTTCGCTCTGGGCCCTCGACTTCGGCTCCGTCTTCATTAATGCCGGTTCGATGGAAGTAGTTCGGAACCAGTCGTTCCGAAACGGTTCATTTCATGAAGACGTTTGCGCTACTTGCGGTCGCCGAGCGAAAATTATTGGCATTCGTTCGCCGATTGATCGATCGTCGCTGGCGAGGCCCGAGCCGCGCTAATGCCGATCTATCATTTGCCAGTTATGGTTCACGATTCCCGAGCTAAACACGGCTGCTCCGTGCTTCATCTCTTCTCACTCGTTTTGTATCACACTCGATACCCGGGGCCGCTTGTTTTACGCTTTTTGCCGTGGCCGGCCAGAGCGTTAACGTGTCTGTCCGCGTGATTTCTTCCGTGAATTCGCGTGTCACGGATCGTTCGGCCGGTTTAACAGCCTTTACAACTGAAACCGGTGGACATTTGTCAACGGAGAAGAGACCGGGACGCTCGAGAAAGTCTTATTCTGAAATATAATCGAGTCTCGTGGGCGGCGCGGCGTACGCCGAGAAAATGTCAACGCGGCGATTGCCTCAAGGCAGATTGCGAATATGCGCGAATTATCCGCGACATCTGCCTGACGCACAGTGGGCCATTGCCATGAAATAGGTGGAGTTAATCCGAATGGTATAATTAGACTCAATCGTCAGCTTACCGCTCGATTCGGACGCGCTGAGAACGAGACGCAAACCAAGAAATTTATTTCTCAGCTTATTATTTATCGTGTTGTAGATTTGAAAGCTTAATTTGTAGTAACAAGATGTATTGATGATCTTCGATCCTAATATGGATTCTTTTCAAGAAAGAAGAAGAACTGCGTCTGTAAATTTTAATGTACTGAAACAACGGTTTTAAATACAGAATTCAAAATACAGTAATAAATTACCAAACTGCTTTATGAACAAAATTAAAAACAAAATAAGATGTACGAGCACGTGTTGTTTCTACGTCGGTACACAAGTTACTGTGGTACAGATGCGAGTTTAATAGAAACAGAAACAAAACAGAATCAATGGATCGAACATGAACTAATCGATATTTAGCGGTTATTTCAAACCGTACAATGTCAAACGTACAACATTTTAACTGCGAGTGTACCACATGTCATGGTAAAAATTGAATGAACATCAATAGAGACACATCCAATGATCGAACCTTTGCACCAAGATCATCAAGACATCTTGTTATTAACAATCTTACGATCGACAATCACGACACACTTAATTCGTAGATTATAAACGAGAATGGATGAAATATTATTCTAGGATCTAGCGTGCTTCTAGTTCTGGGGAACGTACGCGGGTTAATGTTCTGACTCTTTAGTATTCCTGTTCCTAATTTCCATCATATGTACGTACTATATCCTCAATCTAATAATGAATGACCGTATGCCGATCGGAAACCATCATGTAATCAGGTAAACGAGTCGATCCAGACACCCCCTCGACCTTCCAGCCCCTCCTCACGACTCTTCAGGTAGTTTCGGATGCAAATTGCATAGTATGTCGCGGACATTGTACCCGGGCTTCAATCTCTCGCGGCTACAGAAACAGTCCCCCGGCAATTATATCATCTACAATGTCTTGCAATTTCCTCCCCTTACAGATGGCCATCGGAAACCAGCAGTTCTGACCAGGATCGGCCGACTCTTTTCTCGATGATGATCGGCTTCACCGCGCTACCTGCACGCGATCTTCCAGATCGCTCGCATACTTGCGATTTTTTGGCGATTACATTGTCGGATCAGGATTGAGACATTACCGCAATGATGTCTGACTCGAATTTTGTGGTTTCTTCAATCTTTTTATTCCTGTCGTAACTGATTCGCTCGTTACGAATGAGTGAACACTACATTGAATTAAAACTTGATCTTATAAAGTCGTCCAGTTTGTGCCACATCAGTCGGAGATCTTTAGAATTCGAACATTGCGACAGATTATGTGAATCATTTAGAGATATCAAATCTAGGTTATACTAAATTATTCAAACTTTGCCGTAATTTTTTAAACCAATGGCCATGAAAGGTGTTAGGTAGCGGACGAGTTTGAATGGTTTAGCCCTCCATGTAACTCTTTAAAAATTAACACGTTGAGCGCCACGTCAGTCATCGGTGGCTGACACTAGAATTTCCGTTTAGGCCGCGTCGACCACCACTGACTGACAGCGTGTAACATGATATAGAACTATAAAATTTACACTGTTTTATGGAATTACAGAAAATGTATTTAAAATTTACTTAATTTTGATTCTTTACAGGACTAATAGTCTAATGTCAGTGTCTAGTGTCAGCCACCGATGACTGACGTGGCGCTCAACATGTTAAATAGCATTCTTTTAAATTAATTTTTACAAACGCTTTTTTCTTTCTTTGATCTCACAACTTTGTACGGCCATAGAGAACTTGGCTCCCGTTTACAGGATATTTTTGTTGGGATTTGAAGTTACATACTAAAGAACCATTTTAGAAATATTTTGATATTCTCGAATGAGAAAATTCGGAGAGTGTCATTGCTTAGAACTCCACTTCGATTTAATTGATCCAGGTAGCCCGAAGTCTCGAATGGCCATGATAGTGAACGGCCATCAAACCTTCGGCCCTCCCTCTTCCCCAAGGTTTATCGGACGCCCTTTCGCTTTGAGAAATATCGCAGGCTGGTTCGACGGAAGATGATCTCGCTGTGGCTTACGCTCCCGGCCGTTAAAGAATGACCGATACGTCTATGGAAAGTTATCTGTAAACATCTTTATCGGACGGGCCGAGCTATTGGCAAAGGCTTGTTCTTCGTACAATAAGCGGTTGCGCAGGCGTGATATACTGGGTGTTCCGTAATCCTTTCTCGCTTTATTATGAATTGCGTCACTTGAACGCGATTGAATTATGGCCGGGTCGACTAGGATTATTAATGGCCGATGAAGAGTGGACTCTGGATCGGGTCGCCTCCTCGGGTACAATGTCTGACGACAGAGACTACTCGTTTTTTCACCCTCTGCAGGGATTTAGGTAGTCGAACAACCGTTCCTCAATTTCCCACGACAATTCTTGTTAAATGTTCGTTCAATTCGCGTCTTTAATAATTTATTCAAGTAGTCATGATTTCGATGGTTTACGTTCTACTCCAAACAAGATTTCTGATATTAGACTTGTTTAAAAATAAAAATGATTTTATCCTCCAATGACTTTGTTCAAGTAGTCAAGATTTTGATGGTTTACGTTCTACTCCAAACAAGATTTCTAATATCAGACTCGTTTAAAAATAAAAATGATTTTATTCTCCAATGACTTTGTTCAAGTAAACAAGATTTCTGATATTAGACTCGTTTAAAAATAAAAATGATTTTGTTACATTAAAAATAATATTGTAATGTTATTAAAGTTTGCTAATCTCATACTGTTTTTGATTTCATGCAACTAATTTATTCGTGAATACATAGAGATTCTCAGTGTAATGATTAAATATGATCTCTGAAATACCATACTATTTAAATAAGAAAAAAATAGTCATTGTTTTTCGACAGGACAGTGATTATCCTGCAGGAGGCTGCGTCTACAATTACACGAAACAGAATTTGAATCAAAGTTGATGGTGAAATTATTATTTTCCAATTTTAAGTGGACACTTACGATAGTTATTGCTACAAGAAACAACAGAATGGCATGGAGCGCATTATGCGCGAGTCGGATAGCTCGGCAATTTTCGACAGAGCCCAAAGAGATCAAGCGGAGTCAAATGATTAATCCGAAGGGATTAAAGGACACGTCCGTAGTAAATGTAAGAGCAGATAGCTCGAACAGTTCCCAGGCTGGTTTTTCGATAATGCTTATCGAATACGTGGTTTCGGGGTCGATCCGCCATTATCCGCGAGGTGATCGCCATGCTAATGGCCGTCCATTACCGAAATGCTACCTTCCCGTGACTTTTTCCAGCCGGCGTAAACGGTTTTCCAGTTTTAACCCCGTTAACATGCTTTACATTTTACTCGATAAGTGACGCCCGGTAATTTCGAAGCAATCGTCCATTAAATGTTTATCGGTGTCGCTGTAACACGCGTACACCATATGCGATGCCAGAACACCACACTGACTGATCTCGCTCATCCGAACGTGATCGTATGAACATCATGGTCATAATAAATCTCGAGGGAGAAGAAGAAACAATTGAATTCTCCGAAGCGAAACAGGTGGGTGGCACAAATCATTTGGCGAAGACAATGCTCTAATTTTTATACACATTTTTAATATTTCACATTAGCTAGCTTACATAATTTCTACTTAATTGGTTTCGATTAAATCTATTAAGACAGTGCACACATATTTATTTTGAAGGATTATATTTATTTTGTATATTCCAATTTTGACAAATCGCTTAACACGTTGCACAGCTGGTAAGAAATGTTACTGCGATGCCAGAATGTTAGTCTGACTGATCCGAACGATCCGGACGATCTAGTGAATGATCATCGTGAAGTGTAAATTTGGAGGGACGTAGGAACAATTCAATTCTCGGAAGAGACACGAAGGTTTCGAGGAAGGAACATCGCGAAACAAGTGGGTGGCGTAAATCATCTGGCAAAAAAAATGCTCTAGTTTTTATCGGTGTTCATGCTGGACCGGCAGCGTAATAAACGATTTCCTCGGTGATCGGTGGTCAGAATGATCGACGAGGGTAACTCGGCCGAGTCGCGCTCATCACGCTAACAAGATTTCGAAAACGCGACGATTCATTAGGTATCGCAGTTGCTCGGAACGAGAACGTAGCCGATCCGAGGGACGACGCTGCTGAAGCTGCGTCTCTTTTTTCATTCCGCGGTGCCCGGCACCGGCTGCCATTAATCAATGTATACATACATTGTCGCCGGTGGACGGCCCACGTCTGACACGGAGGATGATTATCTGAAATAAAATATCGTGCGACAAATCACTTCCTTGCCAAGAGTCATTTAACTGGTTATATAAAATTACAGCCGCGGTTTCAACCGAGGCTCCGCCACTGCACGCCGCGCCAGAAAACTGAACCGTGAAATACTACAACCGTTAAATTATTCAACGTGATTTTCGTTGACGGGAAACGACCGATAGGAGACAAAGTTTTTCGCTGGACCGGATGCGAGGATGATTCGCAGCTCTTTGGGGCGGTTCCAGCTTCCAACAAGACGGAAATTTCGGATTTATTGATATTAATCTAATGCGTGTAACGTGGTAGTTCGTTAATTCTGTTTTCGGGAATATCTGTTGATGGGAAAATTTACTTGTACGCGAGGTTCGAGAATTATGGGATCTTTGGCTTCGATAACACGGTCCAACAGCCAAAAATATATTCAATTCTCATTATGCAATTCTTATAGAGTTTCTCACACGCACAGTTTTTGAGAAATTTGAATTTGAAGAAGAAAAAATGTATTTTTTGACTTTGAATGAATATTGTGATATTATTATAACATATATTGTATTGTTCTTTACGGCAGAAGATTCTTTAGACTTTCCCGAATCCAGCATAAAAATAATCCATAATAAAAATCGCATAGTGAGAATCGAAATGTAAAAAAAAATGTTTGAATTTGTTGGACAGTATAATGAGATATGTTGAAGTTTCTTCAATTTATAATTTTTAAATCTTCAAATATTTGCGGAACAAATTCTGATTATTCAAAGCATTCACCGGCGTTGGCAGGATATTTCGAAAATGTAAAAATTAGCGAAATTTCCCCACGTGGCTGTAGTAATTCCGAGTTAGGTGTCCTAATAGCGAATGAATTAGAGCCACCGCCCTCGAAAATGGTGAAACGCGGAATACTCTCGACCCGATTCCCCCATGTCAAATATGGCGGTCACCGTGGTCCCGTTAAAAACGCGAAATTTCGTGTCGCATTTTCTCGTGGCCCGCTCGCATAAATCACGCCCGGAAACTCACCCGCTTTTTGGTACGGACGATATAAATTCTTTTCTTCATTTTCATGCAAACGACGACAGGGCCGCCGCCATATTCTCGATCGCCTGCGAGACATTTTTCCAGTGGGACTTTGTTCCGAACACGTTCGGCACTGTTACCCATCCACTTGGTGTACTCCGAAAATTTTAACCGAATATAAAACCTTCGTGAAACTTCGTACAACAAAAATAACTAAAATTCTAAAATAAATAAAACCATACACAGACTGTATTATTTAATCTTGTATTAAATTTTTATGCCTAATTACAATTTGTAACAGTGGACAAATAAAAAACATTTAAGAACATCAATGTATTAGTTGTAGCTGAAGAGTATTATTGAAGAATGAAAGAAATTATTACTTGGCCCTTGTTTGTTGCAAATGATGCAAACAATTTTTGGTTTGCATGAAGTTCCGCAGTGTATCTGTGACAATATATTTTATCATGTTTCACCACAGTTTTTATTGCATTCCACCCGAATACAGTCTAAGATCAAGGTTGTATGAATAAATAAAGAAAATCAATTAATTTTTGCGCGTGCTATTTAAAATTATAAGTGGTAGCATTCGACGAATTTATTGCTTTTCTATGACTACACTGCTAATTTGTAATCTCGTATTAAATTTATATGGCTAATTTTATGGAACAATGGAAGGCACATTTTTAATATTTTGTAAAAGAAGCCACTCGAAAAATAAAGCCTCGTAGAAGTAAACAAATTTATATTTCAAAAATAAATTTCCTTTGAATGCGACACTTTTTCTTTAATGTAATATCACAATTCAATCGACCTCGATGCATTTGGAAACGAAAGAAAGGTTGTGTAAGCAATTATTTAAAAATGATGCGATCAAAAGCAGCTTGAGCAGCTCGTTTTCCGCGGCACCCAGTAGAAATTGTATATTACGCGTGTCGCGGCCGCGTGCCTACCCGTGTATGTATATGTATTTATTATTATTTCCCGGGCTTTTTTCCCTTGCTGCCGAAGCAGAGAGCCGTCAGACGCAGGGACGCCATTCGTCCTGGCGGTGCATGTGAAAATACGACGGGAATATTTCACTTTTCGTAGCGCCCGCGCGCCCCGACGACAGCGTCGCGGTGCCACGTCACGAGGCATTCATTTCGAAATACGTACACTGGTACGTCCAGGCTCCGGGGAGTAGCCTTAATAAATGTAGAAGCATTTATAAAGGCAGCAAGATGCGAATGTTACTCCCCCGTTCCTCTTTTCCCCATCGCCGTCTCTGTTTCGCCCTCTCGTTTCCGTTCCGGTTTCTCTCTCTCTACCCCTTTATTCCTCTTCCTCTTCTCTCTCCCTTTCTCGCGCGCTGTTCGCGCCGGTGACCGATGGAAATAAACGTCAGGGAAGTTCGTCGAAAAATGTCAATAACGCGGAACGCTGCCGGTTAAAAGCGCGAGATCGCCCCGTTCCGCAGCTTTGTCGGGCTGTTTTCCCTGAATGGAAGACTGAGCGGGACTTTTCCCGACCGGAAATAGACGCAGCACCGGGATATATTCGTATCGCTTTCTTTAACCGGCTGCTGTTTAGCCCCTTGATTTATTAGAACGAGTCATACCCGCCGCGCGAGACCTGCCCCGCAGTTATTAATTGCGAGACGGCAACCGGCTCGCCGATCCTCGTTTTCGCGTTTTCGAGGCTTTACTCGAATCGTATACCTTGATTACGCAACCGGTTCCCTGCTCCCACTTGCCACATACTCGAAATCTTCAAGGTTATCCCTCGAACACGCTCCGAACCCTATCGAAGCAAACATTTATAGAATTACACCGAGTATTTGTCGAAACAAGCGTTTATTTTGTCATATTCTAATTACGATTTACCTGTCTGACCCTGAATGATTCTTATCTTTCTGCCTCGTTCGAAGTGTTCTTAATGCAGGTAACGAGCTCGCTCGTTTTTTCTATTTAATTTATTTATTCATGCAGCTCGTATCGTCCTGATCTGAACAGACTTTGTGTTAAAATGATATATTTTCCGTAGTTGCCTGCATGATTTATGGAGAGTTTGCGCCAGCCAGTTTTTAAATGCAGATAATTGATCTAGAATTGCTTTTTATCTTCTTTATTAACCTTTATGAAGCTAAGAAACAGCTTGCGGAGGCACTTCGTATTTTGCATTGCAAATTTCCTTTAATTTCTGCTCTTGGGTCTCTCCTTTGGCTGAAATTCGGATGTAAATCATTTTCTTTGCGCAGAAATAATTGGTTCGCATATTCTGATACGTTCGGAGCGAACGAAACGTTTTGAAAAATACTAAACGTTTTATTCTGTTAGACCGCAGATTTTTATAAAAATACTTGCTAGATCAAACGCAAGTTAACTTTCTCTGTACAGAAATGTTTTCAACATTCTTCTGTCTCATTCTTCGATCGATCAACTGTTTCAGGTTTGAATGGCACCGCGCAAGCGAGTAAACGTTACAGTGAGAAGCGCCGAGCAGAACTGTCTTTTAGCATTGTTTGACAGATTCATTTGCCTCGCGGATCTCGTGACACGCGTTTTGCGAAAGACAAATCAGCCGGGGCATCTTGGAATCGATAAAACGGCCCTCGTCGATTTTTCATCAAGCCGCACGGTTTGCCAGCTGTGTGACTAATGGACCCGGCCGACTTTTGTTCTCGCGATCGCCCGCGAAATCCGACAATGTGTCGTCGCAACGAGAGCCTTACGCAACCGTGTCCCGTGATTGAGCATTGTATCGGGCACCGTGAACAAATTGACGCACGAAACAGTGTCACTCGAGCTTACTGTGCTGAACAATTGAACGTCGGCGGGCGTTATTTAACGCTGATTCACACCGGCCGGTGGAAATTCATTATCTGCCACCTTCGGCGTACCTGTGTGCGCGCCAGGAAGTGGCCACTTGCCGTTGAAAAATCGCTGTTTTCATTCCGCTTACTTTGACGAAAGCCAACATACAAAATCTGCAATTTTTCCCCTCTTGCTAATGTACGGCTGTACTTTATTATTTTTAATTCACGCGGAAGATCTTCCTCAAGAGATAATAACAATGTCCGACGCTTGTCCATGGTTTCGAGTTTGATCAGCAAAAATACTTGTGATTTATAATTCCTATAAAGATAGAATAAACTCCAAATTTCATGCACTTACGGCCAAAAGATTAAGAGAATTTATAAACATCAGTGTATTGTTCCAGAAAGACGTTTACCAATAAAAAGAAATTTTTTAAAAATACCACGTCTTCAAAAATTGACTAAAAAGTATAAAATCATTTTTCCTAATCGCATACCGATGCTTAACCTCGTACAGATAGTGGTGAAAATTTGTGATTGTGAATTTTGAATTGCTATGAAAATATTTGTAAGATTTCAAACGAAAAACGAGTATTTTCATAGTAATTCAAAATTCACAATCACAAATTTTCACCACTGTTTGTACGAGGTTAGAATTCTTTTTGTATATTGCATTGTCATCCAGTTCTAAGCAGTGTTTCCAATTTCAAGTCTCTAGTTCATCGAGAAGTTATTTTAAAATCAATTGCAAAATTTGTCACTGAACAGATAGACAAACAAACAAGAAAAAAAGCTAATAAAAACATGATAAAAAGAACTGTATCCTTTTTTTTCTTAGATTCCAGTTGCAGTGGATTAAATATAAATAAAAATTCATGTCCCGAGATCCAAAGCCGCAATTTTTGTCCTCTCCAATTTTCTCTCCTTAAAAGATTGTTACACACGCAGGGATTAACATTCCCGTACAATGTATCGTGACATTATGCGATATTTTTTTTCGTCTACAGACTCGTTTCATGGCCCGTTTTCTCGCGACGGACCTTTTTGCCCGCATTTTCCCCGTCGCGTCGTCGTCCGATTCCGTCTTTTTGTTTCCCGTTCTGAAATCTCGGGGTGGAACAGGGACGATTCACGCAAACGAATGTTCATCTTATTGTGGTCCCCCTAATGACGACAAGCTAACACAGGAGCACGTCCCGCGACACGGACGAATTTCGAGCGACTTGAACAAATGCTGGCGCATTTCTAACTGTAGCGAGACGCACCAGCGTCCGACGGACGTGCTTTTGATCGGACTTCCGGCAAACTTGAAGCTTTGGGAAGCGACGCGATGAAAAATGCCTGGCTGCGTCCTGTCGCGCGTGTGAATCACTCAAACATTCCCGTCCTTTTTCGAACGCGGGACACGGATTCAATTAAATCTCGACGACTTTGCTATTCTATTTCTGACGCAAACAAAAATTTGAACAATGCTGCTCTTCTTTCAATTTCCTTAGTGGAGCCACTCTATTGATTAATACTTGTAAAATATTCGTGGAATCATTTAAATGTTGTATGACAACTACTTACTTATCATAAGTTTACTTACGATATGTACTTATCATAAATAGTGACTAAGTTAGATGTTCCCGACAGTGACTACCTCTAGATAGTGCCTACCTCTCCCTTTTAGGGACTTCTATTTAAGCTCACGCAAAAGACTTATCGTAGCTTCTTTTTCGTACAACCTCTGTGCAGACTAGAACTCGGCCTCTCTGTCTCGACGAATTAGTACTTTGTCACGTGCTTCTCGTACTTCGTGTCCGGACTTAAGTTGAGGAGTTTTAATAAACTTGTGTTTTGTTACCTTAAACCAAAAACGTTTATTAACCCTCATCCGGAATACAACATAAATTACCCTGTTCGAATTTCAACATTTTCCAATTGAACACGAGTTTAACTCGAATCGTGTGGCATTCGCAACCGATAAAACGATTTATACATAACGTGGTTGATGGGGAAAATTAAGAACATGGGACAGTGAGAATCATCAAGTTGTTCAGCCTGGATGCCTGACCTTTTTAGGGTTATCGTGGTCGTCCAGGAGACTCAACGAAAAAATCATGCGATCGGTCTATTGGTTTCTCGTCCGAGTTTCCTACAGTGTCTAATTACCGGCGGCTGTAGTGGCGCGGCAGCATCGAAACCGATATCAATTTCGCGTTATTAGCGGCGTCCGACTAATCTCTATAAATATTAGCATCCACCCATACGAACGAGCATACACACGGTCTGGTACCGCGTGAACGGCCACGGAACATCTATTTCCAGCTGGAAAGAATGGCCGTTCGTTTTCCGCTTGCTATTAATAGCCCTCTCTAACGATCGCGCAACATTCTCTGTTTATCCGACCCTTATCTGAGCCGTTCAACTTTCCATTAAACAAATCGAAAAATTACGAAACACTCTCCGCGGGCGCAGAAGGTCGCTCGGGATAGTATCTCTCTTGTTGCATTCTATCCGGCACGATGCTAATTCAATTTCGCCGGTGTTGTTCGAGCCTACGCTCGCACGCGGCTCGTTCCACGGAATTTTTTCTCTTGGTTACATGGAAGTTGGTCGGATGTGTTAACGAGCGGAAATGGGAAATGCTGGGGTCAGCAAGATGAATGCTATCGACTCGGCAAGATTCACTTAATAAAACTGCTTCTTTCTTTGCCGAGGGAAAACTACCTCTTTCTTCAAACTAACTCTAGAAGAGAAACTTTATTTTTACCTTATTTAACGTCGCTCTTTGAATTCTTCTATGAGAATTATTTCCCTACGGGACCTATTTAGATGGCACATGGTATATTTCCAGAAGAAGAAAAACTTTCGGAGCACGAATAAAAGATCTTCGTCTCTAGCCTGATAATCGATGCTTCGTCCGAAGAAAATAATTACAGCTACTTCGTCAGCGTTCTGAAAATAATCTAGCGTCAGCACGCTGCTTTCTGTCACACAACTATCCCCAGAAGACAAAAAGCATCGTCGCCCCTGTTTCCCTCGGCCTTCCTCGGTACCGCATGAAAACATCAACAAAATCCATCGAGATCTTGAAGTGACATTTCAAAAATTCCTTGGAGGAGAACGGAGTACAGCATCCGTCGCGAGGATGATCGTGGCCGGCGATCACGAGGTTTTACCAGCGCGTGCATCGTTCGACGAGGCAATTTATATTACTCGCGTCGTCCCCCTAATCAATACCATTCGATCCGGCTCGTCTGGCTCGGTGGGACTCACCAAAATCTCATTCTGCGGCTGTCTCTCCGCCATGGAGAGAACGTGACGCCGCAACGGCCGCCGCCGGGAGCAAAATAAGGAGAACCAGAGGGGAAAAAGAAGACCAAGGGTGAAGATAGAAAGACAGAAAAAATCGAGGGTATACAGTGACAGCATGGCTGAATCCTTGGCGAGGCAGCCTCCGATCGGAACAGCTGTTCCGGGACGCTAGAGCCGAAGATTCTGGCACGATTTCCGCGGGGGCCGTTGAAAAATAACCGGCACGATTAATTCTCGGTAAATATTTAATTGTTATTTTCTCCGAAACGAATAGACTTTTTAAGAAATTTTCTTTAGTAATGCATTGTCATCCAGCTCTATATCCAATTTCAAGTATCTAGCTCATCAGGAAGTTGGTTTAAAACCAATTGCAAAATTTGTCACCGAACAGATAGACAAAAAAGGAGACCAAGGGTGAAGATAGAAAGAAAGACAGAAAAAATCGAGGCGATACAGTGACAGCCTGGCTGAATCCTTGGCGAGGCAGCCTCCGATCGGAACAGCTGTTCCCGGACGCTAGAGCCGAAGATTCTGGCACGATTTCCGCGGGCGCCGCTGAAAAATAACGAAAATGCGTTCGGCCGTGCGACGCGCCGTTCCCGGCACGATTAATTCTCGGCCAGTTAAATGCCCCTGGGGGCAGAGCCAGGCCAGACCAGGACAGGCCGGTCGAAAGTGCGTCAAAAATACGCGGCGCACAGGTTCGCCGTCGCGGATATATTCACCCACACAACAACGAATAATACACCGTGTCCATGGCGCACTCACGCACACGCGTGTTACACACGCCGAGAGACGTATTAATAGAAGCGTGTGGCTCTCTTCTGCTCTGCTCCGCTTTGCTCCGCTCAGCTCCGCTCGGCACCGAGAGCGACTCCGCGCCGTTGTTGCCGACTGTCAAGCGATATTCTAACGAGCCGTGACCGTTGAAACGCGGCGATTTTTCAAAAGCAATCTGCCGAATAGGATCCCATGGAATCCTGTAACGAGGCCGGACCGAACGCCGAGAACAGACCGGTCCCAGCGACGGCCAGTCGCCATGTTCCGACGGCCGTCGCTCCGCCATGTTGAACCCCGTACTCCCACGGACACCGCACCGGTCACCTTCTCTTCTCATCCTGACAACCCATCACTGATTCACTACACTTTTTAACACTCTACGTGTAGATTCCACCCTTCTCGATATTTACTAGTAATTTTGCAATCCCTGATTCCCTCGATTTTTAAACATATTCGCCCAGATCTGCACCCCTTCTCGCCGTGTACTCCATTTTGTGCAGAGTTTGCCGGACTCTCCTGTACCCCGGCATCTTCTTTTCGTTCAGTTCATGTATTTTTGGTGAAATAATTGCTACTTGTGTTTTCGGAGATTTTGTGGGAATATTTACGAAGTAGTTTTAGTCTGTGGAGGATTTAGATTTTTCTTGTATTTTCAAGGATTTTCTTATGTTTTATTGGATGTCATAGTGGAGTTTATGACACGATCATTTCCTGTTGTGTTCAATTTCGTTTAAAATTCTGTTTCCCCATGTATTTCAGTCCTTTCGATTTAGATTATAAAATATTGAAGACATCTATTAAGTGCAATTGTAAGAATCTGTAATCTTCTACGTTTTCGCTTACGAAAGAGTGTACAATAATTCTGGCATCCTTTTTAAAGAATGGAGTAAAGTAATTACGAAATCAACCTCTTCAAGAATTTTGGTACGGACGGAAAACTATTTTCAAGGATTTTCTTATGTTTTATTGGATGTAATAGTGGAGGAATTATTCACGAAATGTACGATTTATGACACGATGATTTCCTGGCATGTTCAATTTCGTTTAAAATTCCGTTTTCCCATGTATGTACCTTTCAATTCAGATTATAAAATTGTAAGAATCTGTAATCTTCTACGTTTTCTCTTACGAAAGAGTGTACAATAATTCTGGCATCGTTTTTAAAGAATATAGTAAAGTAATTACAAAATCAACCTCTTCCTTTTTTTACTCCCAATTTTTATCTTACCGAAGTCTATGTATCTTATCAATTGCTGGTTGCTCGATATCCATTTTGAACGGTTCGCTAAAAAAACCGATTTTTCCGAATTGATTCGCATCATTTTTCCCCCGAATCGAACCACCGCGACTTTAATACAGGATCGTAAATAATTCGCCTTTTTGTGAACCGTCGAATGGTAGATCGCTTTCAAACAGAACTCTCGCGGTAAATGTATTCGTGCATTACGTTTTTTTCAGCTTTCGGCTTTTACACGGGAATGATTTCAACCGAAAATTGGGCTGCCGCGGCGCCATTAATTTTTTACTGCAAGCTTTTTGGTTACATTTTCCCAACGTAACGCAAATACGTTCTACCGTTTCTTTATTTCTGTTCTGCCCGTTGTAAATGTAACGAATCGCTCTTTTAATTAATTTCAACGATGTCGTTTTATGCTTTTGGAATTGAAATGGAAAGAGTTCTCCGTTATTGAAAATAACGTGGACATATTTTTGCGAGTGTATTTTTCAGTTTGTGTTCTACGGGGTTAAACAACGTAGAATTACATGGATTAATTATGAAATGTAGCGGAATTATTTTTAGTGGAAGAAGTTCCCTGTTGACTACGCGCCATGTTCCGACGGCCGACGGCTTCGACGCGCCATATGTGAACGTCAGCCATTCACGATCATTGTCGGAGCATTATAAAATAGTTCGTTAATCTTTTCACACGAAAATATCAACGAGAATATGTGTACTTTAAACAAACATGATTATTTCCACCGATTTACACGTCCTACACATTTGTTTTAAATTTTTCTTTCATGCTAAACGAAGAGGAATACGTATCCACTCGCAAATCAAAACTTATCTCATTCTTTGATCTCCAAAAACAACTGAAGATGCAAACAACACACACGGTTACTGAAATTTAATTAATTAGAATAGCTGTAGCATTTGATCGCGCACACTTTGATAGATGTTCGAGTAAAAAATATTTACTTCTGCAGAATTCCGATGGTTAAAACGAAGTAAATTCATCCACAATTTCACCCACGATTATCCAAGAAAGTATGGTCCGCGTTAAAGCGGCAATATTGAAATTCGCAAGGATTACAATAGTTTTAAATTGCAAATCAAATTTCCGCCGAGCACTGGAGGGGAGTTTTGCAAGCGTCGAGGTTGAAAGTTCATCGTCCAACAAATCACGAAAGCCCGCGTAGAAATCCAAGAAGAAAATTACAAGATGGCGTGACCGGCGGCGGGCGGCCGACGAAACGAACGTCGCCCGATCGAAATTTATCGATATTGCGTGCCGCGAACGCGGCTAATCGTCGTCGGGATCGTTGAAAAAACGCGAAGGAACGAGGTCTCTCTCCCTCTCGGATAATTTTATTATTTTTCGCGGGGGCCTCGTCGATGGGGATATAGGGTTGCAAAAATTATTAATCGAGAGCGGGCGAACAGCCTCGCGGAACCGAGCGTCCTCTCGCGCGCACGTGAAAGAAAGAGGGCCGTGGAACGAGAGGACCGTATTTACGAAACCGGCGAGTACCACGTGTGCGTCGTAAATCATTTGGCTGACTCCTCTAATTATAAGTATGACTATCGCCGCTATCGCATCGTCGCGCGTATAATGCCCCGGAGCCAGAGAGAGAGCCGGTAACAGTGAACTTCTGCCCGCGATAAAACCGTCCTTTGCTCTTACTCGCGCGGCCGGAAAGAAACCGGTGCAAAAAGGGCCGACAGATGAATTCCACGGTGCACGGAATCGGTCCCCGTTTACCGAGAACCAGTTTTAATTGGCTTTTTTACGACCTTTCGCCGACCTTTTTCCAAGACGCCACCCGGCAGACGCTGTTCCGCTCGGCATTGTTCGGTACTGTTCACAGAAATCGGTCAACAGACTAGAAAGTACTCTCTTCTTACCCTTTCTCGAATATCCGAAAAAATAACAGTATCGAAAATGGGGTGGTTTTGATTAAATTCCCATTTTTTTTCGGCTTTTTCCTTCGGAGAAAGAAAAAACACCATTTTGTTAGATTTGGTTTGAAACGGTAAATATTTCATTGTTATTTTCTCCGAAACAGATAGATTTTCTAAAAAATTCAAGTGTCTAGTTTATCAGGAAGTTAATTTAAAATCAACTGCAAAATTTGTCACCCAACAGACAGACAAATAAACAGGAATCGATCAACAGACTAGAAAGTACTCTCTTCTTACCCTTCTTCAAATATCCGAAAAAATAAAAGTGTCGAAGTGCGGTAGATTTGAATAAAATCTTCTGAGAAAGAGAAAACACGATTTTGTTAGACAAATTGCACGTTGCAAGATATTTAAAACTACTGTAAAAAATATGCAACAATATAATCGTACTTTATTCACAAATTTTAATGGAGTTTGAAGATTGTAAATGTACCGAATGACTCCGACATTTTTTGCATTTCTCGTGTTTTACTGTTCATATAAAAATGGTTATCTTAGTACCATTAATCGCGAGTGGTTAGTATCTAAATATATCTATCTAAATAATCAGTAATTTCAATTAGAGTATCCTGGCCGTCGCGTCGAAGCCCTTATCTCCACCCGAACAGCACCACCTGCTTCATTATTGATTTTTGAACGTCGAAATGATCGAACCACCAGAACGCTTTCGACAATCGCTCAAGCGAGCCTTTCGTTTTCGTATCTGCTATGTTTTCGTTTCCACATAAAAGCGTTTTCATTAATCATCGAAACTCGGCTTTCCCCTCGGATATTTTTCTGCCACGAAGGTCGCCACACCCTATTACAAACAATATATAATTTTCTCGCTTTTCCGGCACGCGTGTTCGTTTTCCCGAAACCGGGGTAAACAAGTGCATTTCTCAAAAGCGGTTTTAGTTATCTTGACTCGAAAACTGTGAAATATATCATCGAAAAATTTCCTGGACGTTCGTGTTCGAATTTCGAAGACTTTCTTCGAAGAAAACCCACGCGATTCACGAAAAATAAATTACATCCGGATTGTAAAACGTTGGGAGACCACTGTGCAAAATGGTGGTGGGGCAACGTGCAGTTTGCGACGATTTATAAATCATCGGTTTGAAAATAAAGTTCACAGGTTCGTATATACAATGGAAGGGAATTTAATGATACAAAAATTGTTGGGAGTTATCGTGTGGGAATTTTTAGTGGCGCCTCAGGGCCGGCGGAGTGCAAAGGGCTAATGAATATCAATGGAGCGGAACCGCGAGAAAGGGCGTGAAAGTGAGGCCGTCGACGGAACCGTCCGGGACCTAGCAGCGCGTTATCATTCGCGAATTTAAAAATATTTTCGATAACCGATATCGGCGGGTGCATCGCCGGCCCGCTGTCCGCTGCCGGCAGATATATCGCGCGTCCGAAAATATTACTTCCCGTACATCATGCGCAAGCGGGGCCGGACCGCAGATATCGCGGCCCATTATCGATGTTGCATCAATACCTAACGCACGAATTCTAATCATCGTTGCCTCGATCCCCTTTCGACCGTCCACCGACGCCATTTTGACGGCCGGTCAGAAAAGAATCTTCCTCCTATCACAAGATAAGCTTCGCTTCGAGAGGACGCGATTTAAAAAGGATGGCATTTGAACCAGCCCTTAACGAAACCCTTAGTAAAACCCTCGTGATTTACAATTCCTATGACGAATAAACTCCGAATTTCATGCAGAAAGCTTTGAATTTCTTTCCAGAAAGAAGTTTACCAATAAAAATGAATTTTTAAAAAATACCACGTCTTTAAAAACGGACTAAAAAGTATAAAATAATTTTTCCTAGTCGCATACTGGTTCCTAACCTCGTACAGATAGTGATGAAAATTTGTGATTGTGAATTTTGAGTTGTTATGAAAGTATTTGTCAGATTTTAAACGAAAAACGTGGGCCGCAAGATGCATCGATTATCCATTCGAAAAATGATTTTATTCTTTTTAGTCCGTTTTTGAAGACGTGGTATTTTTTAATTTTTTATTTTTATTTACACAATTATTTTCTGCTTTTTAGTCTTGTGTACGTGAAATGTTTCAATGGATTTTTAACATTTTTACCATGTTATGAAATTATAACAGAGACATGTACTAAATTTTAGACAATATTGTAACCGCGACATATCGAAAACAATGCCGTAGCGAATTGTATCGAAACGATGACGTAGCATTTCGCGGGGGGATGAAAGGGTAAATATTTCATTCTTATTTTCTCCGAAACGGATAGACTTAAAAAAAATTTAATAATGCATTGTCATTCAGTTCTGAACCATGTATCCAATTTCAAGTCTCTAGCTCATCAGGAAATTAGTTTAAAATCAATTGCTAAATTTGACAGACAAACAAACAAGAAAGCGAGCTAATAAAAACATAGTAAAAATGAACAGAATTGAATGTGAACAGCATCCGGTAACTTCTAATATAAAACATTTACCTTGAAACTTCAAATCCTGAAGCAAAAGGCTCGAACATCGTTAGAATCAGAACCACAATACACTCGATCACTCTCTCGCGATTATTCCATTGAACGGGCACCGATTTAAACAATCTAGGAAATCGATCAAAGATCTAGCAGAGGCTGTAGAACAGAATCGATGGACCGGACGTCCGGTCTGCGTGGAATTTAGTGTAGAACTGAACCAGGTAACTGGATTTTCTCTCGTCGGTCGGGAATGAAGCCCTTGCGACCTTGAATCTCGCAATTTGCTTATTCAAAACGAATATTGCGGGGTTAGGCGGTGGCAAGCAAGCCTTTGGGTTGTCCGGCAGTAAATCAAACCGTGAACGGATCCCTGGTCATGGTTGTTCTCCCTCTGACTCTCTCGCTCTCTCCCTCTGTTCGTGAGTAAAGGATGAGAGCGGATGGTTCGACAGGTGAAGCGAGAATCTAATTTAAACGATCGTTGCGATCGTAGGAGAGAGGGCTAGGATCGTTTGTACACGATATTGCGCGCCGACCTTTCGCGATGGAATCCGCACTCGGCCTCGTTATGGATCCATCGGGGAATTTTAATTGAAGCTGGAAGATGGCGTGTTGCGAGGACCTTGTTCCCTCGAACAACGCTCGACGGTTTTCCTTGTTAGAGATTTGTTGTACCGGCGCTTACGCTCGCGCAATTAGCGCTTCGAGAGGCTATCGCAATTTTAATGCGGCCATTTTCAACCATGCAACTCTGTAGTTTCCCTTTCTTCCCGAGCGTTCTCACAGTAAAAATCATCCACGAATAACCTAAAGTCCGGAATGCTGTTTTTTTGTTATTTCGTGTAATTGTATGCCTCGAACATGTTTTCGCGAGTTATTATCGTGGTTGTGAAAGTACTCGATCTCGAAGGTAGATTATTTTGAGTAGAGACGGTGTAAAAATCGCTGTTTGGTTTCGCCGTGGTTCTTTTTGCGGTGTTAATTGGCGCTGTCGTCGATGGTCTGTTGATTTTTATTTCATCATGCGTCTGGGAAGTGTGGGGATTATAAACTTCGATTTTATTATGGCAGATGGCTGTGTGTGGGGAAGTTCGGCCGCGTTCTTGCTTTGCGCAAACACGGACGACGTTTGCGAACTTTCTTCATTCCTGCCTCGCGGAGTTTCCTTTTTGTAAATGTAACTTGCCGGAGTTTGTATTTATAGTTTTCTTGGAGGAGTTTCCTTTTGTTCGCCGCGGTCCTGTGGGACGTCTCTGGATCATTATTATTGCGAATATGTGTCCGCTGCTTTATTACAGACTGTTTCCTGCTGTTCCGCCATTTATCAAACGACGTTTCAAGGAAACAAATGGAAAAATAAAAGTCGCGATATCAGAGGAATATGAAATACATTCTACCGCGTTAAATTGTAACAGACTGCTGATACTGCGATCTGCCTCTTAATTTAGAAGTCTTGTCGACGCCACAACATTCTCGTTCCCGTCAGTATTTTCGAAATGTGTGTTCGCGTCAGTGTGGCTTTATGTAAATACAAACTTTGCTATTCCCATTTAAATGGCGTGGACAAATGGCTTGGTCTTTTTCCATTTTCGTCACAGGAACCGGAATGATTTATTGCCGAAGCAACAACAGCGCGGAGATAGCAAGCTTCCTCTAATCCAAGCATTTCGTAACACGCAGATAACTTTCCGAAACGCTTTCAGATTTGGCTACTGCTTCTTAGGTTGCTGTACCGGATGACTCTAGATAAACTGACCGCCTACGGTTTCTCAGAACTGTTTCTCTTTGCCTAACCAGGAATCAAAATATTCATTATCTTTAAAACAATTAATATCTGATGAACCCTCTGACTCGAGTATTCAAATATGTATATACAGAACGATTTCATAAATGTTTTATATGTCAGGCATCCTAAAACTGAACCGTCCAAACCTCTCGTGTTTCCTCCAAATATTTCCACATCCTTTAAAAAACCATACCAAGTCACACAAAACGCCGTGGCCAATTCGTTCCCTAACCAGAAATCAAAATATTCATTATCTTTAAAACAATTAATATCTGATGAACCCTAAGACTCGAGTATTCAAATATGTATATACAGAACGATTTCATAAATGATTTATATGTCAGGCATCCTAAAACTGAACCTTCCAAACCTCTCGTGTTTCCTCCAAATATTTCCACATCCTTTAAAGAACCATACCAAGTCACACAAAACGCCGTGGCCAATTCGTTCCCTAACCAGAAATCAAAATATTCATTATCTTTAAAACAATTAATATCTGATGAACCCTAAGACTCGAGTATTCAAATACGTATACACAGAACGGTTTCATAAATGATTTATATGTCAGGCATCCTAAACCTGACACGTCCAAAACCGAACCTTCCGAACCTCTCGTATTTCCTCTATATGTTTCCACATGCTTTAGAAACCATACCAAGTCACACAAAACGCCGTGGCCAACCTCAGACACCTTAGCCCACCGCCACCGACTAAACTCAACTCGAAATTCAGATCCCATCTCAGAACCCAAAGTTCAGCCACGACTTTGACGTCACAGGCTATCGCTCTGCGTTCTGAAGCTGCCAAAAAGAATTCGTGCAGGATATACGGCGTTGCGTGTCTCACTGTGCATGCGAAAAGGGTCTGTGGACGGAAGGGAAGCCTTTGGCAGTAAATCACAGCGGATCGGTCCATTTTGACGAACATCCAGAACGGACACGGGCGAGGTGACCTCGTTGCGCTTCCACGGAGCATTTAAAGTGGGTCTGTCGCAGGTATCGGTTCGTTTGCATAACTCCGGTAACCCCTTGTAACCGAGAACCCTTCACGGGGTTCCTCGTTGACGGGCTCCCTCCCCGACGGGGTACTGGCAAGAACTGGACGAATTTCTCGGTGTCGAGAATAAAGGCCAGCACGGTAAACAGAGAAACGGCACGGTTGGCACCCTGCGGCCACCACCGTCGTAAAACCCGATCGCGCGATTCGCTCTGCTTCAGTTAACGTGAATGCCGGACACCATCGGAAGTCTTTGCGGATTCGCCGAGGACCGCCGCGCGGACGAAAGAACGTTTGCGGATGTGGCGGCCGCCCGGAATTCCACGTGAAATGCGCCCCGGCTTTCCGCCCCTGCGACTCAGCTACTCGCTCGTTTTCCGCGAGGATTCCTCGGGAACCCTTGACTGCCGGCCACCTGATAGATGGGCCTTCGCCTATCTTGCTCTAGCCGAGGATACGGACCGTGCCTTAGAGCTCCCTAGCCCGTTTTCAAACGGTGATACTCGGATCCGAAGATTATGCCACTGGACGGTTGAACACGCTGCTCTAGATGGCCAGTCACTGATTATTTTTCCTCTATCCGAGGATCCAGGCTGTAGGGGTTACCGAGGATTGAGCTTTTATTATTTTTCAAGCAACGACGCAACTGATTATCAGGTGTTGCTCCCTTCGTTTTTCTAGCGTGTTCATACGAAACGAAACACCGGCCAATGACGGTAACAAGAAGATGCCGCTGCGATTACATTACAATATTATAATAAGCACGGAATTACACCGGCGAGCTGCGTAATTAACCACTTCCTTTACATTTCTCGAGATACTGTCGCGATTTCACACGTCCCGGGGAACCTCGAAATTCGTTTGTGAGCTACTTCCTTCTGAAGACCCGCGTCGAATAATCTACGCATCTTGAAATATTAGTACAAGCGCAGTTCAAATTCAATTAATAAAGATTACGTACGAGAAAGAGTTGTCTACAATTTCTTTGTACATCTGGATCGAGAAGACCCTTCGTGTAGAAAATGATCGAAGTGATAGTAGCCACGTGAGTCTAGATGAAGAACAAAGGAAGAGGAAGGAGACACTGAACATTGTTGATTCTACTTAAAAATTAACAAATTGGTGATGTTTGCTAGATTAAGATTAAAAGTAAAGGAAAAAGCAAGCGTTAAAAATATTGAAAGAAGAAGACGTCATTTAACATTCAAAATAGTAATTAAAATTGCAATTGAACAGGAAAATTGACGTATGAAGAACAAAGATACTAAACATTGTTGACTCTACTTAAAAATTAACAAATTGCTGATGGTCGCTAGGTTAAGATCAAAAGTAAAGGAAAACGAAGGTGTTAAAAGTATTCTTGATTTTACATGCACAAAATTAAAATCTAGACCAACATTAAAAAGTATAATGAGAGAAGAAGACGACATTTAAAATTCAAAATAGTAATTAAAATTGCAATTGAACAGGAAAAATCTCGTATGAAGAACAAAGGAAGAGGAAGGAGACACTAAACATTGTTGATTCTACTTAAAAATTAATAAATGGCCGACGTTCGCTAGATTAAGATCAAGAGTAAAGGAAAACGAAGGCGTTAAAAGTATTGTTGATTTTACATGCACAAAATTAAAATCTTGACCACCATTACGAGTATAATGAGAGAAGAAGAAGACATTAAATATTCAGAATATTAATTAAAATTGCAATTGAACAGGAAAAATCACGTACGCACGGCAGCGGCCTCCCGCGAGGAGTTTGCCACCTGTACGCAACATAACAAGTGAGCTCGTTGAATAAAACTATCAGGCCCGGACGAGCCCCCGCAAATCGTCAGATCGTAATCTGCGCATTATTCCGACGATGCCGAATAAAATATCGATTATTCTTGCGAGCGGGTAGGAAGCGGCGGATTGAAGCGCGCCGGAACGTGTCCTGAAAACGAGGAGCGGTCAGTTATCGAACGGTCGGTTATCCCGGCTGGAAAAATTGCGTGCCGGTCGCAGGAAAATTGCGTGTCGGTAGACAGATTATTTTCGCGCCGTTTCGAGCGGCGTCGACTTAATTCGCGAAGACACGCGAAAGCGCGGCAGACAGTGCATAATATTCGCGGCAATACTAACCGGCCGTTGAATATGTACATTTTTATAAAGCATACCCTGCTACGATTCTCGAAGCCTCCGCCGCGAGGAAACAGATAGAAATGCGGAGAGAACGTGAAGAATTAACAGTGCCGCGCCGGTGATTTATTCGAGCGTTAATATTCCAGATCCTTTATCGAGTGGATTACTCGGTCGTGGTCTGGGAACGATTCAATTCGACGCCATTCTTTTGTCCTTTGTGGTTCTGCGGGTCTGCAAGTATTTTTATTCGACGCGCAACGGAAAAGAGTATATTCCCCGCCGTATATTCGCCGTCGAAACTCACATAAGAACACGCTCACGTGTTTGGTGTTTTTCAAACGATCAGCTGTGAGGAGTTTCAAGTCACAGCGCGTGTGTACTAAACACACGTCGGCAATCGCGAAGGGCACCCGTTACAATTGCTCGCTACCGTTCGCGGCCCCCTTTTTCTTTTGTAATAACAACACGCCCGTTAGTGCTCGGGCAAGGTGTGCCTTGCCATCAGATAAGTAAATCAAAAACACTGTTTTAAATTTCTCCAACAAATATAAGTAGAGGCACAAATTTCCAAGTATTCTAATTTCTGAAACATTGTTAATTGCATTATTAGGTTGTTCGGAAAGTAAATGCGTTTTTCGTGTACAGAGACAACGAAACGATTTTCCGAACGAACTAATGTTGTTCTGAAAAATTGCTAAAACAGCACGTTTATAAACTATGCGACAAAACTACCGCATCGTATCAGCTACAAATGTTTTGCTACATTTCGTGTAGGATTTTTAAATAATTTTGTCGATGTGAAAGTTTGATAGTTTTATTCCGGAGCAGTCTGTGTTTGTAAAGCATTATTGAATTCCGGATGAGCTCTCGAGGCTCTTCCGGCGTCGCGTTCATTGATGTATAGCTTATCGCAATCATTGATAAGGAAACGGTGAATAAAACAATTTGTATGAGTTAGCGGGTTGATGAATGAAGGTAAACTGTTCGAGACACGAGGTGGGAGGTATCGCAGCGGACGCAACACGCCGCGCCTCTAATAATGATAAATGAATAAGTAGCCAAATCGGCCTCCACAAAGGGCCCATTGATTCGGTTTGATTGATGATTCCATAGTCTTTGTGTTTCGGTGCCTGATGGAAACCACAGACGCGGTACGCCTCCCTTGTTGTGAAACGCGCTACGTTATTGTGATGGTCGCGTCCATTACGACGATGACGGCCGATACCACGCGCGAAAAGGTCTCCAAACGAAATTATTGGTAATTTATGGAAAATCCTCACACGTCCGACATTCATTTCGAGCGGAGCCAACGAATCGTGAAATTTGCGCAGCATCGCATTATCGTAAATAATTGATTAACTCCTCCAAGAAGCATTGTTCCCTAGGTATTTTCTCGTTAGGGTTGAATACGGGGGTGTTGAAAATGTTACTTGAAAAATTATGGATATTTTTGTAACTGGGCGTTAATCATCTTTCACGATTGTACCTCCTGAGAATACTATAAAAAAAATGTTTACTCGTTAAAAAAGTATGGGCATTTAAACTGAATCGAGAAAGGAATTACAATGGAACGAACGAAATCGTGTAGAATCAGTTGAGGGCAAACAACCGACCACAAATTTGCAACAAAGTATTCGAGTGTGCACAGGTTGACCGGAAGTGGTAGATCCAGAGGGTCTGACTCGGACGAGAGGTTAAAAAACGTTGGTCGGACGATTCGAGCGATCGAATCGAATGATTATCGGTGGCGGCGCGGAGTAGTTGAACACAAAGTACGCGAGGTAGCCATCGCTTATCCGGTTCGAATCTAGCTGCATTAAAGCTCGTCTTGTGCACGGTGGATCGTTAGATTCGCGGCCCGTTATTTTCACACCGATAAGAAGACGGTGTCGGCCATCTTGATACGGTTCACCTGTCGCTTGTTCCGCCGGTGCAAAGCACGTTTCGGCCGAGAGACGATCGGTGCCGCATTAAAAGCGACGTCCCTTAATTAATTCGTCCGGAGGAATAAATTTCCCCTCTCTCCCCTCCTTCTCCTCTTCGTCCACCGTCCGACGAATCGGCCGATAATTAGCGTCAATATTCGATGACTAATGCGGGTCCGCCGGTGACGTCGTCGTTAATTTTTGCGCGGCGTATCGTAAACAGGACGGTTATAAATTAACGGATCTCCGCGGAGGCTCGAAATTAACACCGTTTACTGACTAGCTTCTGGCTCTGCCGGATTCCCAGGCGCTATTTGAACGCGGCAGCGCATCGAATAACGCTGCGCTCGATATTTTTATATATCCGTACGCGCGCAGCACGTCGACGGTGTTTGCGCGCCGGATTAATTTCGGCGCTGTTTAAATACTCCGCGGGATCGTGTCCGATTCAATTAGCAGAATATATTTTATTAAACAAACAGCAGCGGCGCGCACGCCATGACCTTGGCTGCCGCTCGCTGCCGTGGCCGCGTGAATTTTTCCACTCGCAATAAATGCGAAACTGTAAATAAATCTCTGATACAGAGCCGTGGACCAGCGTGCCGCTGTTAGCTGTTTATAATTGTTTACACGCCGCGAGTGTATAACAGGCCGTCGAATATTTCCGAATTCGCGCGTTCCCGCGATTATGAAGTCGGTGAACGCGCGCCGTTTTTCACTCCCGTTTATTTACAGGTTTTTATTCAATCGTTAATGTAGGTTGCAAATGTGGTGGGCGAAACGACCGAGCAGTTAATGGGGGAAGAACGGGATGTGTTTATGATGAGGATTCAGTCGTTAGGGGTTGAAGAGAGGGTTGTTATTTATGAATATTTTATGAAAAGTCTTCTTGTTTAACTCGCTTATCGGATCCAATGTGAATGGATACATTTCTACAGGGAACGAGTGGAAATAAATTTTTAATAAATCGCAAGGAAACATTGATTGAATAATGTACTTTAGTTTTTATTAATTTTTCATGAATTGAAGATTGGCGGGCAGGTAGCGCGGGGAGGAATCGCGGTGGAAATTCCGCGAAAGCTGGGTTTGTCGGGGTAAAATCACGAGCGTGCGGGGGTGGATGGCAGGGTCGTAGCGCGATTGGTCAAAGCGGGCGACCGGAAACGCGAGAAGAGTGGCCGGTGACAAACGGCGGCGCGTATCGCGACCGGTGAATAAAACAAATGAGAGTGGAACAAAGCTGACAGTGGCGGCGCGGCGGTGTACGGACAACGCGGAATTCGAGGGTGAAAGTGGGCGAGGCCCCGGGGCCAAGGGGTAGTTCGGCTAATGCGCGATGATTAAACTAACGGCCGCCACCGATCACTCTGCCACGAAAACCCTCTGATCTTCTCTGAGACCCACCCTCGAAATCGACGTCCGGCAATCCTTCGAATCGTTTCTTTCTTTTAGCCTTACCAGTCGCGTTTCTTGCTGGTATCCTTGACACAGTTCGATCCTCGAGTTCCACCCCCAAAGAACAATCGCTCGATCTTCGATCCCTCGATCAGGACCACGGAAAAACTGAGATTGTTTTGGACAGCGCGGATATTTGTTACGGGGATGGCTGGACGCCGACAACAGACATCCTTATTAGTTACTGATCATATTTGGGGGTGGTTTAATGGTTTAATTAATGCCCTCGAAAGTTCATATTGTTTCTCCAAGTTTCAAGAAAATCTGACCACAAATAAAATATTCGTCATACAAAAGTTTCAACCCCTTTTCACCCCCTTAGGGTTTTAATTTTTTAAAATACCGAAATATGGGCTTGATTAATAATATCAGAGAGCATTAAGATCAAGTTTCAAGGAAATCCGAACACGAACAAAATATTCCTCATACAAACGTTGCAATCCTTTAAATATTTATTTTTAATTACTTATATATTTATATATATTTTTCAGAATTACTTTTTAAGAATATTTTATCCCATCACTGCAACGACAAAATAAAAATTCCGACGAAATATTTTCTGAAACAGGACGAAACGCGGACTGTTTCGAAGTGGATTCGCGAGGCCGATTCTTGTGTTTGCGTCATCCAAGCTGAAACAGAAGCTGCCCGCGGCAAAAGCCGATAAACATCGGCGGAACTTTTCGTTTTCTTCGGGCAAGAAAGCACCGTCGTCGCTCTGCCGCGCAACTTGAAACAGGATCCGCGGGTTTCCCCGGTCCTCGTTTTTGTTTCGCGGTTAAGCGGGGACGTTTCGTGCGTTTTCGAATTTACGATGTCGCAGCGACGACGACACGTATCAAAAGAAATCGAAGGGACGAAGAAGGAGGAATACGGACGGGAGAGAAGAACGGGGTTGGAAGACGCGGGGGTGGATAGTCGGTAAGAACAATGATGAATGCGACGAACTCCAGGATTCGGCGGAGAGTTCCGGCGAAAAGTTTTACCCCGGCGACTATATCTGTGTCGCAATTTTTCTTTTCCGCGTGTGTAATTACCGTGGGAAACTGGCCGGCCCGCTTTCAATGACGTTTTTCCTACGGAGTTGCTCTTCTACGAAAATACTCCTGTTCCGTAATAAATATCCAACTTCAACAAATATTTACCACGATTATACATTTCGATTTCTCCTTTCGAGGTTCGAAGGTTTCGATTTCTGTTTATTGAATTGATCACAATAAAATTGCTCTAGCCAGTGCATTATGTTCTTAGTAGATGATCCGATGGATACCAAGGTTATCAAACGGGCCTGGTGGAGCTGTGTTAATATTGAGTCGGTGGGGATTCGATATACATATGCTCATATTAGCACTAAGACAAACAGTCCCGACTAATCCGTTCGTTACAGTTTGTCATTCGCCAATTGTCTAACATCCCAAAAATCAAACCGTTCCAACAATCTTTCCGGTCACCGAAACTGTCAGCGATGCAAACGCAAAAATAATCCAAACGAAGAACGCTAACAATCTTACAAATCCGAGAAGAATTAAATAGAGGATCCAAATAATTTTTCAACGGGAAGATATTCCGGTGTTATTAAGAGGTTCCAGGAGAAATTCAGAAGTCTCCCAGTATTTTTGCGACAAGTACGAAGAGCGGGAAGCAAAGAGGAAGCGAAGGGACGCATGAAGAAGCGCCATCTGTCAGTTCTCAATTCCCTTTGGTCATAGCGCTCGCAGACACGGCAGAAAAATGATCCCCCTGGATTTTCGAGCGGTACCATCGCCGGCTTTCACCCTCTCTGACACATACACACGTACGTGCGGCCAGACACACGTATCCGCCGGTTTCATAAAAATCGCGGGACTCCTAAAACCGGAAAGGCGGCTGCGCAATGTTCCATCGTCGAATTCCTCGCGATCTGCGTTAGTTCCTGCAACGATTAATTCCGGCCGTCTTCGAAATCGCGACCCTCGATATCTTTCTTTTGCGTGCGATCCCTTGTCCGTTTCGTCGGCCATTTGTAATTGGTCCAGGTATTCCGCTTGAATTATTATGTTCCTCCTGCAGATTGCCCGGGTCATACAATCTTCATTAACCCTCGCGAACGGTCCCCCAGTTCCCCATTTTCGGCCTGAGAATGTACGAGACGGAATTAATACGAGGGCCAGCAAGCGGAGTCCCTGGGATACTAATTAATTGACAGTAGAAAATAATTCGATACATTCCGGATCATTAGGGTGGATCCGAGTGTCTAAAAATTATTTATTTCACACCCCTAAAGACCATGTCCTCTTTATGTTCTAAACACCATGTTCCATGAAAAAGAAGACATCAGAACGGTTTCGTCCCCCACCCCGAAGATCACCGAGATCCACGAGATTTCCGTGTTACCAACAACAGCAATCTTCGCGGTAACAATTGTTAATACTCGTTGAAGAGGGTAACGGTCGTTACGTTAACGTTCATAGAACGCTTCAGGTATCTTGGTACACGACGAGAGGATCTCTCTCTCTCGAGGCAAAACGAGCTGGGGAAAAAGAAGAGGAAGGGGCGGGTGAGAGGGAGGAAAGAGGGATGAAGGGAGTAGAGGTAGGGGGTTGAAAAAAGTTTCCGAAGAAAAATACGTTGAGAGCATGCGAGAGGAAAAGAATATTCCCGGGGTGGTTTCTCCCCCGGTGTCGAAGCCCGCGAAGTGGCGCATCCGCCGTTGGTGGCGTCGAATGGGGTGCGCGAAAAAGGGGGTTGATGGGGAGTAGATGGGTGGGGGGGAGGAGGTTGCAAGACGAAGCCAACCAAACCAACCCCCGGGTTGCTCGCTCGCTCGCGCCGCGTCCCGCCGCGCAACAAAAGCGTGATAAATCGAGTACATTAATTCGCATTTTACCTTTGTTTGCGTTATGGAATACAATATTAAATGGAATGGCCGCACAATAGATAATGTTGGCCGCCATCATTTACGCGGGAAACGCGGTGCCGAGACCCGGAGACGTTGCTTAGGCTCCTCTCGCCATCATCCGCGATGGAATCCGCTCTTGTAGGCTCTCCAGGATTCGCTTTCCTCTCTTCCTCTCTCTTATTCTCCCTCCTCTCCTCTTCACTGGATTCCACCGTTTCTGATCGCCGTTTTCGGGCTGCCATTAATCTGAGAACCTGCTGAGAACCTGCTCCGGTCCTCGATTGATCCGGCCCGAATATGCGCCGATGATCGATAGATTCTTCGGGGACGCGTCCATATTGATTTTAATGCGCCTCGCTGATTGAATGCGCTTTAGGCTTGCTAGCCACTTGGCGAACGGAGCGGAACCTTGTTGCAAGATGTACTGCACGGGAATCGCAAGTTTCCGAGCATCTACACAAACTAAAGTACGAACTAGATTATTCATAAAAATTATATATGTATAAAATTATGTACTACGGATATTTATGCATTTATTGGATCTGTAAATTTATGAAATCAGAATGATTATTAAAAAATTGCCAGTACAAAAGTATTGAATAAAATAAACAAAAAATGAAATTGTTATTAATTAAAAATGTCGAGGCATTATTTCTCACTCATTTCCGATGCAGATGAATCTAGGTCCCGCGTGGAAGTATAAACAACATCTTCGTCCCGCCCAATAAGGCAGCAGCGAGCTTCGTCAATATCAGCGGAGGAAATGGGGCCGATTCCTCGGAGAAAGCGTCCTTAAAACGAAGCCCGTGTCGCGATTCCATCGAGGCCGTCCGAGAAGAACCAACAACGGTCCGAAAAACGTGTTCCGGTTGCCCGCGGTGGTTGCTCGGAGTTCTCGTTCGAAGGCAGCGATCTTTAATCCGCGGCGGGGAGCGTTTCCGCTCGGTCTGCCCCCGGAGCTCAAGGTCCGTGGAACCCGGTGGCGGCTGCAAATGGTGTTGGCAGGGCCGGGTGACGCATGGATTCGATTCCTGGGAGCTCGTGATTCCGCTCGGTTAGCCCCGCGTCACTCCCAGCGAGCCCCAAACCCCATTCCAACCGCCCCAAACCTCCTCCAACCTCCCCGAACCTCTTCCTACCCCGACGCAGCCGTCGCTGCGCTTCCATTCCGCTCGCTGTCGTGGAATCTGGACCTCGTAGCTTACCTACCGTCTATATGTATACGTACACGAACACTGGCACACGCAGAGTGTGGACCTGTACAGAGGCAAGTGTCTATGGAAACTGTGCGACCGATCGGGAACAGGACGCTCGAAAGGATCACGGGAACGCGGATGTCGCGAGGATCAGCCTGATAGGACTATTCAGCGCCGGTGTCCTGCTAATGCGCTTCCACTTGATCGACCGAACAACGATCGTTCGATTTGACCATAATTGCTGTTCATTGTTCGGCCTGTCTGAAATATCATTTCCAACGCACGGAACTAGTAATCAAACAATTAGAATTACGTTCGGACGCCATTCTGAAATAATGGTACCCGATCGACTCGTCTAAAAGGGACAAGAGGGTTGTTCAGCACGCAAAATCTCCATTTTCTCCAGACCGATCCGAAGACGGTACTCACGAACGAATGAACTCAACTTTCGAGAGCTATCGATTATCAGTCCCGCTCCCTGCTATTCGCTGTCCTTCAGGATTCTCCGCCTCTTCCGGTGAGTTTCCACCCTTCCGACATTCATTAGCCCTGGCAATGGCGAAGTAATTTAATTTGTCGCAGGATTTGTGGAATGTTAATGAAAGCAGGACAGGCATCCCTGTATCAATTTCTGATTAAAGTTGGCACGCTCGGTTCGCCAGATGCGGGACGATCGTCTCTGTTCGACGCATCCCCTAATTCCACCCTCCTCTACTTTGTATTTCGATCATTTTAGCTGTACCTACGAACAAATCATTTATTTCTTCCATTCGGTACGATCGAGTTTTTAATCGATGCCTGACGGAAAGAATCATTAGAATATTTAATTATTTTCGTTGAAACAGAAAAAGTATTAATGATTTCGGCGCAATGGTTCGATCAAATGAACACTATAAATCAATTTTACAAATAAATTTAGAATTAATGTACAATATGATTTTATTATAACATTCTTCTTTCTTGAAAATGATCCACACAAGGATCGAAACGTTGAAAGTTTAAATTAATTTGTGAAATTACTTTACAGTATTTCTTTGATCGAACCGTTGCGCTGAAATCATGAAATCAGAAAATACTTTTTCTGTTTTAACAATCATACGATCGATAATAATAACATGTCCGTTGAATTTTAAACACACGCTTGTAACAGGTCATACAATAACCCTGACGAGCACAAAAATACAAAATACATACAAAACAAATTGTGATTTTCTAGGAATTATTTCTGCAGATAGGTAACACAGTTCCAACATTGGGAATAGCAAAAAAAGGTAGAAAACAGTGTATCTGCGGTTTCTACTCGTCCCAGAAGCTCATCAACAGCTGTATTCGCGTTTGCAACAATGTCCAGCGGACAGAAGGGTTGAGATATCGGTTTGCACGTCGATGCTCGGAACGTGGAACTAGGGGGTGGTACGAGGGGGTGCGAGAGGCTCGATGCTGAATGTTTGGAGAGGGTGGAACAGGAATGAGGGTACCCGTTCACTCCGGTAATGGAATACCTTCGCCGGAGGAACGCAATCACGCTGATGTTTCGGAACCCCAAGGCTGCCACGAGGGATTTCCACGCTCATGAGCAGATCAGGCTTGCGTGTTGCCCCTCTGTCTCTCTTCTGTTTTCCACTCTCGGCTCCCGCTCCGTCCCGTTTCTCCAATTTCAGCCTCCCTTCTACTCTCTACGTTCCCCACCTGTCAATCAACGATATCGCGCGGACCAAATTCTTTTTCCCGAATACGATCCCCGATCGGAGACTGATCGCTCCCTTATCGATACTCACCCTCTTTCAACGAGACCGCCATTCGTCACTTCGCTAACCACTTGACGGACTAATTGGCTTGTCAGTCCTAGCAACGAAACAATTTTAATAACAAGATTGCAGTGAAAGATATTACGTACAGCTAGAAGAGAGAACGTTCCTTCTGAACAAGGTAAAAGACACTGTCAACAATGCTGGAAGCATTAACTAAGGATCGGGGAGGAAAGCGAGCAAGTGGTTCGAAACTTTCTAGCAATGCATTACAATCTGCAATTCAAGGAACGATCCTGTTTTGATCCCTTGCCAAGGTGCGGTGCAACATTGTTACCGTGATGGTAACATGAAATTCATGCAGAGAAATTTTCAGATGATCTGTGAAACGAAAAATGGAATAATTTATATAGGATATTTGTCCTTCTAAAAATCAATTAAAAGATACTCTATCCTGTGCAAAGAAATATTCCGACTTGCAAAAGCAATGATCCCGAGAAAGATTTTTCAGGAAGATTCTCCGCAGGATCGGTCTTTTTTATACATTCCCATCCGCGAGCGAACGAATTCCGCATTCCGGAAATCGCGGGGCGTTACTCGAGGTCCCTTGCGGGTCGTCGTCGCCCCCCTAGGGCGACATAACACCCCCGGTTTGGAATCTCCGTCTAAGTCTGGCCGAGAGCAAAGTTATGAATTCTTTCGAAAATCTTCGCCGGTGATCCTTCGAAGTTGAGCGGTCGACGGGGATCAAAGAAGTTGCTGGAGGATGCAGGGGGTGGAAAGGGGTGGATCAAGTTGCCTTAGGATGAAGCCTGGACGGCTTTCGGCTCTGGGGGGCGGTTGGTGGAGCTCGAGGAAGAAGAAGGTGGAAAATAAGAAAACGAACAAGGACTGAGGAAAGAAGAAGAAGAAGGGGGTTGGGGAGGCCACGAGCTGCGGGAGATTTCAGCAAGAGGAATACGGGTTGGTGTCGATGAAGGGGTCATGGGAGTTCAAGGGTGGCTAGAAGGGGGTCAAGAAATCGGAGGGCAAGAGATTCAGGGGGCTGAAGAAACTGAGGGGCAAATCCAGGGTTATTAAAATAATCAGGGGAAACAGATTCAGGGGGCAGTCGAAATAGAGGGGGTTTAGAGAATCTAGGGGGCTGAAGAATCAAGGGGGGGCGTGGAAATGGAGGAGGCTGGGAAAATTGAGGAGCGAGAGATTCAAAGGACTGAGGGACTCGCGGAGTTTGGGACGATTACGCGAGAGGAATCCCGGCCGGTGTCGATGGAGGAGTCATGGGGGCTCCGGGGTGGCTACGGGGGGTCGAGAAAGGAGTGGGAGATTCTGTGGGCTGAGGAAATCGTGGAGTTTGAGACGATTACGGGTGAGGTAGGGGCCGCCGCGAGCAAGCCGCGTGGAATACAAAGCAGCGACCGAATGATAGACGAAGAAAGAATGATAGAAGAAGATGGGGGTGGCCGAGGGGGGCTAAACGGAGGAGGACCACGCTTCGGAAAAGAAGAGACCCCCTGCCGCCTATTCAAACCGCGCGTGATATATTGCCGCGGATAATCTCTAAATATATTTATTTTGTACTTTCTTTTTACAGAACGTCGCGTCGCGCCCTCTCCCCTCCCGCTTTCCTTTATATTCAAGCTTCAACTCGAACCCCTGTCTACTCACGACTTTTTGGAATCGGCGCTGTTCGCGGGAGCAATGTTTGTGGAGACCCGATCGCGTCTAGTTTCGGGATTATAAACGAGCGGCGCACATGTTTCCAGAGGTAAACCAGAAAAATGACTGTCCGCCACGCGCTTCTGTCCGGTTATCGCGTACAGTGAACAGAATTCTCGCTCGACGTGTTCGTGCGAGAATGCTGGTGCATTTTTAACTGTTGAAGACGGTGGAGAGTCTTCTGGTAGTGCATCTTCTTGTGTTTTGTTTTGAAGAGACTGACTTCGATATCGTTGAACTTCATCAAATTATTAAGGGAAGAATGAAATAGCGCAGTTGGCGAAGAGAAAATGTTCTCTATGGACTCCACCTTCGGCACCCCTGTCGAAGAGAATTTCGAAGCAAACAATAGTAGTCCAGGGCCGAGGAGGTGCCTTAGATTCCCATAATCCGTTCAAACCCCGTGGCTCCGGTCTAATATCAATGATCGAGGGTTGGCCGATGGTCCCCACGGTGGATTCCTCGATCATTGATATCGTGGAAAGAACGGTTGGATCTGATGTTTAGACACGAGCAAAGGAGAAGATAGAAGTAGTGGCAAAGTTTGTCCAGGGTGGCTGTTGGAAACGCGGCAGAAGGTCGAGCCGAGGACGTTGCGGGTTTCTGGAGGGGGATGAACGAAGACCACGGGGGAATCAACGTCGAGAGAGAGAGAGAGAGAGAGAGGGAGAGAGAGGGAGAAAGGAGAGACCTGGGGAGAGACTGAGAAGGCGGAGAGAAGAGAGGAGAACGAAGCCCGCCATATCAGTCTTGCTTGCGCCGACAGTTCGTCATTTGTCACTGTCGCGGCCATTAATAACTCCGCCATCCTGTCACTGTGGATAATACGAGTAGGTCTCCGGCGCTCTCGGGCTGTTGTAGCTCGACGAAGAGAGTTCTCGGTGTAGGGGTGGCGTTCCTGTTCAATTCAGTTCGGTTTAAGGGGTCGGTACAACGGATTGGAAGAGGAGACCTTTCAGGGGATGTGTCACTCGCCGCCCGGGGGACATGGCGTGCGGCCCCGTCGTCCATCTTGGAGGACGTTGAATTTTTTAGTATCGCGTCGCTGGTAATTACTGATCCGGTATCGGGACCCTATCTTGCTCTGTATCTTCCCAGTTAATTACCGCATCGATTAAGCCCGCATCGCCACGCCGCGCTGGGCCCGATTCGATGCTGGACCCTCTTGCAACGATGCAACTTGCACTCCGACAGGCACGCCAATTTAGGACCGCTTTTTCGCACATCATCAGATAATAGGTCAGCCTCTGGTCTTCACCCTTTCGCCAATAACTTGTTTTCAATTTCTCCTTAAGATTTCTTGCAAGTCTCATAGACTCTATTCTGGATGATAGTCTTCCTAAACAATCTCTTACAACGTTTTCAAATTAATGCCAACAATTTCTATTTCGCGATGTACTTCCCACGACCTCTGTGACTGAGAATACCGAAAGAATTTTTTCGAATAGCTTCGAGCACAGTGCATTGCTTTTAATTATTAATGGGCGATCTTCAGGTACAGCAGCTAACAAGGAAAAATCTTTGGCCGTTAATAAGATGGGTATCCCTGCCGTCGAAGCCAATAGCGTTCGCCGAAGATCAAAGCGAGCAGCCTCGAAAGCGAGGAAGCGGCACTCATCAGGCCGCATTACTATCCGACCGTTGAAATAATAGTTTATCGAACCTTTCACCGGGCAACTGGAGCGATCGGATGGTCCGATTAAACGCGTTCGACGTATTAAAACGCGTCGCTGTTAACGCTCGTCCTGGAACCTGTTAACGGTGAAATGTATATCAGCCTTTTATCACCGACCGCTACTATACGAACTGCCGAGAACTGGTCTCTCGGCAGAATCTCCCTCTGTCTTTGTACAGTGTCAGCGCCGGTTTGTTGAAACAACAAATGTGTCGGAACGAGTTATAAAATGGAGCTCGCTTGTCCGGGCCTAATCTAAACATATGGGTTTTGCCCCTGACTTGGCTTGGAAACTGTCTTTCAATGTTTACACTATAAAGTTGCTACAGGTGTACCAAATTTTGTACAAACGCCAACAGTGATATTAGGTTGCTGTTAGAATGTCAATCTATTAGAATATGCAGTAACTTAATGATAATTTGAAGGTAATAAAGGTAAAGGATTTAGGAATTCATTTTTCCTCTATCTTAAACTTTCCCAACCACATTTATTATATTGTTAACTCCGCCTCAAGAATACTTGCTTTTATACTTCGTTTTTCCACCGATTTTCATTCAATCCGCACAGTTAGATTGTTATTTGTTGCCCTGGTCCGTCCGCTATTAGAATATGCATCAATTATATGGTCTTCGAAAAGCTCTAAGTATGAAATCATGCTGGTCGAGAGTGTAGCATAAATTCCTCAGGTTTTGTTCATACAAACTAAATAATACAATGTTATTCTTTAATCATGATTACTCCGAAATAATAACTACAATGAATCTAGAACCATTATCTACACGAAGAATAATATTCGGCCAAAGCTTTATTTTTAATTGAATTAATAATCATATTGATGTACCGGAACATTATAACAGTATTGATTTTTTCATTGAATCTTTCAAAATTTTCAAATGCAACTACGCAGGATTATATGATAATACCTACCAATTGTACCAGTATTATTTTTCTTTCTTTGTCTTTGCGCGCATGTCCCTTCTTTCTTATTAAATAAGTGGTCTTTTATCTTTCTCTTTTCTTTTTCTTTGTGAATACTCATGTAAAAAGGGCTTGTACCCGTCTATAATAAATAATAATAATAATCTCGAGCATTTCTCACCATCGATACATCCCCCAACTCAAACTTCTTCAATTCAGAGACATAATCGGAGGTCCACGATCCCCTCGGACAGTAATCGAAGCAATACAGTGGACAATTACCGAAGGCTCGACGCAAAAGGAGTCGAATGTCCCTTTCGACCAGCAGATATATTGTTCGCAGGGACGTTGGGCAGCGTGATATTCGACGAAACGGGAATGATACTTTGATGAAGGGTTCGCGGCTGCTCTGGATGTCAGGTGCTGCCTCGCTGCCGGCTCTAATTAAAAAGCCGTGTTGGCATCACCGTGAGCGTGGCGTGGCGTGGCATGGCGGCCTGGGCGTGCATAACCTCTTTTTTCCGGGGTCCGCGCTCTTTTTTTTCCATTTTTGAAATGGCCCGTCGCAACGCTTACGTAATACCAACAAGCCGTCCAGTGTGTCCCCTTTTTTCCCACCTACACCCCCGCGTGCAACCCTCTTCTCCCGACCGTTGGTCCGCGACCAAACGAGCTCTCGCGGTGTTAACGTCCACATGTTCGGTGCTTTCACAATAACTCTCCCCCGTAGCTCTCGCAATTCGGACACAATAAAAACTCCAGCGAGACAGTTTGGCGGGCAAGTGTGATGAAAGGGCTTTCGCGAAAATTTTTTTGCCACCAAACGCGACGCCCGATTCCCCGCTACTCTTCTTCGCTCGGGTATATACGTATTTATTTGCGCGTGCGTATATATATATATATATATATTTTTGTTATTTTGACCGGATGGTGTCCACGGTTTTTTTACCCCCGATTTTTTAATTGCCCGCCGGAATACTTGAAACGCGCGCAGAAACGCGATGCCTAGTGATGGACGGCTGGGACCGTGTCGATGACGAGCGGTTCGCGAATTTGCTGTTTTGAAAGGCTGGCAGTTGACAAGCGTCACTTGATCGATACCGAAGGATAACGCTCGGTCAAGTGACGGAATTCATCGCGAATGTTTACGTTGGAAGACTCCGAAGAGGTTCAGGGACAATAGTACTTTGCGTTGCCTTATTGTCTCTACGATTTCTTAAAATAATCATTTCTAGAGCGTATCTAGGATTTAAGTCCCAATTCAAACATCTTGGACATAAATTGCCTTTGAACAGCCTGTGTATAAGGCAGGGCCCGCCTTACTGATGAGTCCTCTAGCGGGTCTAGGACGAAACATCTCCTTTCTTTTCCTCCTATTAAACATTTTTAATATTCAGCGTTTAGTATTCCTACAATATAGCTATTTGTTGTGTAGAAAAATGATCGAACCTTGCCCCGAGAATAAAATTCATAATATCTTTCAGATAAATTACGATCGATAAACTAATTAATTATTTAATCTTGTACGTGTAATCGTAAAATATTGCAGGAAGAAAAATGCGGTTTTCGGGAGATCGTAGGAAGGCCAGGCGTCGTTCGTCAGCGAGTTTCCTCGATTTCCTCGAAGATTTCGTTAGCCGGCAGGATTCTGGCAGAGCACCGAGACGAACGAGGGAATTTCTGACGCGTACCGCGGCGTAATGGCGCACTCAGCCCCGTCGTCCGTCCAGGATAAAGCGAAAAGGAAGCAGGAAGAGTAGCTCGTTGGCCGGGTTACTTTGAACCAGATATGCGCAACGATTCCACGAGTGCCGGTGTGCGAGAGGAACAGGAAACTGAAAGGATGTAGAAGTCAGTGACCTTGGCGGGATTTATGGCCGTCCTTTTAGCTATTCGTGACGCAGGAAACGAAGGTCGTAGCAGCCGCCGCCGCCGCTCTCCGATCTTCTCCGCCGTAGAATCGGTCGGTCGCAGCGTGAAGTTGAAATCCTTTCCGAACTTAGCGTTGTCCTTGATCCTCGATACAGGCCTATACAATCGTTAGCGAGCCCTTTTGTTGAACTCGAGCAATCGGGTTAAAAGCCCGACAACACCGAAATCTCGTCCTACCCCATTGTGACGGTTTTGTATTCTACTGATCCTTTGGTGACTGCTCCACGGACATCATTGATGTTTACCCTCGGCATGTGACGCGCGGATCAGTTTTGACTCCTCGGAAAATTTATCCTGGGTTGGAGAGACCTTGAACATGAACAATGGATGCGCAGACATGACTTCCCTGTTGCGATACACGATTTCAGCACGAAACCTACCACCACAGCGCGGTATGCAATGGACAGAAATCAAAATAATCATGGTTCGAACATCCAAGGACTTATTCTCAGAAATTATCAAAAGTTAGACAAAAACTTTGTTCTCTATTTTAAACGTGAACGTTATATCACAGGAAGTAGAAAAGAGATTAAAAGCTACAGTTGGACAACAATTTGCAATAACAACTAATCATAAAAAACTCTTCATTAAAGAAAAATAGAATAAACTTTTTTACTAATGGAACCTTATATTTTTAGTGCATTAATCGATGCATTTTTGTATTCCCTTTAAAAAATTATTAAAGTACTTAGATCAAAAATTGATTATAGTTTAGAAGTTATGATTTTTGTCTCGAACGTCCATTTACAATAAGAATGATTTAATAATTTTTCCAATTATATATTTATCTGTAATATTCAACCGTTATTTGCTTAACAATACCAATCAGCAACAGGTTATATTAATAATTGTAGCACGATCTCACTCTTAACCAGTCACTTGCTGGTAGAATCGTCACGTGTTCAAACGTGAAAATGAAATAAAAATTATAAAACTCTAATCTACATGTTACGATCTTAGATATCCGTGTTATTTATTCACTCGCGGACAAGGGTAGGAGCCGCGATAAATTATAAAACGGAGGGTTTCTTGCAGCAACGATACCTACCGTGTTAGAATTTTGTGGAAAATGGCCGGAGGCACAAGAGCGTGGGAAGGACAACAGGAAGCATGGCCGAAGAAATCATGAAACTCACGAGCTTCGGTGGTGTACGATCGAGGGTTGGGGGTTGCCGAGGGAGAGCTAGAGGGAACCGGGAAACGGGGCGAGAGAGCGCATTCTGCAAGACGAACGAGGGGAGGGTGAAAAAAAATATCGAGTGCGATTTATCAAAGGCGATTTCTTCGGCTGCTGACTCTGTACGAATTTTCGCCGTATTCGAGCGATCGCGAGAAATGTTGACCCCTTGTCCCTGTCTATCAGAGTGCGTTCGCCATGATCAATAACGACAGACACGTACAAAATTCGGTTTGTATTAAGAAACTAAAGAAATTCATAATCCTTTCATTTCATTGTATCACAGTTTCCAAACTAGTGCAAACCACATATATCTTATTTAGGTACAAATCTCAAACTCCTTTCTAGACAGCAATCAATAATCACAAAGTCTTGGACGTTCTCATAAGCCTCTCACCTTCAGTTTATCAAGAAAGCAATTCTCCTGCTGTTCTACACTACACAGTCTGTCCAATCAGTTTCTAAAATAAACAAACACAATGTTGAATATACTAGATATAAAATAGCTCATTAGTTTATTTATTTTAACAAAGATAAAATTGGTTGGACGAGACCTGGGAAAATTCGAGCAGCAAGTGGCAGCTGGACAAGTCGAAAGGCAGCGCACTGACCAAATTCCAGGGTCGCTTCTAATTGCGCGATTTGTATAAAGAGGCGGCTGCGGGCACGGTGGAGGGGAATCCCTCGGTAGGATCGGCTGGAAATTAAAAAGCATTAATAACAGCGGGATTGGTCGAGCTTTCCGTGGCGAGAGGTGAGGCAGCGAGGCTCGACGATGAAGGTAAGACGCGGCAGACAGGAAGAGGAGAAGAGGAGCAAGAGGACGAGGAGGAGGCGATCCACGATCCACGGGTGGGTGGATGCGGTGTTGGAGGAGGAAGAGGGCGGCCGGATGAGCCTTGAGGAGGAACGACGAAAGGGGAGAGTCTCCTCTTGGAAGCCTGCGGAGGGTGAAGAGGACTAGACGTAGCCGTTGGACGCTGCCGTGTAATTTATTTCCCTTCGCTTCCGCGTCGCGGCCGAACGAAACGTCGGATCGACGGGGGGTTGGTCCGTGGAACACGGCCCGATGAACCTATCCTCCATCGACCGACTCCACCTCACCTCCTCGCCTCCTTCCTCGTTTCGACCTCCTCCTCGTGCCCCCATCGCGGCCGCAACATCGCCCCCTTGCAAGACCCGGTGAAAATTTCGAGAATATCGCCGGCCCGTATAAATCACGTTTATCGGCCGCGGAGAAGCTTGCAAGACCGGGCTGAATGCTCCGCCGGATCGACCAGAAATGATTTTCACGCTTTGGTAATTCGACGTCGACGCCCGGTTCCGCTCGGGCTATCGGAGGCGACGCCGGCGGCTGCCGTTTGCATTCCGTTCATCGGATCCGTGGCAGAATGCGATCAGACTCTTCGAGTTCTACGGATTTCGAACTGATCCGAGCTGTGGCGAACGGAGACCGTGCGATTGGACGGACCTTGTGTGAATCTTCATTTGTACTTTAACCCTCCGGCAACGGACCTTCGCAATATTATACAAGCCACTTTATACGACTTTATAGACCACTCTGCGGGTTTGTGTTTTTCATTGTTCCTTTTTCACATTATTTACAGGTGAGCATTCGATCGTTTTTACAAGGCCATGATTCACAGATGTGGATTTCTTAACTAGTCTTTCAATTGCAATAACGATTTCGAGATCATTCATGTGTCACGAAGCCACTCCCAGCTACGTGATCTAACAGTTCCCTTTTGGATCGCAGTAGAACTTGATTTATCCACGCCTCGTTTACAGCAAGTGAGCCTCTATCATCCGAACTAATTATTTATTCGGCCTTGCTACCTGTCCGGGTAGAATGGACGAGACGTTCTGTTAGTTAAATATAATGTTTTCAAACTTCTGCTTTTTATCGTATAGGCACGTAATCTACGATCAGCCTGCGAGATTCGTTCTATCCATCTTCGATCTAGCCCGATCCACAATTACGGACTGATAATTCGTACGTCTTTAACTATGTTTTCTACCACCATTTGATTGCAACATACTTTGTTAGAATTGTCGAAGAAACCGCAGGAAAACGTTAAACGTTATGCCAGAGATACTTGCTGGTAAATTATATAATTTTGATCGTTATCGGCGGTCATTTTTTGTTTGTCATGTTCAGCGGACTCGGAAAAGACCGGTCATTAAATAATCCTGTCGAGGTCTTTCCCAAGATTACAAAGTTTTACCTTACAACTTAGTATTTAAATACGCGAGAATGTGGGAAAGAAAACTTGTGTTTCCAACGAACGAGAGATCGATCGTCGAACATTAGAAACTTTCAGACAATCCAAATGACGTATCTTCTAATCAAAATTCTACAAGACTCAGGTGAGAAGTGAATTTTGTCGACGAACTAAGGTGTAGGATCTTTTCAAACAATTTACATTATGAAACTAAGTAACAGACACGACATAAATTAATAATTCACTCAAAAAGAAAAATCGAACATAAAACGTTGAATAAAATCACGAATTTACGGACACATAAAGCGGTCCATCATAAAATCCATTATTATCGAACCTGCCATAGCAGAGCAATGATTCCGCCATTTTCCGGGACAAATTCCATCGCCACGAACAATGCTGCAGCCGTCCGCCATCAGAAACCCCGATCCAATGATTGATCCGTCCCGGATTATTGACAATGTCACCCCAGCCGTAGCATTCGGGAAGAAAAAGGGTGGGGGGAGAAAGTTTCGGCGGGCCGGAACGTTATCATTAAGAACTCATTATTCAAATTCGAGCTTTTGCATACTTAATCATGGCCGCGCATGTAACCACCGCATAGAAACGGTTCGAGAGAGGAGAGAGGAGAGAGAGTAGAGGAGGGGAGGTGGGGAGAGAGAGGAGGGCCAAGCTGCCAGAGATAAAGCATAATATCGCGATTCCCGGCAACGTAATGATGATGACCGGCTTGCCGCCGCATGGATAGCCAGGTAAGGGCTGCGTCCGCTACATAATATGCGTAATGTGAAAAGAGGCCATTTTGTTCGACGGGGCCCCGTCGAAGGCGCGAGTAAAACAACCGGCCCCGGTAAATTCGTGTTATCAGTGGTAAAGGAGAGCGTGCCCAGGGCCCTGGCCCAGGACCGATGAAGTTGCTAAAGCGTACGCGCACTTAGGCGACCCGTGAAACACGCTGGAATTATTCCTGAAAGAAGCCTCCGACCGATTGAGTTATTTTGTAGTTCCATTTGCCATGCTCCGCGCACCGTGCTCCATTATTTTAAACTTTATACTACGCGCCGAACGCTCCCCATACAAGGGGTGTACCTAAAACAACGCGCGAGTCCTTGAGAATGGAAATATTCTAGATCAGAAGAAATAAAATTAAGAAAATAATCATTTCTGTTTCACTCGAGTTTGCTGCGATTCAGGTAGAACATTTTTATTTTGCATGAAGATCCGCTGTCTAGTTATTATACAGGGTGTCTGAAAATTCTTTCAACATCCGGAAATTGGAGGTTCTCCAGGTCATTTGAAGCAACATTTTCCTTTGCAAAATTGGAGTTATTAACGAAAACACACAGACCAATCAGAGTGCAACCTAGAAAAATGTTTCTACAAATGATCTCAAGAATCTCCAATCTCCGGATGTTGAAGGAATTTTGAGACACCTTGTACGTGTACGAAAGTAAATGTTCTTACAGGAAATATACAGTGTAAAGGATTAGAAATTGAGCAAAGACGGCGTGTTTCTCTGAGAGATCAAGGCTCGAAAGTGTCATTTGAAGTCGACATCCGCAGTCGGCAACAAGTCTCGATCAAGAACTGTTGTGCCAGGTGTCGCGAGGTTTTATATCAAGGAAGCAGTCGTGAAAAAATGGCGTCCGTTGCGGCTGGTACGTCTCGAGCCGCAAGTTACGGCCTATGACAGATAATTACTTTCCTTAGCCGCGCGCCCAGCCACCGCGGACAGTAATTAATAGTCCTTCCTGTCCCGCGAAAGACGTTCCGCGCTTTGGTGTCTCCCGGCTCGAGGATATGAGCACCCTACCCACCGACGAAACCGAGGAAAAAAACTAAGATATTCCAGGATGATGACGGGGAAGACGTTCCCTGGAAAAAGACGCTCCTCAAATGAAACTAATCTCTCGAATTTTTCACTGGAGCGTATATCCTCTGACGCCTCGTTGACAGCGCTGATAATCTTCGGTGTGAAAAACATGAAGAAGTCCTTCGCTGGGCCTTTGATGTTTTTCTTACACTGATCTCTTTCGGAAGTACCAATTTTTTGGTCTGCCTTCTCCAAGGTTATAGGATCTTCAGGTTCTACAGTTGACCATTCTAAGATATTCGAATTATATATATTTTTATATATTTCTTGTATATATTTTATATTGTATATATTTATATATTTCTATTTTTATTTATTTTATATTTTTATACATTTCAGCAATTCAAACATTAAATAAAGTGCCATCACAAAGAACCTCGTTCTAATGAAAGCTTCTGACACACCAGTTTCTATAATAAATGTTCACATGGTACTTTGTAGGATTCCAACATGTAGATAAATTTATATCCAACGCAATAACTACTTTAATGTAAAATAAATATTTGCTGGTATAGTCTGCAACTTTGTATAGGCTTGAGCCATCAGATTTAAAATTTTGAGTAATTAAAAGTTAACCACTGTTCCCAGCATCGTTTACCTATGGAGACCCAGACTCATTTTTCTCCTCATCTCGCACATCTCCCAAATCCCGAAAAGTCCAAACAAGAAGAGGCACCACCGAGGCAGTCAAAGCTCCATTCCACGGGAATCATCCCCGACGAATCTCTTTGATCTCTCCAAGCGATCAAAGCCCGCTAGAGAAGAAGAAGAAGCAACGGAGACAATACAGGAGGAAGAGTCTGATCTCCTCTCGCGCATCCATCAGCGTTGATGTCTTTGTTCTTCTCCCCAAGCCACGTAAGAAAGCCCAGGCCACATCTCACAGTTGGGGGACTGGAGCTGTTGCGGTCTCTGGGCCCTGGAAAAACAGAGTGACTCCCGTGACACGATACTCGCGATCCATCAAACGTCACCGATTGCCTTTTTTCCCGTCCAGAAAGTGTGTCCGAGGCACGAACACCCGTCACGCTTCTTCAGCATCTTCGGGGACCTGAAGTTTGGGGAGAGGCGGGGCTTCCAAACTGTTATACAGTATCGATTTAGGCTCCGGAAACGGCTGCGGACACACAACCCTTATTCCAAACAACTCTTGAGCATCATGAAAATTTTATTCACGACAATATTTACATTAATATAAAAATATTTATTCCATTAATTCTCGGATCGAACCAATTTAAATCAGTTCTGGAAAGGTTCCAAGGATGGACGACGTTTGCAATTGATTTTGCTAATTATTTATGTACAGTGGGAGACAGAAATAAATAAATAAATTTAACTAAATTCCTCACAAGAAATTCTGAAAAATTCATTTTTGGCTGTTCGCACCAAGCTACCCTCTGAAGCCCTGGCCAGCTGTTGTCAGGGACGTCTTTCGAAGGGGGGTTCTGGTTCGAATTCGGTGAATTTCAAGAGTGAAGACGAACACGTCCCCCCAGCCCTTTAGACAGGCGGTTTTCCGTTCGGTCGATTTTTCAAAACAGCAAGAAAGAGACGGAACAGGAACGCGCGGCCTGTGGGCCCGATCCTGAAGGGGGATGGGCTTTCGACACGGTCGAGACACGGTAAACACGGGCCGGGAATATGAGCGGAACAAGTCTCGGCGCTGTACTCGAGATAACCGGGAACATGTCCGCCTGCGAGAATGCGCGCCCGGATTTTTAGGTATTAATTAAGGGTGCCGCGGAGACGCGTGATGAATCAGGGACGTTGTTCCCCGTGAACCCTTCGACGATGTACCAGCAGTCCTTCGACGACCCTACGTATCACGTAAGACGGGACACTCTGTGTGTTCAACGTTTTCAAGCTCATCGGTGCTTGTCTATTCGTTCCTCGCTGCGAGTTCGAGCGAGGTGGGTGTGTAGGGGATGATGAGAATGTGCTAATGGACGTATAGGAGATCATCCTAACGTCTCTGGATCTCGGATGCTTCGGTAATACGAGTTTACAGAGGATTCTTGCAAGCACTGCGTCCTCTAATGGCTGCTCTTTCGAGTTTAAGAGAGGCTGGAAATTCTGTTTTCTCAATGTTTTAGATTAAAAGATTTTTGTTATTTAGTTCGTAAATATTAAGATAATGAATGAGAATGATTTTATAAATTCATTTATGAAGATATGAAGATTATGAAGATCATTTATAAAGAAGATTACTCAAATTCGAGACCACGTTTGCTATTAAAATGTTTAATAATGGAGAAAAAGAAAGTGGTGTTTCATCCTGTTTCCTTACGTTTGGGTAATCTTACAAATTAGCTATTGTTGTGTAGAATATGATCGAACCTTGCGCCAATAAAATCATTCTGTTTTAGATTAAAATGTTATTTTTTTTAAAGAGGATACATGGATTATTAGTTGTCATCATCAAATTCAAATTTTTTCGTTTCAACAATGTACGACTGAAATGATATTCCTGAAACGAACCAGCAACTTGTCAGAAAATATTCCAAAACTTTCTAGAAAATCAGTTCTAGCCAATTCGAACGAGCTCGTGGTCTAAAGACCCAAAGTATAATGGCTCGTCTGCACTACAGCATAGTCCATCCATAACGTCGAACAAAAAGCCGGGCAGTAGACAGTGCAGCAGTTGGAATTAGCAAGCGGCGATTCATACCGTTCAGAAGTTTTTCTTCTCGCTCGGAGCGCATTGAACAACGATTAGAACAGCGAAGCGAGATGACGTACATTAATTACGAGACGTGGCAGTCTGCGCACAGAAAGAATCTATTATTAATAGGAAGTAATACGGGGCGCGACGTCGCCGACGCAGGACGTTTCTAATGTATAATAACTCGGCCGTCCGATCGCCGGGGAGACCCCGGTAATCCAATTTCGATGTTTGCTTTTTTTCGTGACACGCGTGATAAAGCAGTGTACCCGAGCGTGGACATGAGAAATCGCGGCCATATTGTATATGTGCCTGTGAGTGACTGCCTACCTCACCGTCTCGCGATCCATACGCCGTGATTAATCAATGACGGCCATTGGAAGAATGTCTTCGGGTTTGTATTTGTCACTGGCACGGATCCTTTGAGGCCGGCTCGCTGCGGGGGATTCGACCAGTGAAAAAGGAGAAGGATCACGGAATCGATCTCGTTGCAACGCAGTCCACAAATAAAATTTTCGTCGAATTATTCCGCACCGTGTAACATCCCAAAAAATCTCGTACTGATTAAACGGAAGACGGATAACGATAATCCACCCTTACGTCGGCACGTATTTAATTGATCGAAATATTGATCGAACCAGTAATGTATTATGATGAATCACTGTCTAACATTATTGTTTATCCAAGGACTTGTCAATTGTACAACATCTGAAACAGTTGTTTTTGTTCATGATTATGTCAATATTGCTTGTTTTCTTAGCTTACTTACTAGTTTGGAATAACCGCCAAATATCGATTGGTTAGATTGATCTATTGATCTCTGATTGGTTCTCTGTAGACCTCGTGTTTGTACCTCAGTAACTTGTCTTAAGATTTTCATAAAGCAATTGAGTAATAAAATACAGAACCTTGACAATATAGTACTATCTGATTTTATTATAACATCTTTCTCTGTTATAATTTCAAACACAGTTTTTTTTCTTTCTTGAAAGTGATCCACACAAGGATCGAAACGTGAAAAGTTTAAATTAATTTGTAAAATTGCTTTATAGTGTTTCTTTGATCGATAACAACAACATTTAAAATATTAGGGTCGTTCGGAAAGTAATTTCTGCATTGAATAATTGAATGACCCAGATCGAAGAGAGTGCACACAGCAACGAGAGGGATTTAATACGGTAAGTGAAAAATGAGAAACGAGTAAAATCGTGTTCAGTGCAGCAATTAAAGTTCGCGTAAATATGCAATAATTCGCTGGACAAGCGTGCAACAATGTTTTTAACGGGTCGAAAAAGCTGGCAGGCTGAGCACTTAACCGCTCCGAACATTCTTCTTGCCAGCGCAACGCGTACCTCGTGCATGCTGCATGCGATGCTGCATCCTATTGTCCTATCTTGCAGCTTGTATTTGGCACACGCAAGTGTGCTTCAGGAACACTCCACGCTGGCGAGAAGTTTGCATAAACGAGACTGGTGGTGTCAGCGCGGGACACCAGGCAGCCTGAAAATAGAATATATAATATGAAGAATATCTGTAACACGGTCGAGGATCTAATAAACAACGTCCTTGTCGCATAAACAGTCGGCCACACCTGTAAATAAGACTGGTCCGCTCTTATAACATCGCGTTCGCTAATTCAGAAATTTATTTGACCGAACATCATGCTCTTCGCCAGAAAACCCATTCAATTCCTACAGTTTTTAGTTAAAAGAGTTATTGTAAAAGTAGTGTTTGCAGAAAAATTCTTGTACAATTTCGAAATCGTACCAAATCGGTATCCTCTCGAATTTTGATCGATGCATTAAAAATTCGCGAAAAATTCCGGACGAATCTAGCTGGAGCCAGCATGCGCCATCATCCCCATTCTTCAGTGTCCTCTGTAGCCACCCAGGTCTCCGAGTTCGCCGCAAAAAATTAATATTCGCGAACGCGGCGCTCGGCAGGCCAGCGGAAAGGAAGCAGTCACGTTCCTTGGTCGCGTCGTCCTCGGACGACGTATTTGTCAGGCACAAGAATGCTTTAGAAAGACTATTCTACGGGATGCGGGGGTGTATGGGGGTTGAAGAGGGTGGTCGGGGCAGAGGGTTGTCGCTGGCAACGCGGGACAGAGCCGCCGCATGGCACCGGAATACGTAATACGGGGAATAGCCCTGGTTCACGTGGCGTTGGAGGGCTTTCGGAGGGTGGTTCGCCGGGGAATCGCGGTGAAAGGGGGGTGGACGGGGGGAAAGGGGGGCGGAAGGGGTGCCGGGAAGAGAGGTGGAGGCCCAGGGCTCGGAGAGGGTAACGAGCCGCGGCAATTAATATCGCCGGGTTTCCACAATGCGCTTGCAAATGAAAGGCCTTTGTGACGTATGATTGCGTTACCGAGTGAATAGTTGAGTAATGGCGGTTCGTGGCGCCGCCATCCGAATCGCGCTAACCGTGCAAAAGCTCAGTCTCGGCTACCGCCCGATAGTACCTGCCAGGCGACCCCCTCGCAACCCCCTGCCAACCACTTCTGACGCCGACAGTTTTCGTATTGAAGCGCCACGCTAGATGAATCGCTTCTGATGTCTCGCGTATTAGAATCGTTGAATGAACCGGCGCCGAGAATCCGTGGAAAGCCTGTTGTTTTCGGGCGGGGCTGGAGCTGGAGGTGAGGGCTGTGCCCGGTGGTAACACTGGGTGATCGTTTGCATTGACTATTGTAGCTTTTTGGTGGTAAAAGTAATGGTACATTAAAGCGAGAACTTAAATACGTACTCTATAAATTTTTCAGATTTTTCGGAAACCTGGAACAGTAGTGATAAACCCAACAAAAACATCCTGTACACAGGAGCCAAGTTCTTTATGGCCGTAAGAAGTTATGAGATCAAACAAAATACGGCCAAGTTCATTAGTTTAGAAATACCTCTTGCAATACTGAAAAATGCGTTTGTAAAAATTAAAAAATAAATTTAGCGATTTTTGAGATCCTATATCTCGGAACCTACTAATGTTGGAAGACTAATGTTTTGTCAATATTGAGACATGATAGCATTTAACAAATGTACAAAATTACACCTCTCCATCTGCCTCTACTTCCAAGTTACAAGTCTCTAAAAAACGGCTAAGTTGTTTCGTGTAGAAGGTAGTAGTGCAAGTACTTGTCTGGTTGCACTACCGTGCACCTAGATTAGTCGTGGATATAATCGACCCAAGCTGCCCACAGAAAGTGTAAAAAATGTGCTTGCCCAAGCCCTCTAATTGCATAAAAGCTTATATAAAATTGCTTGTCAAGTTTGCCAGTTCCAATAACAAGTGAATTACAGTTTGGTAATAGATCTATTGACACCGGATTACGGTGGACGCTTTCGATGGTTTCGACGGTGGCTTTTAAAGCAGATAGGCTGCAATTAGCGAGCGTTCGTCGAACGAGAAAAAGGTCAGACCTCGAGAGTGACGCGTAATGTCCAACCAATCACCGGTTCGGCAAACGTGTCAGGTGGCCGACAGGGATCCGCTGCAACGCAAGCTTATAATTTATCGGATCAAAAAAGGTGGATGCAAAACGTATGGGTTTTGCATCAGACACAACAAATAAATATACGGATTTGTTGGTGAGTCCTCGCCTAACAGATTTACCCGCGGAACGTTGCACAGGATCGGCGTCGTTCGCTCGCGCAAGCGCATCTACGCGAGTACACACGCATACAATATTTACGGAAGAATCGCTCGTCACATTGTCAATATATATCTTATAACTAAATGCACCGACAAATTGTTTATCTCCACATCATGAAAACGGTGGCTCGCTGATTTACATGCGGATAAATACTTTCGATTTTTGTTATCTGTTACAATTTTATCATCGAGGACACGTCGCTGAAGCGATCGTTCCACTAGATTGAGATGATGTAGTTTATCGAACTCCCGAATTCTAAACTGACATGTATTTTCAATAATAACAGAATTGCATTGATTATTTACCATAAGCAATAAGAAATTTGTCAGATTAGTACAAGGGACACATGATACGTTAAATAAATAGCTGATGATACAGTACTGCGTAAAATCCAGGCAATTATCACGCACGGAATGAATACATGAAGATTTAATCTGTACGCTAATACAGTTCAGCAACCAACTGACCCGCAATACGTGCGATAAAGCTTCTCCACCCTGTAAAACCGCCATCGGGATGGCTGGGGTTCGCGAAAAAAGGGCCGTTGCTTTCAGAAGATCGAGCATGAATAAATAATTCCCTCTCGGGCTCCTCTGTACCATGGGGTGCCGTCAAGAATTATTAGAAGCACAGCAAGCCGAGCAAGCCCAGAAAAAAACAGCAAACAACGAAGGGTTAAATTCCCTTCGAGTAAAAAGAATCCCGTTTTCATTACAAGCATATTCTCAACACTCGAACACTCTCTCCTACTTAAATAAACAACTAACGCACGAGAATAAAATAGTTCGAAGTAAAATAAAGGCTGGAGGGGTTCTCCCAAGAGACTTCAACGCCGGAGTAGCGGTATGTACAAGGTCGCCGTCGTTTTCCGAAACAATTTTTCAATATCAAAGTTCGGGTGGGCGTCGATTCAATCTCCCGGCCGATTAAATCTCTCCCTGAGATAAGGGATCGAATGTCCACCTCGAACTCGACGCGGAATAGGTGAAAAGGAGAAGAAAGTGGTTGTATGTGTGTGTAGGGGGTGGGCAGGGGGATGAACGCGCGGAAACGGAAGAGAGAAGGAGGATAGGGGTGGTAGGTTTGAGGGGGTGGAACGAGGCCCACGGACTATGAGTAATATTGCGGGGCTTTTCCACCCCTGGGAGCGCGAACCTGAACGTGGAGGGTGGTTCACGGGGGTGGAAGCCCGGAGAGGGTGCAACGGAGGGAGGAGCACCGATCCATCAGCGTCCCTCCACCCTCGCCTTTCCGCCACTCTCATTTTTCTCCACGGTCCGCGCTCCATCATTCCGCGTCACATCCGCCCTCTTTCATCCCTCTTTCCTCCCTCCGGTTCTGATACCGTAGCTCCAGCTCTCTCCTTGTCCCACCCCCACCACAGTTTCGCCGGCTCCACGACCCTGAAGTCACCCCCCGCACCACCCCTTTAGGGCTGCGCTACTGATTGCACTTTCCAAATTCATTACCGTAGCCCTCGTCGGAGGTTTGCCCGACTTCGAAACGTAGCCTCCTGTTTCTCGAATCACCCCCGATTCAGGGAGAAACGCCAAGGGTTGTTACGATTCCTGTAGATGTTATGACCGCTTGACGAGCTGTTTCGAACCAATTCTGGTTTTTAAATTACTCATGCTGATCCTGGACACGAGGTGGTTGAGTAGTTATGCTGTCTAAACCACCCCCGATTCAGAGATGTTGTTATGGACGCTTAACGAGCTGTTTTCAGATTACTCCTGCCGATGTAGTCGTGATTCAGTAATTAGTGAGTAACGCCAAGGGTTGCTACGATTCCTTCGAACGTCACTGTGAACCTACAAAATGAAGAACTACCAAACCCACACGGAAACAAGAAAAATGTGAAAATCCCGCAGCAAGAACGAAACCTAACCGATCCTACCCTCCCAGGAGCAATCGTCCTCCAATTTCCGAATGCAGATCGCCGGCCGCTCGTCAGAATCGCGCGCGTCCAGCGGTCCACGGTCGGCGCATTCATTTCCATTCGAGTTTAATTAGCTATGCATTGGTTGTAACGGCGGCCAATTAAATTAATAAGCGGAGGCATCAGTTAGTATATCCGGAATAATGACGGTGATCCATCTTGCCGGGCTGCTACCGTCTTGGCTCCCTCGGCGTGCAACCGATTTCGCGACATTGCCTCGAGTCCGATTTTCTACTTCGATTCGGACCCGGGGCCTCCGCTCGAACCGATTGCAGGAGCAGAGAGGCCCCTCTCGCGGGCCCCCCTGATTCGAGGATACGATTTGCCCGCTAATGGACGACCATCTTTTACACGTCGAAGGGAATATGTTCGGGAATGCATGTTGATGCTCGGTAATTCACTTTCGTACGTGTTAATATCGGCAGGGCCCGACGACGCGGAGGAATACGCCGGTTAATGCGGCCATAAATCCACCGGCCTGCTAATCTAAAAATATTTTGTAACGCGTTTGTCATTGGGCCCGCGGCGGCCAAGCGCCGATAGAAACCGCGCGTCGTTCCCTCCGATGTAGAATGTTTGATTCGGAACGATCAATCTCGAATACGCAAACCCGCCGGCGTTCCTCCTTTGCAGAGCTTTGCCCCAAAGGAAACACCTTACCCTGCCTCCTTTTTGCTACCTGCTAGCAAAGAAGCTGGATGGGCGGCTCGCTTCCGCGGTAATGACCATTAACGTCATCATCATTATCGCCGGTCTCGCGCGTCCCCGTTACTACGAAACCTGTCGCGAATCTGCACGCTCTATACGCTGGCGATCGACTCCGCGAAGAAGATTCGCTGTTTGATGAGCCGCGATGATGGGATTCTCGCGATTAGCCGCGCTTGTTGCCAATTAACCGCTTACTGGAACGACTGGGCAAGGCGTTCTCTCCTCGGACATCTAGGCAAATGCCCGACACTTGGGAAATCTTTCACGGTTCTCTAGATGCTTCCGCTTTGGCTCTGCATTTTCGAAAATCATCTAATACAACGGTAATGGTAACTAAATCACGAAGCACGAAAGCCTTGGAATGCTGCAATTTGGTATACAAGGTTACTTCAAAGGGATGCATGAATATGTTGTTATCCTGGAAATCCTGCAGGAAGATCAACAGGAATTTTGCTACTTTTCAAATAATGATTCGACGACGATGATGTTCCTGTTCATTTTGAACATCTAGTTTACTTTTTAAACAAATGGCCATGAAAGGTGTTAGGTGGCGAACAAGTTTTGAATAATTAAGCCCTCCATTGTAACTTTTTAAAAATTAAATAGCGTTCTTTTAAACTAATTCTACAAACTAAGCTAACGAACTTGGCCGTATTTTGTTTGATCTTACAACTTTTTACGGCCATAGAGAACTTATTTTTGTTGTGATGCTTTTATCCCAGAGATCCTGCAGGATTAAGTGCTAATTATAAATTAGTGGTATTCCTCCAGAAGTAAACCAGCCGTTGATCGTTCAACAGGAATTTTGCAGGATTCAAATAATGATTTGGACGCGGCATCGACGACGACGATGTTCCTCTTCATTTTCCATCGGATAAAGTCCGCATTCCGTAGCGCGTGCTCGAAGGAGCCCCGTTCTTCGTAGTCGGTAATCAAATACGCATTACGTGTAGATTCAGCTTGCGTCGCGTGTCCACGGAAGCTCGCACGGTTGCAGAAGCTCGCGGCTTCGGCGACGCGACGTGACGTTACGTTACGTTACGGGGTAGATGAGTATTCCTTGAGCACCGGTTCCGTACTTACACGTCCCGCGCGTACCACTTGGTATGACGTGTTTCGGTGGGCCGGCGCCACGTACCGATAGGTAATAACGTGTCTGCGGCGCATTTATCTTGGCACGCGAGGCGACCATCATGCTCATGAACCCGAATCAGTGGCGGAGATCTGCCGTAGAAAAAGAATACGTGCCTCGGATTTGTTGCCGCGAGAACGCACGGGGATGATTTAGGGGCCGCGACGGAACCGGAATACTATCCACGACTCTCGATGCCTGTTACCGTCCGACCGTCCCCAACCTGTTCAAGCTAATTGCCGGGTGACAATGGCCCCGTGATCGACGGCGATTTCAACGCTGCTTTAGAAAGTAGAGAGCAGCGCCGATTTAGCTGACACGTGATCGCGTGAAAACACGTCCCGCAAACTATTACAACGAAACATTTCGGTTGTGATTCGATAAAGCTTCTGAACAGTACCTGCCACCTCCAATGAAAAGATTACTTCATTCCGCTTCACCTGTTTTGTTTGAATTATCGGTAATTCTTTGTTGCTGCGTGATAATTGAAATTAGAGTTTTAAGCAGCCCCGATTGGACATAGTAGATCGTTCGGAAAGTAATTTCCTCCTAACCCTTCGAAATGAGAGAGCTCTCCGCCATTCCATCTCCGGATCCGCCATAAAAAAACGCTTCGAAATGGATTCTTGAAGGAAGGAATTCCTCGACCAAAGCCGTTTACCTTAGGAAAAGTAAACTTTCGAAACGTGGCACGCAGGCCACAGAATTTATCAGCGCATTCCATCTGCCGATCGTCGCTTTCCACTCCATCCTCATTCCCCCCCAGAAAACGAACGTACAATCACCGATCGATGTCGCTTCGAAGACGATCCCCTCTCCCTTTCTCCTCGGTATTCCACCCTCTAGCATCTCGAAAATAATGAAAATAAAAAATCAAGAAAAATTGGTGCGTGTAGTCGATTCCTGCTCCAGATTCTCCCGCGGCGTCGGCCGACAAATAACAGGTTCGCCATCTTGATATGAAATACGATTACTCGGGTTCGGCGTACGAGTCGCATCGGTCAAACCTCGATTTCCAACCCCGTTGCCAAGCCAAAGCAAATATCGCTACCAATTGTCTTTATTGTTAGCAATTCGTGATAATTTACAAAGATTTATATTTAATATTTACATTATAAAGACTTGTAACATATTTTTCAAAAATTATCCGTCCTCCGAGAACAAGGAACCATTCAAAATGAATAATAAAATCTGCGATCAACAAATTCTGAGTAACAACTAACTTGGGATCAGCTCGAAACTGGCATCAATCAGCAGAAGTTTTCAGCGCGCGAATTCGAGCGCAGCGTGGTTCAGCGGCGCTCTGTGCGCGGATGAATCGGTGCCAGAGTCAGAATTTCCAAGCGTGTCGCTCGCGGTAACGCGAGAGACGAAACGGGACGAATAGAAGGAAACACGGTGACGTGGTAGGGAAAAAGAGAGTGAAAGAACGAGGGAGAGAGATAGAGAATGAGGAACAGCGTGGAAAAGACAAGGAGAGATAGGAGGGCGAAGCGATACGAGGCAGGCATCGCGAGCACGGCACACAGAGCCTACACACAGCACGAACTTGTTCGGGTTGGGATAGAATAGGATAGGTGGGGCCGTTATTAATCTGGTGTCGAGTTGAGCACAAAGTTATATAGGAGCTCAGGAAATGAAACACGAGAAACCTCCCCCTTCTCCAACCCCCTGCCCCCGCAGAACCCCCATCCCACTCTCGCAGCCGGTGGCTCCCTCCTGCCTCTCTCACCTCTTCAGCCCTCTCCTGCCTTCACCTCTTCAGCGTCCACCTACTTCGCCACCCTCGCGTTCTCCTCTTCCAACCGACCAGCTAGCTAGCCATAGTTCCTCCGACCTTCTCGTACAACCTAAACCCACCCCCTTCGCCGCCACCTTCTGTCCCAGCACTCTCTACACCCTACAGCCAACTTTGAATGTATTACCGGACCACCACCGAACCCCCTGCCTCTTCCAGTCGCCGGTCAGATGGAGATATAACGATCACCGGCACATGAACCATGGGCCCGCGGAGACATGCATATTTATGCTGGCTGCCCATAGTCTCAGTTTGCCTGACCTGACGTTGCGATTGTCCGACGATGGAACCCGTAGCTGTTCCACGTTTTTTCTAGAGGATGCGTTCGATGCCGGAGGATACAGGGATTCGAGACTGATCTCTGTACTCTGAATCTTCTTCCAGAAAAAGAGGAATGGTTGGTTGAGCACCCTATAACCCTCCCAACAACTACCAGGAGTCTGCTGACCACCTGGACCAGCACATTTAGAAAGTAAGAGAATTGGAGTATACACCGAATTGCATGAGCATGGAGAAAGGTCTTCTGACCTGAGTTTTATTGCACCTCGAGTGACGCCACTTTCTGCACTAAAGGGCCCAAGGAAGAATAAGGCAATTCTAGGCCAGTCAGTCCGAGCTAGCCTACCGAACAAGTCACAGCTCTCACACGGTTCGAATAAAGTTCACTTATATTGTGTTATGTGCAAATATTATTTAATCACGTGTGAACAACGTTTATCTCATTGTGATGTGCTATTCGGTTGAACGTCTACAAAATATATTCAGATCTGCTAATGTATAATCCCAAGAAAAATTGATCACTATAATTAAACACCGATCTCTAAGGAGCACCAACACCGCAAACAGAGCCTCGTTCCGCTCTCCAAGCATCACGATGATCCCCAGAACGTTCCAAGCAGGAGGAGTCGCCCCCGAAGGGCTCCTTAAACGCTTGACAACTATATCCTCGTAATTATAATCGGTCCAAGTTTTAATCGCCGGGTCGGATCTCGGCCAGCAGCCACAGTTATCCTTGGATCTGGCGCTAAGAGTGGCTTTCGTCGCGACTCGACAGCCGCTCGTCATGTCAGCAAGAGTTAATTACCCGGGGCTCGCGCCCGAGATTCGCGGGGACGACAATGGCAGGAAGACATGAATTACGAACGGGAGGCGGCTGACGACTTGTTAGATTTCTTCGATATCATGAAGGAAGAGGGCAAGACCAACAAAATTAACCCTTGACACGTTGGCTGCCGTTATGGTGTTCGTCAAAGTTGCACAGAATCACATGGAACAATGTTTTTGGTAAGACAAGAATATAAAATACTAATAGAATTGATTAAATAAATAATTAAGAAAAATGGGAAATATTTAGTTTGGATATACAAATGAAAATAGAATATTATTTAGTACCACATTCTTGTACCATGTTTCTTTAGTACGAAGTTGAACAGAATCACATGGAACAATGTTTTTAGTAAGACAAGAATAGAAAATACTAATATAGAATTGATAAAAAAAAATGATTCAGAAAAATGAGAAATATTTAGTTTGGACATACAAGTGAAAATAGGATATTATTTACTACCACGTTCTTGTACCATGTTCTTTAGTGCCAAGTTGCACAGAATCACATGGAACAACGTTTTTGGTAAGACAAGAATAGAAAATACTAATAGAATTGATAAAAAAAATGATTGAGAAAAATGAGAAATATTTAGTTTGGACATACAAGTGAAAATAGGATATTATTTACTACCACGTTCTTTAAACTTGTCTAGACAAATTGTAAGTTGCATAAACATCCAGTGATAAGAATTCAATTGAAGTAGACAAATTGATTCGTCAATTTGTGCGAGTGTCTAATAATCTGATCACTCGCTGCACTTTGTACCCTCGAGCTTTATCTATGTCTCTATGACTATAGTACAATTCTAGCGTAAGAGCGTAGTCGAGGGTTAATCGGTTTCGTAGTTGGCTAGGGGATGGTCAGGCGTGTGGTGTCGGCGGGGCCATTGGCAGCGAGGGGGGGTAGCCTCGATTAAAATCGCATCAGACCGACTTTGATGCACGAAATGCCCGCGTTACTGGCTCTCGTCCGCCATGCTGATCGCGTCCGTGTCCCAACACGACCGAACACAACAACACCAAAAGCGTTGTCTCCCATGGCTTTCGTCCCGTCAGAAAAACTCGCAGCTTCGTTCAACGTTGATGGTCTTATAATTGCGGGAGTATTGCTCGCGAAACAGGGGCTGGGCAAACGAGGGGAGACCCTGAAGAGTATGTGCACCCTCCCTTCAGCCCTCTCTGCGTACCTGCCTCTTCCTCGTCCAGCCTAATGCACTCATGTTTACGCGCGCTTTGCATAAAGATAGCCCTCGATGCCGCTCATTCAAGCACCGCTGATAGCGGACTCGCTTAATAAGCGAGGCTACTTGCGAGCATGTTTATTTACCTCGACCGGATTCTGCGGCAACATCTGCCTTCGCGTTCTAATCGGACCGGATGCTCGACTGGATCGGTTGTTAGGCGATTGTTAAGTTTATGGCTGGCGACGTGCGAGCTAATTCGCTAAGTGCGTTAGGCTGATTGATCTGTCGGAGAGTCTAGAAATTAGATATACAGGCTGTTCGTTCTGATGATGAAGATGTTGCAGTTGTACTTGAACGGCGAAGGGGTTGGTCAGTTTGGTGGTAATGGAGTGGAATGTTTAAAGCACGATTATTATATCGTTTCCGAGGATTGAGAATGATTACTGTGTAATCAGAAAATGAAAGGAAGCTGTAAAGACATCGTCGGAGGAAACCGTTCGCGATTCATTGAATAAACCTTACTGTTAACTCGTCCGGTTTTTTCATAATAAAATTCAATTTGCACAGGTACATCGTAACCATGATTCAGTTTATAACGCGCTCGTTGAGTTGTCATTGAATATTGCAGAAAATTATGGCCATTGACATGAAGGTTATTGAAATCATTTTATCTTCCAGATACCCGCTCGCAGCAGGCCAACAACAGCGGTAAGAAATCGCCTAAAAATTCTGAACGAGTAAGGGAACGATCCCCGATATTCTTAGAGGTGCCTCGGCGGTTAAGCACCAGAGGTATCGACCGTTGTCCATCGGGGACCCGGAAGAAAGGGGTAAAAAGCGAGCAAAGATCGCAAGGGTGGTCGGACAAGAGGGGCGAAGACGATAGGACGGGACATTTGTCGCTCTCCGAGCAAACACTCGGGTCTCCATCAACGTCCCCGAAGTTTCTTTCGGGTGTTGCCTCTCCAAGGTTGTATTCGTCCCCAGCGTTGCCGGTATCGTCGGCGTTTCTCTATCGGTTTTCGGTTTTTGTAGACGCGCAACCACTCGGTGGCAACCGGGAGCCACCCCCCTTCGTCTCTACCGTCCTCGGGCCCCTGTTGAGAAATCGCGCTACTTTTATTTTGCCAGTTCCCTACGTTAGCGATTTTTCCATCACCGCGGCGAGATATTTCACCGGCAATCTAAGAGTCGCAAATGGAGTCCACAATGAGGCAGAAATGGCTTGGCGCACTGATGGCCCCCGCATTTGTCTTCCCGCTGTTCCTTCTTCGTGCGCTCCCTCGGCGAACACGCGCCTTTTCCACCCCCGTTGGAACGACAGACAGACGTAATCGAGCACTTGTGCACTCGACGAGACCGACTCTCTCTCTCTCTGCACTCTGCTTACTTCTTTCTAATCGGCCCGTGTCGCCTCTTGTGTTGACCCCCTTTCCTTTCCTTGTAACCTCGCAAGGAGACAGGAATCCATGTGTTCTCGATCCAAGAGATTTCAAACTGCGGGATCAATTTGTGGAAAATTTCGGATCCTATCTGACACAGATCATTCTTAAATATATTGCCTCTTGAAGCACAAGCTTCAGCTTCTATCAAAGTGTTCACCAATTTTTGGAGAACATACTAAATATTTGCTATTGTGTTTCCAATTCAGTAATTTTTAGTCCTGCAAAATGTAACCCTTCGTCCACCAGAGTAGATACATAATTTGAAACGTAGTTTGCTTCGTAAGAATTGATCCAGCAACGATCACGGAAGCTTGTGTAAATCCTCTTTCACATCAGCGCTAGCGAAATTGATTGGAATTACAATTACGTAGATTTATTGTGGGACCAATTTGTGGCAAATTTCGGATCCTATCTGACACAAATCATTCTTAAATATATTGCCTCTTGAAGCACAAGCTTCAGCTTCTACCAAAGTGTTCTCCAATTTTTGGAGAACATGCTATTGTGTTTTCAATTCAGTAATTTTTAGTCCTGCAAAATGTAGGCCTTCAGTCCACCAAAGTAGATACATAATTTGCAAGGTAGTTTGCTTCGTAAGAAATGATCCAGCAACGATCACGGAAGCTTGTGTAAATCCTCTTTCGCATCAGCGCTAGCGAAATTGATTAGAATTACAATTACGTAGATTTATTGGAGGACTCGACAAAGTCGAGGCGTAACTCGGTTCCCGACAGTCGATTATTAATCCCAAATTACCCCGGTAATCCGTAATCCCGGTGGCCACGAATTGATTTCATCAAGCGCCATAAATCGCTCTAAACGCGAGAGAGTCCGCGGCGAGGTAAGGTAACAACGTTCGCCATTAGCGGGTTCCTGGGCTCTCTCGCGATGGAGCAAGAAACAAGAGGAGCGGTAATAGACAATAGAAAGGTTTCTGGGAGATAGAGAGAGGCGAGAGAGAGAGTGAGAGAGAGAAAGTGAAAAGGGGATGATAGAGGATAGAGAGCGCGCGCGCGATATAAGGAGCGACTTTTTCTCGCGGGTTGATAGATGGCCCAGGACCCGAACTGGTAACAGAAAGGCGAGCAGAGGAAAGAAATCACGAGCGCAGGGAACCCTATGGGGACGCGCGGTGGCGTCATTAGGCTGCTCGGACGAGAGCTAATGCACCGTTCCCCCGGATTTCGCCGGAGGCCTTTGGAAAAACCGAGCGAGGTCAGCATGTGAGCCGAGCACGAAAGAACGACGGCCGCGTAAATGGCGTCTGCGAAAGTTGCCACGGTTTGTGATTCTTCGCCTCGCTCGCGCGCGCTTCGTTCAGGCCCTCCTCCTTCTCTTCCGTCTTCATAGCCCGGAGAAATTCCGAGCGCTTCGGTTCGGCCAAAGAAACGACGCTCGTACGCCGCGGACCGGAGAAAACGCTCGGGGGAGTTTGCGCGTAACGAGGCGATCGCGGCTGATGCACCGATCGCATGCTCGCTGATTGAATGCCTTTAGAAATTGTTTTGCGACCGGGGTACCCCGTTTTTGGCACCCGGCGCCACGCACTTGCAACCCTAGCTGAGATCATTCGCTGCATCTGCCAAGAATCAACTCTTTGGAAGCACGTTTCAACGATAACAAAAGACGACTCTAATGTTCTTAAACATCGTGAATATCGTATATAGGAAAAAGTTGTTCAGAATGATCACCTTGCCAACATATTTCAAGGTCATGAATGATGATGCTCAAAGTATAAATAATTACCCTATTTTCTATTATTTTCTTAATCTTGTCAATGTAAAACTGATATAACACCTCGTACAATATTTTTAATATTACTGTATAAATATTTAGAATAATGGTATAAGAACTATTAATGGCGCCTCCTCGTCACTACTCGAGTGCAAAGGGTTGAGCAGCGCAGCAGTGTTGCAGGACTGTACTAGGAGATACCGAAAAGTTCCCATAGCAGAGGTCGTCCAGCAACGAGAATAGCGCGTCTTCGAGGTTGAAGAAAAAGGAAGGTGAAAGCGAAGAAAGGAGGAAGAAGAGAAGGAGCGAGCGAGAGAGAGCAGCACAAGCCGAAGGGATGGCGACGGAGGGTTAAGCGCCGGAGGGATCCGGCAGGAGAGGAAAGTGTAATCCCAGACGATCAGCGTGCGGCAGATTCGGCCTTAATGAGCTACAGCAATGATAAATGACGCCGTGGGCCGCGCCTCTCTCTTACCGCGTTTATCCTCCGCTCGGAATAAGGTGTATCCTTGTAGCCGAGGCCCGACCCGGCCCGACGTTACCTGTTCCACGCCGTACGACCGGCATCCATCCTCTACCCGGCGACGAGCCTTCCATCTCTCGTCGTTCGTTCCGCGCCTGTAAAAGCTTCATCTCCGCCTACGATCCCTCAAACTCGGCCCCGGAGGATCGAGGGGAATTCAAAATGGCAACCGGTGTGTGTCCAGACCTCCCCCGTGCCCGGCGACACCCATCCATCCGACGCTCCCGGACGTTTCAATTGGATGTCCTTCTTGAACCACGACGTCCACCCTAAACCCAACGATCCTCGGGCTCTTGTAACGGCGCTGAGAATCTTGTACCGTCGCGCCGACCCGCTGCGACCACTCTCCCATGAATGACAGTCTCATCCACTCACTTTTTTTGCCAACATTTCGCGATGACTTCCTGCCCGAGAATCAAGCAGGAAGGAGCGGCTGTTCCGGGGACCAGGAAATCGTGTCTTCGGGGTGGGGCTTCTCCAGCGATTCAATTTGATTTCGGAGCATGATTGATGGCGCGCCTCGTTTGATTCTCGCTCGGGATGTCTTTATAACTGCCTTTGGCCGCAACATTCCGTTAGAGTCTTGTAAATTCTAGACTGTAAACGATAAATTTATGGTTATGCTCGATAGAATTAAATAATGTTTTCGAACTGAAAACAACGCGTTTCGATATTCGTTGATTTTGACGATTTCACCAGTGTTTTAAAATTGTTTTAGTCTGTTCGACACGGCAGAAAAAGTGGTTCGAACAATAATGAAGCATTCTCATCAGCCGCCGGTGTCCCGGTTCGTTGTTCCGTAATGGGTTCTCCGTTCGAATTGACACGGGGCCATTCGTTCTCGTGACGTTTCAATTGTGAAGCGGTTTTCAACCTGCACGGAGATCCGACACAGAAATTGATCGACCACCTTTCCTTCGAAATTTTCGAGACCCGTAGATGGCGCGATCCAAAGGATGCTGATGGGAAACAAGAACGCCTCACTCCTACCTGGACCGACGTTTATCGACGGACTCTTTTATTAACGAGGCTGCTGGATTCTCGGCGATCTGGCCATTCCGAGAGAGAACCTATCATCTATTAATTTCCCAAAAGTTGTCCCTTGTGCCAGGAATCCCTACGAATTAATACAATTATCTTATTACAGGCGGACAAGTAAATGCAGCCCGAAGCCTCTCATCATTCCTTAATCTTTTAGATTTAAGTAATCATGTACGTATGCGAGTAATTAAAATCAAACGGGAATCTTCGAAAATTATTATTTGGTTCATTCATTTGTCTTCGACCATTTAAAGATTAATATACAATACCAAATAAACTCTATTGTATTTGCAACACAATTATAATTAACTAAATTGATATTTTCGTGTACAGATTTGATCCTATGTTACTACTAAACATTTTGAATTATTATAATTTTTTCAACGTTTCGGTCTAGTTTAATATCATTATCAAGAAATATATAATTGCGTCTGTAAAAATTAAACAATGTAAATTATATAGTCCAAGTTAACTTCCGTGTTAACAAAAAAAAAGAATTTTATGGAGCAAACTTACTTGCTAAGTGAAAAATTATTTAAGAGTTAGTACCATGACAACGAATCAATTAAAATTGATGTACATAGATTCAAATGGAACGTGCTAAATTGGTGTAGCATAGCATTTTGAACAAAGTGAGAATGAGCCTGAATTTCTCTGGAAAAAATGCGCTTGGATTTTTCGATCGGGCGAAGATAATAGCAACAATAATTAATCTGTATTCCGTTGTCGGGCATAATCGGAGAACCAGTTGCCCCCTCGGTCGAATAAATGGTAATAAATGTTTGGTCGTCGTTAGCCGACGTCGTCCCTGAATCAGGATCGTGAAGGAAGTCATTTTCCCGCTTGCCATTAATCGAGGCCGAGGAGTGCCTCTATATTAGCGCAGGTGCAGACGGCTATCGACGCCATACTGACAGGTGATCTGCTCTCGATGGAGGAAGGTGATCCATCGTTAATGAGCTCGTTATCTCGAGTACGTAGCCTTCCACCGTGGTCCTCCGCGACTCTGTCAACAACCACCTCCGTATTTGCTATTTTATCGGCTGGAAATTGCTTAATACCCCGATCAATTTGCGAGATCGTGAGAGAAGAACCGCGAAAACGTTCACGGCGTTGCAAGTCCGTGAATTTACATGAAATCGACCGTAGGCTCGACCAATCCCCGCGGCATCGCAAACATTGTATAAAGAGCTTTGTTTGCGAAAGAAGACAGGAAATTGACGTGATTCATTCCACCGGAGAACGGAGACCATGGTTGCGATAATAATAAGTCAAGGCGAACCGGTGGCGAACGAACAATCGACCGTAATTTTCGCGAGGAATTAAATGTAACGCGTTCTCTATTAGTTAAGCGTTCGATTTATTTCTTCTTCTTTTTTCCTCTTCGAAAACAAGGATAGCGTTCGATTCCGAGGCTGCCGAGGATTTAAAAGCGACTAATTATTTAGTATCTTTTACTAGATCGGAGGTATCGCGGTGGGATATCGTGTTTCGCAGTCTTTATGCGAGTTTATCTTGATGGAAACATGCCAATTTGTTGGCAGAAAAAAGATACACGACTTCATTAACTTCCCTTTCACGTCGAAACAACGAAGAAACTCTCAATCAGCGGATCGGAGTTCGTTTTACCGGAGAATTCGCAGCTTCTGTCTCGAGTGAATGATCAGTGAGGTATAATTTGATGGTTAATTAGTAGACCGCACATTTTTTGTGAGAACTCGTTATTTTTACGGGTTGCGAGACTGTGGAATTTTCAACTGGAATCTCATTCTCGGTAGTAATGCTGCGAGGATATTACGTGCATCGAAAGCTTCGCGCAATCACGTTAACTTTCAATTCTTTTCACTATTTCAGATTCTAATAAACAGCAATGCAACTACGCCAGTCGGCTTCTAAGCGTTCCACATGCTTGCCCGAATGATCCAAGATGGTGAGATGATCTAAGAAAGGTTTCCGAGTGTAAAGACTTAAAATATAGCCTCGCAGACGTCGCTAATTCAGCCTAATTCAGCCAGAAGATCATCAATTACATCGCTACGTCGCGGCCGTAGACCGGCATTCAATCCTAATCAAATCCAAACATCTTCTGTCGAACAACTGTTAAACCCACCGATCCCGACACACCTATCTACACCCGTTGATCAGTAGAATGGTCGATGATCCATCGCTGCAACCAGCGGAGCGTATCCTCTTCATGGACGTCTACTCGCGGCGTGTCTTCAGCAACCGTTTCCCGTTTCCCGTGCGGTTATTCATCCTGTTGGGCCCTCCGTAGCATTTCCATTTTCCTCAGCAAATATCAATATCGCATACTTTGGCCACGAATCAGTCCCGTTACCGGAATTCACAATCCTCTTTATTGCTTCGGGGAGAAGGACAGGTATGTGAACGTGTAAGTACATTCTTAAATTATATTTAATCTGAGTAAAATAAAATATTAGCTCGTTTCGGAAAGTTACTTTATTTTCTCAAAGAAAAATTAAGCCAACTTTGTTCTACGGGTAATTATATAGAAAAGGTCTGCGTACTCCGATTTTGATGAAATTTTAATATGTTATAGATTTGGACATTTTGAACAACTATTTCGTTTTGCGATATAGGGGGGTCGCTTTTAGTTTTCGAGATATTTGCAAAAGACTATCGCTAATACTGTATCGAATTTTTCGTATTCCTGTATGCTCCGTGGCAACGTAAACCTGTTCCGGGGCCGCATCTGTTTATTTTTTGTTTGTAAACACGTTGTGGAGATGAGAAGCGACAATACCACACACACCCGCCCAGTGTTTCACACGCATCCAAGAATACGAAAAGTTTAATACAGTATTCGCGATAGTTTTTTGCAAATATCTCAAAAACTAAAAGCGACCCACCTATATTGGAAAAGGAAAAAGTTGTTCAGAATGTGTTGCTGCATAACATATTAAAATTTCATCCAAATCGGAGTACGCAGACCTTTTCTAATCATGCTCAGACAATTTCTGTTTTATACAACAAAAAAAAAAACAGATACAAAAATTTCTCTACACGAAAAACGAAATTACTTTCCGAACGAGACGTAATAAATAGGAAAATCAGCAAGTCCGATTAAAAATGAGGAACAACGTTTGGGTTCGAAACTGACCGCAGCGAAATTTGTCGAATAAGATAGGACGAAGGGCCGCGCGAAGGGTTAAGGGCCGATGCACAAAGGCCACGGAACGACAACGTCCGCGGCCGTTTAGCGGGTACATAGAGGCGTGGGCGTAGAAAGGACGATGCGTAGGCCAGGCCAGGATTAAGACGTCAAGCGCCCGCGGCGCTTGATTAATGCGGCGCATTCACGAGAACGAAAAGATCCTGCGCTGCTTTGCGGGTTCTCGCGGAACCCTCGTTTTGAATCGCGTTTGCTCGCTCGCTAGACTCTCTCTACTCTGCGCCGTTCGTTTTTCTAGCGAATAGCAATCCAGAGTGAGAGAGAGAGAGACGCCATTGTTGCAGCTGGATCGACGCCGCCGGCGATGGACGTTCGATCCTCTTCCTGCTCTTGTCGGAGTCGGAGCCGACACAATGTTACCAGGAACACAATGGGCCCCGGTATTGTTCGAACTTGATGGCCCTTAGCGCGCTCTTTGTGACCGGCTTCGCTGGTAAATGAGCCGGCTTGATTAGAATTTAATAACTGGACTGGCGATCTATTGCACCGGTACCTTCGTTGTTCGAGTTGGTAGTCGAACATTTCGATACGGATTTCATTTATTTGTTACTGACCTTTGGAGTTTGCTTATTTATAACAAAAATGGGTCCCTCTGACTAGAGGACTACTTTAGAGGGACAATTTTTTAAAGGACTATCATGAATGGATTTTTGTTATATCGATCGCATTAAAATAACAACTGGAATGACTTTGTCGTTGTACAGGTTCGATCAAACTCTAAACACTTTATAGCTATTTTGTAGGAATTACCCAAACGTTTTCAATTCGGATTTGAATCATTAGGTTGAAGACCAGGTTTGCTATTAAAAATGTTTTCACGATGAAGTTTTCACTATGAAAACATTTTTCATAGCAAATGTGGTCTCGAACATAATGATTCAAATCGAAAACGTTTGGATAATTCCTACAAAATAGTTATATAGTGTGTATCATTCCAGTGAGTATCCTGAAACTTAGGAAAATGGAGAACCTACCGCTATACTGATCTTAGACTAGGAGGGGTGGCTTCAAGTCTCCGTGCACCGTAGAAAGAGACATCCTAGCGGACAATCGCATACTCGCCCCTTCGATTTTTCCCGTAGCCCCCCACGGTTCGGCTACGGAGCGCGGGGCGCGCGAGGAAATTCACGAACACAGGTGAACGGGCGCGCAACGTGAATTAGACAGCTGTCAAAGTCCCGCGGAGGAGAAGATCGAGTGGCCATATATGTGGTGCGCGAAAGGGCATCAGGAGAGCTTAGAGGAGAGGGAGAGAGTGAGCGAGAGGGGGAGAGAGAGAGGGTTTGGCAGGCGAGCGAATGGATTTGGATGTGGAATGGAAGCAAGGCAATAGTAGGAGAACGCTAGACAAAGACAGAGGTCGGAGGCGAGGGAGATGAAGGAAAGATGTGGGACAGGGGGGTTCGGAGGGGTCGAGAGGGGGCGAGCACTGATAAATACCACGCCATTTCTCTTTGTGCTCCCTGGCGAGAGCACAAACACAGGGCGGCTCCCTTCGTTTCAACCTGAGCGAGAGTAGCTACCTAAACCTCTTGCTCTCTTCTTATTCCGGCTCTCTGTTCCTTATCCTTCCTCATCTCTTTTGTGCTCGGCTTCCACCTAACCCTTGTACCCCTTCACTTCTCTCTCTCTCTCTCTCCTATCCCGCTCACCAACCCTTCCTTCCTTCCTTTTAACCCCCTTTCTTCCTATATTCCAGCGATCATTCTTCCAAGTTCGCTATTCTACGGTTTCTGTTCCGATGCTGCCAGTTTCGGCGTTATCGCCACTCGCGGGCCCGCTTCGGGTTAACGATGCACCGTGCATCTCGATGCACCCCCGCTCCATTCAATGTGCGGGTCGCCCTTGTGTCGATTGTTTTCTTCGTTCGACGAGGGAGGCTGAGGGGGGAGTTAAGGAGATATTATTATTATTATTTATTATAGACGGGTAGAAGCCCTTTTTACATAAGTATTTACAAAGAAAATAAAAAAAGGAGAAGAAGATACAAGACTACTTATCCAATAAGAAAAAAAAACAAACAAAATGATACATTATATTGAATGAAAAAAATCAATACTGTTATAAATAGTGCATGATTGTTGCAATAATGCGATTCATTGGATTAATTAATCCATAAGTAGATTTCGCTTTAAGTGTTTGAAAACCCGTACATAAAAATTGATATTAAATTAGTGAGTTCAACAAGAGTACCAGTATCTATGCTAAGAAAAATGCCGATGATTCAACGAAATGGTCGAACCTTCCCCTGAAAAATGAAAATTCGACGGAAAGTGGTATTCATTATACGGGAACGCCGAAGTAAATTATACAACAGCCCGCTACTCGATGCGCAATTAGCGGGCATCCGAAGTCGAAGCGGAGTTGCGGTAGATTAGCAGACACAACGAACCTGTTAACAGGCCGTGGAATTGACGGAATACACAAACGAGATGACCAGGTATAACGGGCTCCGGTTCGGTCGGTGGGAGTACGGGATGGTAGGGAAAAGGAAAAAAGAAGCGAATACGACCTAATCCACGGAACCCTGGCATCGTTTCGTGGGTGTCATGCTTTCACTTCGGTTCAGGTTGACTGCAGAAGGCGATTGGTTCTCGCTGAGCTCCTCCCAGAATCCATTAAGAGCCGAAACGAAGAAACACAGCATTAATTTTAAAACCAATCCCGGAGGAGAAATCGGGCATTGGCCGCCATTCGTGCGAACTTGCTCCGTTTGCCGTCGAGAAAATCCTTCCGAAAAAAGCTGTTTTAATTGCGATAGGTACCCTCTCTTCCAACCCCTCTAATTCCTCCTCGTACCCCTCCTACCGCGTTATGGAGATCACTGGTTCACCTCGGGGATCGTGTCTGTCCTTCGAACGATCTCGTCGATTGTCGATCTTCGAAATTCTCGATCCAGTTAGTGGATCCTAGCTTTTTTCTCGATTATAATATTTTATCCAGATGGGATAAAAATGATTTCTGAGGGTGAAAAGGATTGAAACTAGGGACGAAGGTAATCGTGGAAGATTTCATCGATTTCCGAGGTTATAGTTCGCCAGGATGTAAACCGGGTCCCGAGTCAAAACATTACGTAAGGTTTTTAGAAGAGGAGGAGAAGACTAATAATCTCGAAATAATGTAAGCATAATAAATGGGCGAGCATTAGCGGGGCGCTCGGCAGCCGGCTCATATTTTCGGTGGCGCTGGCTTTGACGTAGCATTACTCCAAAGTGCGTTACATATTACTAACCATACAATACATATACACTGGTTCACGGTGGTACACGCGTACACTCTTCCGCTTGTGCATTTTTACGGCGTGGTCCTCTACCCGGCCGCGTTGCGCCGCGTTCCCGTAATAAATGTATATCTCATTCCTCGGGGCGAGGCCTGTCCCAACAGAAACGCGTTCCATTCCGTTTCCTGTTTTCTTCAGCGGTCGGACCCGCGCCGTGGGCCCGTCCTCGAACGATCGCGGATCATAAAATACAGTACCTGTAAATTAAATGACAAATACCCCGGGTCCCGAGTATTATTTAAAGCGCGAACGCGCCGACCGGATTACGATCGGCGAACAAATTGCCGGCCGCTCGACAAAACCGGGACAATAATTCGCAAAAATGATTATTAAGAGCGATTGTTCGGTAGCCCGACTGCCCACTGAGTTATCGCGCACTGTTTCTTCCCGATTTTTCAACGCGAAACACCGGCTCGTCGACGACGCCAACACTGCGAACACGATTTGTTTGGATTTTGTCGATGCGACCGATCGCGTTGTTAAGACTCCCAGTAATTTTTCTGCTGTTGGAAACAGGATCCCAAGAAAAACATCCTGTAAACAGGTGCCACGTTCTCTATGTGCCAAAATACGGCCATGTTCATTAACTTAGAAATACCTCTTGCAATACTGAAAAAAGCGTTTATAAAAATTAGTTTAAGTGAACGCTATTTAATTTTTAATTTTTATAACCATTGGTTTAAAAAGTAACGGCCAAGTATGAATAATTTAGCCCTCCATGTAACTCTTCAAAAATTAAATAGCGTTCTTTTAAACTAATTTTTACAAAGCCTTTTTTCAGTATTGCAAGAAGTATTATTTTGTTTGATCTCACAACTTTTTACGGCTATAGAGAACTTGGCTCCTGTTTACAGGATGTTTTTCTTGGGATTTTATCCATTTTTGTTGAAATTTTATCAAGTATCAAGTAGGTATTAATCTTATCGCTAATTCATTAAATCCTAAACATTTTTTCACTGTTCCCGAGATACCGCCATTTTTTATTATTTCTTTTTTAAATTCAAACGACTACATACGTCATGTGGTTGGTCACGTTTCAAAGAAAAAAATTAAAGGTGGTTACATATACGATGCAGTTAGGTTGCGCGAGAAGCAATATTTGGTCCCGTTGCGTCGTCTCCACGCAGACGATTGCTGTGTGGTTCGAAAAGAGCCGGAGCTCCGAGAAAGTTCACCGACGAAGGGAAAGGTTAAGCCGGTGAAAAATGGAACGGGAAAAGTGAAACGAGCCCCGGCGAAATTGTAGACCGGGCCGCGAAGTTTCTGCCCGTTCCCGTCGAACTTCGAAGGGATTAAGGACAAGCCGTTATGGGTCCGCCGCCGCGCGTGAAAAATGAAACAAAAATTGCCGGGGACGGCCGCGATCGATCTCTCCCCCGAATATTAATTAACGAAACCCGTCCGCAACGCGCGGGAACTTTTCTTCGGAACGGACCAAAATTTCTCGCGTGCTTCCGAATTATTAAGCACGCCCTGCATCTGTTTCAACGCGTGCTCAATGCGTGCTTTCTTCAATTTCGAATTAATAATACAGCAGTAAAAAATTTTATTCCGGCATATCTGCTTTACTTTGCACAAAGTATTCATAAAATTATATTGATCACGGTTACATTGTTTATTGAATTTTTAATGCTCTCTCTCTCTTCCAGTATAAAATATTTTCTATCATTAAACGAAGTCGAAGCGCTAAAAGGAAATAGTTAATGTAAGACATGTTCTTCATAATTACACTATCCATTACTCGAGGATCATATTTATGCGGTGAATTTTTCATGATACGCAAAAGGATCGACAAAGGTAATTACATCGCCGATAAAATGTTCAATGATTACTGGAATTAAGTTTCTGTTTTATTTATTACTCCTGCCTACCGGAAGCCTATTAGTAGGTTTCTTAGTGGCAGTACTTTTGAGAGAGTCTTGATAATTTGCAACAAAATACCTATCCAAAAGAAGTTTGTACAACACGTTACTCGAAATTACTTTACGACTGAAACGAGATTTTCAATCTTTAATGTTGTATTCTTCAGCTGTGTGAAAAAAAAACAAACAGAGGTAGGTCTGAAGCAGGCTGACATTTTTCGCGGTACTTGAGGAGGTCCGTGGCATGCACGCGACTTGGATTCCAGGCTCGCGCGAAGAGCCTCGAAGAAGCGGTCGAGGGAGAAGAAGCCGAAGAAGAAGAAGACGCGGTTGGAATAAGAAGACGAAGCCGAAGAAGAAGAAGAGGAAGAAGAAGAAGAAGGTAAGGCAAGAGTGCGCGCAGTCAACGGGTACAGAGACTATCCGAGGTGCCGGTTGACAGCAACAAATGCCTCGGTGCAGGCAAGACGGGGAGCTCGCGCCCGGGACGCCGGTTGCAGGACCAGCTTGAGATATTACCAGGCAGATGCGGTCGCGCGCTGATCAAAGAAACGCTCCTCACTGAGAGAGATTAAATGGATGCTGGTGCGCGCCGGCAAACCACCACGCTGCGGCTACAAATAATAAGTCGGGAGAAAGAGAGAATCAGAAGGGAGAGAGAAAGAGAGAGCGAGATGAAGGCTGTGAGAAGGGGAACCGGCCAGAAACGAACAGAGAAAGATGCTGGATTGCGAGGCACAGGCTGGCGAGGCCGAGAGCCAAGCCGCGCCAGGGCCCTAACTCGGATTTGATACATTCCCATCTTGAGGAGTATTGCTCCTGCCGCCCGTTACTCCCTTTGGGAAACCTCCTAACGCGATTATACCTTCTGCTCGCACAGGGAACCGGGTCAGATACTCTGGCTATCCCCAGAGAGCTCACCGACTGTTTCTGGAGGTCTTCAGGAGACTGACCTGCGATTCATACGAATTCTGCCCGATCAAACAGATCCATATTCTTCTTATTCGATCTCGGCTTGTTGAGTTTACTAGTGGAACATGTTAGAATAATTTATATATACATAAACAAAGTCCTGGCTGACTCACTCATCAATGCCCAGACTAAACCCTTGGGCCTAGAAAACTGAAATTTTACACAGAGGTTTCCTTTATGATCTATACAAGGGATAAGAAAGGATATTTCGAAATTCAACTCCTAAAGGGGTGAAAAGGGGTTGAAACTTTTGTATAAGGAATATTTTATTTGTGGTTAGATTTGCTTGAAACTTGTAGAAACAATATGAATAATCGAGGGCATTAAACAGTTTCCTGTGCGAGCGAGGCCGCGGGGAAAAGCTAGTGTAACAATAAGGCAGGAATATTGGTAGAGGTACGTGACGATATACACGGAGATGATTCCGAGCACGGATTTTAACGAAGATGAACCTTGCGCTCCTGGCATAGCTGCGTCTAGAATAACCTATTTGCCGCGATATTTCATCGAAAGACAGACCGAGTAGCTGGTAATAGCTTCTATACGTCAATGAGAAATGTTTGCAATTACTGAGGAAAATAATGGGGAAGAGCGTAACACTTGTTAATCACTCTGCAATAATATGCTATAAATTAGAGACTCGATTTCCCTTACGATTGCGATCAGGAGCAGTGAATTCGTCAGTCCTATTGTGTGGGCTGATCAGTTTCATCGAGCAGAAAATTCTGTAAATTTCGTCAATTCCAAAAGATGGTCGGTAGCCAGAGATGCAATAATGTTTCCCCGTAATTGGATCGTCGTTTGAAGATCGCGCGAGTCCGACGATGAGGATGGTAGCATCCGGATCGTAGTGGAACGTGCATTAATCGGTACGAATGGAAATCGGCTGGTAGGTAGCCTGGCGCTGTCTCCGGCGCTCGGTGGGCGTTCGTCTTGAAATTCAATTAATCCGCCGGCGATGACTATCTGCTAGAATAATGAGAGTGCATCTCGACAAGCGTTATCACCGTTGGATCGGCCCCGGCGTCCCCCTTATTTAGAAGATAACGACGGCTGCTCGCTAAAACTTACTCTCCCTGAATGGTGTTGTCATTCGTCGTGTACACCTCCTACCTTCCCGAGGCATCGCGAAGGGTTTAGAGTGAACTAGCCAATGAGAGAGACTCTGGTCTCCTCTCCTCCGTTGTGTACACCTTTCTCTCCCTCGCTCTGTCTTTCGCTGGCGGCGGCGGCTACGGACTAGCCTCTCGCTCGCTCGTCCGCACTCTCTTCTCCTCTCCTTTCACCATTCTGCCCCCCTCGACTCTCCTACACAAGCTGCCCCTCCCCTCCTCGTCCCTCGAACCCACGGCATCTCCACGTCTACCTTCTCGCTCGGGTTCCCGCGATGAGATATGACTGCCACATTATCACCTGATTATGTTATCACTTTGCATCGCCCGTTCCTTTGCCGCGCTGCTGGCTGAAACTACCGTTTATCACGACCGTGGAGATCCGCCGGCGGTGAACGGCCCCCGGAATCCTACGCTTTGCCAAGATGCTCCAGTAATTCGCAAGGGTCAACCGACCGTTAGCCGATTCCCCTGTTTTCGTCCCGGTGTTTAGTTTACTGTGCAATTCCGTCGGCGACTTATTCGAATCACGGGGAATTCAGAGTTTCTTATTTTTACGGGGCCGTGGTTCGCGCAGACATCTCCTCCACCCTCAAAAGATTATGAACACTTCAGAACCTCTCGCTAACCGCATTCCCAGAGATTAAATCCCCACAAATATTCGCCAACGTGAACCCACCCCCATCTCGTCTCCTGATTCGAGACTTTTTTCCCCGAGCAACGTTTCGCGAAATCCGTTCCTACCGAATGTAGAGATTCGGGATGGCTATAGGGGGGTTGGTAAAAAAAACGAGATTACGCGGGACAAGCGTAGAGACAGTAACTGGATCCGGTATGAACGGGGTCGGCCGCGAGTTCAGGCGGGCATGGCAGCGCTGCGGGACCATCAGGTCGCCCACAGCTCATCGCCAAGCGATCACATCTCATCGCCTCGTACCATCGCAGACTATTACAAACAGAGCGTCCCCGTCACGGCGGCCTCTCCATCCTCTCCTAGCTCTCTACCAGTTCATCCTCTCTCTTTCACTCTCTCTCTCTCGAATCCACCCTCCCGGCTCCGAACCGTAACCGTATCGTTCCGTTTCTCTCTGGCAGAGCCCGGTTTTCAACCCCATCGCGATCCCACCTCCAGTCGTACGTATCACTGCCGCTCTATCAGCATATCCGACCGCTTAGCACCTACTTCCCAGGAGTGCGATACCGCTCGTAACTCATTTGAATTACACATTTCCCTGGCTCCCGCGAAATAATACGTGCGAGGATCCGCGAGGACGCAAATTGCGCGCCCGACCCCCTTTCCATCCGCCACTGGATCTCTCTCTTTCAGTTCTATCTTTCTCTCTATCTCTACACGTGCCTCTCCGTTCCTCTTCAACCCCTAACACGCGCGACACTGAACAAGCGGAGTACAAACGTTCCCACTCGCGATCACCGATTTTAAGCAGGCCCAGGTGAGAACGATCTACGGCACGCTTGGGTCTGATCGGATTGCGAGGACCTTCCTTCTATGCGGCGAGTATATAATTGCTCGTTTCTGAATTAGAATCGTGGAGAAGCTTGTCTCGGATGAAGGGTTGCGCAGGTATCGACGAGGATGTAGATTTTACGTGAATCGGTAATGGTGATTGGAAACGGGAGAATAACTTTTATAGTCTTTTATGATTTTACACGCAGCTGGAATGCTGGAGATTTTTGGTAGAGGGGGTTGGTTTAGAGGGTGTGTGAAACAGGGCTGATTTGATTTTGCGAATTTTGTAATTACTATTGGAAGTACGTATGTAGAACATATTTTAAGTAATTGTGGTCGAAGATTCTTAATGATGAATAGTTTTATTAATATTTTTCCAAACTCCATCGAAAATAGGATTACTAAAAAATTCCACATATCTACTACTTAAAACAAAAGATTGAATCGTTGCGCCGAAATCATTAATACTTTTTCATTTTTAATGATGAATGTTTAGGAGACCTAGTTCGGAGTGGTGAATTTAATGATAAAGGTTGGTGAGTTTTATTTTCCAACTGCACTTGCCAATAAAATATTTATCATAAAAATTATGTTTATAATTCGCTTTTCAAGTCCCTCGTCATAGACTATTTTATAGATCATCGTGGACACCGAACTTGAACTTTGAAAATAATGTTGCACGTACGAAAAAGTTCGTTCTAAAAACGCAGATAGCTGAAGGATCGATTTAAAAATGGAGAGACATATTTATCATAAAAATTGTATTTATAATTGGCTTTTCAAGTCCTGTCGTCATAGACTATTTTATAGATCATCGTGGACACCGATCTCGAACTTTGAAAATAATGTTGCACGTACGAAGAACTTCGTTCCGAAAACACGGATAGCTGGAGGACCGGTTTAAAAATCGAGGGAAATCTGCAAGATAAGTGGAGGAAAATCCTTTTCGGGAAGCAGGCGATCTTCCCGGACCGATTCGTGAAATCTCCAGGCGGTGTGGCGCGGCGGTTTCAGGCGTAAAAAGATTAGAACTCCGTAACTGTTCGGGGAAAGTGGCTTTCCGGGTCTCGAGAGTATCGGCGGAGGTTTCGTCGAAGAAACACAGGAATGTGGACGCGCGAAAAGTGGCTGCTCATGGTTCTCCGGTGTCTACGGCTCCCTGGCGCCTAGCTTCGCTAATCGCGGCCCATTAAAACGCCCTACCCAACCATCGCATCGCATCGCGTTCTTGGCGTTGGAGCGAGAGTTTCGCTCCCGCAAATTTTCTCGCGCTGATCTTGACGGTAATGTCCTAACTTTCGAAACCGCCGAGACCCGACCGAAGTGGTTCTTAAACTCGGGATATCGTTGCCCGAAGCCGTTCCAACCGAGATTACGCTTCTTTCGACGCTTCGATAATTAGGCGATCAGCGGGGACCGGGAACAACCATTTTTCCGGAGCATAGCATCCTGAGCTTTTCAATTCAACGAACAATATCATTTCGTTTTCTCAAGGGAAAATGAAAGCCAATTTTTCACCACTTTTAATAAATTTTATGTCACTTTGTTTTATCATGTATAATTACACAAAAAATGGAGTTACATGATTTTTTTGCAACTTTATTTGAAATGAAATTTGCACCTCATAAAGAAAATGGTGAGAAAAACGAAAATAATGGTAATCCAGTGGTACTTTCTACTTCTTGTACACTGCGTGTTTATCCTTGTTAGATAATAATCATTCTGATTGTTAATGAAGATAGAAAACGGACAGTATGATACAGGTTTGATACAAGTTTGCAAGAAATGGTAGATCGACCCCAATTAGAGACAGGTTGCGGAGACCTTAGGAAACATAGGAAGAGACAACAAAGCGAACAGGGCAAGAGAGGAAGAGTGGTCGCAGAATTTATTATTAGAGCGTCGTGCACGCGTTGGACACGCGTGTCTGACGGTCGGTCATCAGTATCGCGTGATTCTTTCTAATTAATTCCGGCAGTGTGGCGGTTATTAGCAGCGCAGCCACTAGGGCAGAAAGTATCGCGATTCAATCATAAATCTGGCCAAGTTTCTACGTAGCCGGCCAGCTGTGGATAGAGAGGAGAGTTGAGAAGACAAGAAGAAGAAGACGAAGAAAGCGAGAGATATTGCAACTATGAGGAAGGTTAAAGAAGAGAGTTTGGCGGGGGTGTCAGCGAAGAGAAACGCTTGGCAAACGAGGACCGATATCGCAAGAATTTCCCTAATTATTATAACCCATTAATGCGATGAGCAGTTATTATTTTAATGTCGGTTATCTGCCGGCGGCCCGTGGGCTAATTTGCCTCCGTGAAATCGATTGTGCCGCGTGCGTTTGCACGTTCATAAATAATCAGGCCGTGTTTATGGAATGAAAAATCGGTGCCGGCTCGGTAGCGGTCCGTGCACCGCCGTTCCGACGTTTATTATAAATTCGCTGTTCCGCGAGGGCTGTCTAACGAGGGGCCCAGAAACTGAACGAACGAACGGCTGTCGATTATATCAATCGCTGCCAGCCGAAAGCCTGCGGTTTCCTTCCGCGAAACCCGACGTCAAGCACCATTAAGCCGCGGGAATCGTTTCGACGTGTTGCGAGCCGAACGCCTCGCTTCCTACCGAGAAAAAAATAACGCCGTAGGAACCGAGTGGGAGACTAAACGGTTCTGTTTGATCGCCGTACAATTACCGTAATCGATTGAATTGTCCCGGACGGCGATTAATATCGGCGACTATGGCCGGCAGGAACGAGTCGGCTGGAACTTGACACTCTCGCGTTCTTCTACGCTCTTTCTTTTGATCCCTACCTTAGTGATTGATTAATCTGGGACGTAACGTGTTTGTTTTAGTTGCTAGCTCTGAGTACTGGTCTCGAGATTTTTTAATATCGTTGGACGAGTTTTAGAAATTCATTGCAGACCAATTAATCGAAGATCCAGTAAGATGGAGACCTAGAAAAATTTTTATTATGATTATTTATTATAGACGGGCAGAAGCCCTTTTTACATAAGTATTTACAAAAAGGGGGGACATTATTTAAAATTATAATATTTTTTTAGAGCCGTCTAAAAAATTGTTATCTTTTCGCAGAAGCTAGAATAAATAAATGAAAAATATAATCGCTGATGCATAATTCTTTTAGAACCGTCTAAACAATTATTCTATAAGATGCAGCAATCACCTAAAAAAGTTCCAACAATGAATGAAAAGAATAATTGTACAATACAGCCTTGAACTTACCCCGTCCCACGAATGGCGCTTAGCATAATCAGATCCATATTCCGCAGGGTTGTCGATCCATCATGGCGTCGGCCGGAGCCACAGTGAAAAAAGCCTCACCTCGCGAAATCATGATCGTTTAGCTCTGAGGTGGAGTCGCGAACCAGTTGTCAGGTAAGCGTATCGTGTGACCCGGTTGTGCACGTGTCGCAGATAGTTATCATAATCCTTGTGTTCGTTGTAGGGTTATCATTAACCACCCACCGATACATGAACCCGTGGCGTGGCCGACAACGAAGCCACGTGTCCTTTACCGGCCACGGGACACGGTGGAACTCACGTTGACAGGAGTTTCGCGGTTTGCCCGACAGATGGCCGTCGTTTAAGCGTCGTTTTCAACCCCCTAAGCCTGCCAACCCGTAAGCCGTAAGTCTGTTGTTGGTCTATCCTGCGGCAGAGAGCCGGAGGGTAGACGGTGGATGAATTACCGACCCGACGTCAAAACGAGAGGATCAGCTTTATGGCCGCTCGTCTAAATAAGTGGCCACGACTCGCCGTGCTCCCTCAACGGCCACTGTTTATATTTGTTCGCTTCGATCTTCTTCTTCAACCCCCTCTGTCAATACCCGATATTTTCGACGACGTTCGTACAATCAATTACTAACTCCAATAGATGTAATTCATTCGTGAACTGTTCCTACGACAGGAATTAAAATACATGCTTCCCCAGGTCGAATATAATCAAATATCTCAACGCATGTAAATTTTGTACGAGGTATCGACGTCATAAAATGAAAAAAATCATACGCAATGAAATTATTCTGGGTCGGAGAAAATGTTTAATTTTCAACGTAATTTAATTAATCAAGTATCGCATTGCTGAATCGGCGAACGACTTCATCCCTTCCGAAGAATTCTTACAATATTAACGACCAATGGAAAATTAACTAGTGTGCTAAATTTCCTTCTGGATTCTAATCGCGTCCACGATCTTCAGACAGAGCCCAAGTCCTTGATCACGTCCAGCCAGAAAAATGACGAACTGGTAGCCCAACCTTTCGCGGACCATGGAAACGAAGGATCGGCCCCGTACCGTTATCTATCAAAAATGGCTCGGTAGCATACCGTGGATGCCAACAGCTAGATCAACGACGGGGAAAGGAGAGAGGAAGAAACGGGTAGAGAAATCGGGCGGCAAGTTTCTTTGAGGATTCCTCCGAAAGCCGACGAAGCTACGACCGCCCCGGCGGGCAAGACGGTAGAGCGCGATCGCCGTAATTTCGCCTCATTACAATTACGCTAATATCCAACCATCAATTAGCCTCGGCTAAAGAGCCTCGCATTAAATAGCTAATGCATCGGCGTCGTCGCGGACTCGCTCGTTCTGCTCGGCTCGGTTTGAGTCTCGATAGGCGACGATCATCGTTGCCCGTGAACTAGCTTTTCCACGGTCAACCCTTAGGATTCAAAATTTTTCCACAGGAGAACGAGCGAAGATAATAATCTCAAACATTGCATATACTTTTGTCATACTTTTATCCTATTACATAAATTTTTTCAGTTCAATTCCGTTGGAATTGTAGATTTTACAAAATCTTCAGTGGGCACCAACATAATCTTCGTGAATTCTTTGCTCGAGGAATGACAAAGTGTTACTCAGCCGAAAATATTGCTGAAGGTTGCTCGATATATGTGCTTTTAAATAAGATAAGAAAGCAGCCCATTAATTTCTCCGGGAAAAATTCGCAAAAATCAAAGGTTTTTTTCAGACAGCTAACTAGCCATGACCTCTTAATGGGTGAATTACACGTTACGATTGTATCGCGACTCGCCGCGCGTTGTTTCGTCCACTTATTAACCGGAGCCGGCTTTCAGTTTCGTGCTTTGATAATTACGATCCATGAATCACCGCGATTACGGGGACGGTAGCGGCCAATAAGATATCGCGAGGCCGCGTCGAGCAGCTGTGCAAAAGACCGCTGCGAATTCCCGCTTCGCCAAGGAGACGCGATGAAACTGTTGATTTCTGAAAGTGAAACCTTGTGATTATCGGAAGCTGAGCGCCCCGTAACTGATAGGAAACTGCGTGCTTCCGAGAAACATGCCATTGGCTCCTGTATCCTGAGGCATCAGCGAATGCTATGATCCTTCTCGCAGGATCTAACCGTCCATCTAACCGATAGTATTAAATAACTGTGTGTGGATAATGCAGTCGAGTAAATGATACCTTGGAAATCTTATTTGAAACAGTGTGCTGAAAGCTTCTATTATTTATTCTTAAATTTGTAGGAAGTCGAGCCTGTAGATTCAAACGACGACGGTTAAACCATGTAAAAACACGTTTTTCGATCTAACTGCTCAACGGTTGACAGTTAGATCCAAAAACATATATATTTTGTGAGGTAGGTCAGGCGAGAGACAGTTTTTTTAAAAAAGAGAACACGAAACAAGAAGATTTCCGATTGTAAGAATTAAAGAGTTTTAGATTAAGAAACAAGTGGAACGAGACAGCGCAAATTACCGAGTTAAATGTATTTCATTAATATTTAATAAAGGATTCTCAATCAAACCCACATTGAACCTTCCTGATTCTACAAATTTCTATTCTTTATTATTAAAGTTTCTATTCAATTCTCTGAAATAGTTTGGGCGTACAGAGTAGCTGAATCTTGATCTTGGACCATGACGAATCCCCTCGCGAGTGTCCAAGACACCAGTGACTCGAGCAAAGGGTATCTCATCGATCCCCTCTAAAAGTCGATCGGAGTTAACAACGCGACCATGTAAATAACTTGGATTCCAGGCTGCACGAGTCATTAATTCTCGGTGTACGTGTGTATATGAATGACAGCGGTATCACGTGCACGATATTCCTTTTTACAACGGCGGGAAGATAAACCGCGTAAGAGGGTTCAATGTTTCACGGCACGTGCTGCACTACCACTGTTTCTCGTTCGATAAACTTGATCTTCCCTGATTTATGTGTCTTTTTTCGGCCTGTCGATTCGCGACGGTTCTACCCCGAAACGAAACTGTTTGCCGCTCGACGTCTTCTTCCGGTGAGCCAGCCGACGATCATCCTCTTTCAAGGTTTGTTAGACCACCGTTGATCTGTCCTCGGACAATTTGTCGGAAAACGTTGGACAACGCGAAACTCTGGCCGCGCGGCAGGTACTAAATGTTATTTCTTCGCGACCCGTCATCGGCTCGTATTTCGATGATTTATCGCCGCTTGTGTGCGATGCAATACCCTCTGCCGAGGCCATAAGTGCGCGTTTAAACGATAAATCTCGGCAGTCACGGTACGAGAACCTTTTCAGGTCGCGACACACACACACACGCACACACAGCATCGAGCTTCTTCTGCTTATCGATATCTTCACGGTTTGCCTGTCGCCGAACCGTTCGAATAGGGTAAACGTACCTATCACTGCGGGTGTACGTTTTACTGCGGTATTTTTTCCGAATGATATTAAAATACGCATGAATTTTGCATTTGATATATTCCTGCAATTCAAAGGAGAATGTATTCTCGTTGCCGAGGTAAGCAAAATGGTCAATCATTCTAATACTTTTATAATCGCAGGATTTACAGAGTTCGGTTACCCTACGAAGGCGGAAGAATCTTTCTGATGATAAATCAACTATGAACATCGTTACGTTCATCTAGAATACAAAGCACATACATATGCATTAACGTATGAAATAAAATGTAAGTGATAAATAAAATATAAGTCATGATAAGTCAATTATGAACATCGTTACATTCATCTAGAATACAAAGCACATACATATGCATTAACGTATGAAATAAAATAAAAATCGACAGCAGAATTTGTCGGATTTGATCGATTTCGACAAGTTTCCAAGCGACCGTCCGCCCCCAGCCTTCAGGGGTGTCTTTCAATTACAGTTTTCTGCCATTTCCGTGGACGAGGAGCGGATCGATAATAACGCGATAAATCTGGCCGGGTTTTCACGGTCGGTTATAGCAGTCAACTTATTCTTTTCGGGTGTTCGTAAACAACGTGACAAATGCCCCGCCGGCCCATTAATCAACTCGTCGTAAATTTGCCCGGCACTTCGAGTGCTTTAATTGGAATTAAAACGCGGCCGGGCCGCCGCCGCCGCTGCTGTTGTTACCTACCTCCTCGTTTTGTTCGCGCATTGATCTCGGATTACTGCATTACAACCGACATCGCGGACGTGACGTTATCCCGGGGACGAATGAAATTTGGCCGCCTTTTATTGTTCGACCATTGTTGTCCGTGTTCCGGCTTCTTGCCGAGCGTTGGATTCTTTTTTCCACGTCGCTCGGTCGCGTTCCGTCTCCTGTAACAAATCATTTCTGTCCATCCGGTTTAAAAATGTATTGAATCGGGAAATATTGGTGACGTTACTCCCGTTGTCACGTGGATAATATAATTTGCAATGGTTTCAGTGACACTGTAGGACGTTCTGCAAATTATCCTCTTGCTGTAACATTTTCTTTACTTGTAGAAGAGGAAAGAAAATTTATAATATTTGTACGATAAGAATAATTTTTCAATGAATTTTAGTGGATATGTGATAAATACGATTTTATTATATAGAGATTATATGGAGATTAAAATAAAACGTCGGTCCTCGTTTACGAAGATGAAGGATATTATCGTGTACGGATGCTACACAGTTCGGAAACAGCGAAATCATTAATTTGTGAAGTTTTTACCATTTTCATTGTGTCCTCAGGCGACAACCGTTGTTTTGTTCCAAATCAAGTGAAAAGGAAGCGTCCCCGGCCAGGGTTTCTCCCTTGAACCGTCTCAGGCGAACGCAACCGCAATAATGTTACAACCGCAGATTCGAACTTATAAGGGAGTAGCTGAAGAAAGTCAAAGCCTTAGACGGGACTTCGCGCGAAATCAAGATCCGGGCTTTAAGGTGGGGACACGGGGGTAATGGCGTGTGAATTATTCTGATAAATCGCCTCCGGGCCGGCGTCAAACCTGACTTCGTGGCTGACAGGAACCTTGGTCAATCGTATCTACCTCTACGCAAGACGTTCGCATTCGAACCACCAAAGTTATTCGTCGGCGAACACGTTTCCCCTAGAAAAATACAATTTTCATTAAATAATTCCCTGCGGATGAACGCTGATGTTGGTCTCGGAAAGTTAATTTCCAAACTCCCGAGTGTTTCATCCTTTGTTTTCGAAAAATTAATAAAAACAAACATACTTTTACAATCAAAATTCGATCACTTTTTTTCTTATTTATTGCAAGTGTAGGATGAAGTGATAGAAACGTTGAATTTTCTCATAACATTGTTTCTGATGAAATTTTTAATTAAATTACATGATCTGCATTTTAATAGAAATAGTGATCGAACTTTGTTTAAACATACGGTCGTCAAAGAAAAAGAAATGTTAATACATTTACAATCTAGTAATAAGCAAGACAGAAGCGATTAAGTGTCTTCCAAGGCTATCGATTCCGATCGAAGGCCGCGGCGCAGGAACAATTTCTAAATCAGTCGCAAAATGGAGGGTGGCGATGGAATGGACCGCGACAGAAAATCTGCGGGGACCGCCATTAATCGGGTAGCCTCGGCCAATCGGCGGCCGCCTCGAATTTCCGTGGACACTGATTAAGCAACGGGACTGTCAGCTTAATATCCAGATGCCCGATAAAGACCTTACGGGCGGCGGTTGTGGTTCCGGCGATCGAGGACCGAGATAGATCGGGATCGTCCGGCGGACGCGCATTCAGATCGCATGCGAAATATTCGCGAAACGAATGGCCCGCGTCCCCGTGGACACGGCTACCGTGCATTTGTCCAGGGGCCGTTCCTTTCGACCGGATCGTATTAATCCGTCGCTAATGAGCAACCGGCCGATTGGTGCGCCGAGCGAGTATCATCCTCGAGATACGAGGGACAGCCTCATTACCGAGGCTGGGCCGCGTGTGCTTCGTGACCGGCTCAATATTTAACGCGTCTCGGCCCGCTCCATCACCTTTCGATATCTCGACACACCTGGCCCGGGATTAGGCAGCCCTCGGACGCAGGCTAAGATCCGGGACTCCTAATGAAACAAGACCCGAATCAATGAATAAATTCGAATTTTCTGCAAATCAAATGAAAAAAATACATTTCTAAACCTGTTCGTGGAACAGTGTCACTCACGTAACGTCCCACGTGTCGGCGAACGTGTGAAAAGCACGCTGACCACTTCAACTCGCTAGAATCCAGTCAACTAAATACCAGATACCATAAAAATCCGATAAAAAACGCAAGTTACGCCACGTACAAGCTTGCATACAAGCAGTTTTCACCAACGCTGTTCGTCATTAATAAAACCGATAAGCCAGCACACTGAAGCGTGCCTAAATTGAAAAAATTCACGCGGCTAAGCGCGATCAAGATTCGAATTGAGTTCCTAGTCCCCGAAACGCGGCCGTGCATTCCCTAGGCTCGCGTTCCGGCCTGTTAATTAACCGAAAAGTCACAATTACAGTCGGATCGCGATAAAAATCCGGATTCCCCGCGCGACGATTATCTCGATCATCTGGGGAGGGAAAAATCGTGGAAAAAAAGTGAAACGGTGCAAGAACACACAGAAAGAGAGAGATAGAGGGAGGCTAGGTATTGATCTGAGGTCCGGTCTGAGCCCGATAATTAGTCAATCAGTCAGCGAGGCGAGCGTTGTTTTATTGAAACGAGGCCGAACACTTAACAAGGCGGGCCCCACGGTTCATTCATGCCGGCTAATTCCCAGCCCGTTTCCCTTTCGCGTCGCCTCGTCCAGGTACTTTTACGCGAGCCGTGTCATTAATCGTTCGATTAAGCCGCCTGATAACGCCCTCTGCGAGAGGCGAACGCAGCCAGGGCTGCCAACCGATTGGCTGCCATAACTCCCTAGGCTGTTCAGCGAGCCCCAAGCACAAGGATCGCGAACACCCGTTCAGGGGAACCAGACGCGACTCGCCGCGGCGACCGCCTACCAAGAACATCGGTCCCGATTTTTCAACGAAAACCATACGCCCGAGACACGCATGCGCCTCCTTCGAGGAACCGTGAAACATAGGGACATTTCGCAGGACACGAAAATACACTCTTATCGATTCCGCGAACCCGAACGATTCCTCGCGACCCCCGAGAACCCACGCCGATAATTAATTACCGGACCTGATTGAGACTGCGCGAGTTACCCGGCAGTTTTTAACGAGAGACGAACCTCCTCGCACACTGCGTGCGATCCAATGAATAAATCGATCGGAATCCCTTGGTAATGGCGCATCAGATCTATTAGATCCCCAGCGTCCTCAACAAATCGTCTAGTCTTATTTCAGGAAAAAATCATAATGTACAGAAATACAAGAGACTCCAATACAAGTGGTATACAACACTACCGAATCCGAAATAAGAAAGATCTACGCGATTAGAACCGTTAAGGAGCATAATCACCTAAATTACAACAGCTCAGTATACATAAAATGTATAAATTAGTTCCGTCGTAAAACCGTCCGTGCGAAGGAACAAACCCTGACCCTTTAGGTAAACTGTCCTACGACGACAATACCATGACCATCATAAAATAATAATACTAAACCTATCATGACTTAAAAGTAGGTGGTACACAGTTCGTTTTAAAAACAATAAGATTTATTTTATTCCTTCGATGTAAAATAATAAATCAGAAAAAAATCTAAAAATATTATTTTCTCCTTCTTAGTGCATTCTAATATAAGCGTGGTTTTTAAAAAGTTTTTTTATAGATTTTTTTATTTTCTACTTTTCAGTCTTTACTACCGAGCGTATTTAGTAAGGCCCGGGTTCAATTCTCCGCTGAGATACTCTACTGAGATTTATTTTATCTCGTAAACGCACAGTTTTTCTTAAAAAAAAACTTTTTTTAATATTGCAGTCATCTAGTTCCGAGTTGTTGAAAATTTCAAGTCTCTAGCTCATCGGCAAACTAATGTAAGCGTGGTAATAATAAAAAGATACCTAAACTATGTCTAAAAGGATTTTTGTAACACAAGACCCTCAGGAGAATGTCGAGAACCGTTGGGGAGCCAACCACAACCAAAAAAATTAATTTCACTCTTAAATAATATAAAGTTTTTATAAAAAATCAATATATAATTTTATATATTAGATATAATTCTAGATACATTACTCTGTGTAAAAATAAATTTAAAGCAACAATTCCTCGTCTCAGCCACCACATACAAATCCTCTACTACAACCGTAAAAAAAACAAAGAAAATTCCAGCTCACCCAGCTGCGAAAAATACGATATTCGAACCGGAGGCATTCGGGCAGTGGACGCGAGGCAGCGCTCCATTTTCGCGTGCATTTCCGCAACCGAGGGTAGATAGTCTCCCGATCGCTGTTAATCGGTCAATTCCGAATTCGAATCCATCACCGGGCGCGGCAGGTTTGAAAATAGTTCCGTAGGAACGGAAGCAACAAATAATCGTGCGAGGTGCGGACGCAAACCGTGCGTAACGCGGTTCCCGGTCGCGGCGAGAAGCGCGAAAGAAGCAACGACAGAAGCGGATCGAAAGAGCCGCGGAAGAGTAAGAGTGTCGGAAAATAGAGAAGCATGTTTGAAATGGACGCGCCCCATATAATCTCTGCGATGCCAGTCGGGAGAGAGACTACCGTTCTCTACGCCTTGGAGATCCTCTGTCGCCGAGGCACCCTCGAGCGTCTGTTTGTTGCTCCATTGTCGCGGAACTTTGTCCGTTTTATTCTTGAATTATCGAGCCAGTTACGACATTGTTGAGAAAGCTCGACGTTTCAGTGAATTTAGTTTGAAGATTGTTATCTCTCTTCCTGCCAGAAGACCAGCAGGATTTCTGTAGGAAAAAGACAAGCTTCGGGAAATGTATTGTTTTTTTTATTAGCCATTTTTAGAAGAATTTCTTTTGAGGTAACACAAATATGTTCTTCGCCCCTCAAAGGGTTGAAACGGGGTGGTTTTGTTTATTTTTTTTATTCGAAATGTGATGCAAAAAATGTCGCAGAATTATGCGATTTATCGATGGATCGTAATGTTCGAAATTAGCGTAGCCAAGTTCGGGCTTATTGAATTTGATCGAGGGTACGAGGCGTCGAAAATAGAGCGGGACACAATGGTCGGAAAATAATAGAAAAAGGAGGGAGTGGCTATTAGCGTCGACGCCAATGCACGGGTTTATACTATATACACGGACGGTCTCACGTTCATATACACGCGAGTACTGAATTTGCCGTCCAAAGCAAACCGTATGTCGGACATCGAGCACGATTTATCGCGTTGACACGTGTCTCTTACAGAGACGCGTTTCGCCCCCGTGCAGGGCCTCTCTTTTAACCGCGATTAAAATACATTTTCGAGGATAGAACGACCGAATTTCCGCGGCCTGTGTTCCCTTCTTACGAAGCCGGCGAACTCTTCCCTAGTAATTTATATCCTCGCGAGCGGCGCTCCTTTGCGGAGGGCTTCATTAAAGGCGAAACTGTCGAGCGTGTGCCCGGTCTATCAGATTTCCTCTCGTTCTGCTGGCTACATACATATCATCTCTAACACTCTATACTAGTCCATACAGTTTACACAATTTGCCGCTTTGGCCCAACATCGTGGCAACACAATTAATCGACTTTTGCAGCTGCGATCTGTTCCCTCATGTTTCTTTTATCAATAGACTGCAGAATTTTCTGTAACTTGAAACAATTCCTTTAAAACGCCTTTCATAAACGAAAAATTTGAAATTACCAAACGTTACAGAGAGGCCAGTAATTTACTTTGAAACAAGGACATTCGATATTGTTGCGGATCGCGCGAACTCTAACGCGAGTTAGCATGGGACAGGGGAGAGAGAGGCGAGGTGGGTTTGCCGAAATCATAACAAGGTCTCGAGACAATACCTTCCTCGTCGCCTCTCCCCCTCGACCGTCCTTGCCTAATACAATCAGTTACTTTCCAAACTCCGAAACCAAGTTGAAACAATTCCCTTGAAACGCCTTTCACAAATTTACGAAAAATTTGAAATTATCAAACGTTACACAGATGCCAGCAATTTTCTTTGAAACAAGGAAATTCGATATGGTAAATTAAACTCGAATCGCTGGTACCACTGGCAAGGCATCTCTTCCCTCATGTTTCTTTCATCAATAGACCACAGAATTTTTTGTAACTTGAAACAATTCCCTTAAAACGCCTTTCACAAATTTACTAAAAATTAGAAATTATCAAACGTTACACAGACGCCAGCAGTTTTCTTTGAAACAAGCAGATTCGATATAGAAAATTAAACTCGAATCGCTGGTACCACGGGCAAGGGATCTGTTCCCTCATATTTCTTTTATCAATAGACTGCAGAATTTTTTGTAACTTGAAACAATTCCCTTAAAACGCCTTTCACAAATTTACTAAAAATTAGAAATTATCAAACGTTATACAGACGCCAGCAATTTTCTTTGAAACAAGTAGATCCGATATAGAAAATTAAACTCGAATCGCTGGTACCACGGGCAATGGATCTGTTCCCTCATATTTCTTTTATGAATAGACTGCAGAATTTCGTATAACTTGAAACAATTCCCTTGAAACGCCTTTCACGAATTTACTAAAAATTAGAAATTATCAAACGTTACACAGCTGCCAGTAATTTTCTTTGAAACAAGGAAATTCGATATGGTAAATTAAACTGGAATCGCTGGTACCACGGGCAAGGGATTCGAAAGGATCCGCGTTGAGTCACGGGGGTCAAAGACACGGGGGTTCCTTCAGGTCGAACCGTCGGCCTAGAAAAAGAAGTCGACAGAGGTTTCGCAGCTACTTGCGGATAATTAATAATGCCGGGATCAAAAGTGTGCCCATTGAATGTTCGCTCATTCACAAAACGATCTCTCTCCGCCCAGATGAATGCTGGACCAGATCGTTACAAGGGTATTCTACGGGCGTGCCCCTAACGGGTGTCTTCAGGTCAATACCGGCGGTTCGTTGAATACAATTATTAATGCCGTCATTAAGAGCATTTACCATTTTTAATGCGAGCGATCGGAAAGAAATATAAATCATATCCGCCGCTTAGCGTCTCTCTCTTCCTTTCTCTCTTATGTGTCTCTTTTCGCCGACGCGTCTTCGCGCGAGCCTGTTTTCAACTCCGGCAGATCATCTCCCTCTTTCCCCCCATTGCAGCTCGCTTTCTCTCCATTTGTAATTTGACCGAGAGGAAAAATTGGGCCAGGTGGACTTGAATCGATCTCTCGCGGTTCGCTTTAATGCGTTTCCAAGCGAAAGGGGTGCGCACCCCTCGAGAAAATATCATTAATTCGAAATTAATGCGTCCGGTGCTTCGAGGAGGAGCGAATTTCAGAGTTGAGGAGCAATATTTTCGAAGAAATTTTTCAATGCAATTAAATACGACTGTTTATAACATAACGGTGACGAGAAACACATTCTCGTACTTCTGGAGAAATCTGTGAAATTAACAGATTATAGCTTTTACTCCCACGACAGAAAATGGCCCAATAACGTCCCTGTAATAAAAATAATATCCCCCATAAACAAATTGCCGAACCAAGCCTCTGGATCGTTCTAAAATTTCTACCACAACTTTCCCGGCGTGTACCATTAGATAATCGTTCTCACATCCTTTCTACCGCGCAGAATTTTTAACTTTCCCCGCGAATCGATCTCGAACGGCGAAACACGCGTCCCGAAGGAAACTCTCATGCGATCCCGAACGGATGTGGGCGTTGCTTGTGCTAGCCAGAGCATACTGAAGCAAAGTCGGGTAAAGGATCGGCCGCGGGGCCATCGGAAATCGCTCGAATCGCGACCCTTATCGCCTTATTAGAGATTATGCGTGCGCCCTGCGCGGCACGAACCGTTTCCCGAGTGCTCTCACCGCGCCACGGGTTTCGATATTTTTATCGGCGTCCTGTATCGACGGTACTCACGCTCCCTTTCATGGTCTTTAAACCGGCGCACTTAGCATGGCCCCCCGTCATTACTTAACGGTGAGTAATAAAGTTGTACCACCAATTAGCCGACGCCGTGGAAGCACGCGCATCAACGACGCGGAGCCGGTAGCCGGCCTTGCGTATCGCGGCCACGCTATCAACGCGATATCTCGTTTCGCTCGGCCGGGATAAAATCGGTAATCCGAGAATAATCGTTATTATCCTTACCTGTGCGAGCCGTCAGGCGTACAGGTAACCGTCGCAGAACGGCCTCTCTCGCCAATTTGCCTTGCCCCGTTCGATTGTTCCATGGGAAACCGGGGGTGGTTTCGCAATCATTCAATTTTTCGCTCCCGATCGACGAGCTGGAGCCACGGAACCCTGGGAAAAAATTTCTCTCGAATATTCTGCTTAATTTTCTTTTTATTTTAACCACTTCGAGCCGTACACCTGCTTCTCATTATGTCTTCATCACGTTACGCGTTACTAGACTGCGAATCTTTATCTAGGTGGAAGGTTTTTTTAGAGGCTTGTAACTCCGAACTGGAGGCAGATGGAGAAATGTAATTTTGTACACTTGTTAAATTCTATCATGTCTCAATATTGACAAAATATTAATTTTCCAACATTAGTAGGTTCCGAGATATAGGACCTCAAAAATCGCTAAATTTGTCAATGACTGACTGACAGATCGTCAAAACCTACAAGCTTGAAATTTGGTACATAGGTCCAACATATCAAATCATCGAAGGAATAATTATAAAAATTTTAAATTTTACACCTAAAAAAAAATAATAAAAAATGTACGACTTTATTTCATTAAATCAAATTTATGCATTATGACTTGTACACCCAGAGAATTGGATACCCATAAACGATGAACAACACTTTCCCGGAAGGACCAGAGTGTCTGAACACTCACGCCAAGGCATCCCTGGAAAACCACCCCCATTTTTCGCGTGCGTACTTTCTGGGTCGCGTTTTCCCGAGAAAAATCGTACGAATCCTATTTGTTTAAAGACATTCAATTCTCTTTAATGACTTTGATAAATAGAAACAACAAAATTCCTTTTGAATCGGAATCGAAATTTTATTTCACCAATATGCATTGGAGAGAACACAACATCATCCCCTTTGAAATGATGAACGGCAAAGAAGATCTAATCATTGTAACGGTAAAATAGATCGTAGGACAAGGGATTAATTAACAAAACCTTGCAGCGATCGCGGGACAGCGTCCATTATCGAATAACCGATGAATCAGAGCGGAGGGATCGAGCCCCGGTAGATCACCGTCTACAATTATCGTGACATCGACGACTGCTGGAAGAAGAATTAGAGTTCGGCTGGCGCGGAAAGGGGACGCCATCGGCCTCGGGGATGAAGAGGAAGAAGAAGGAAGGACGAGGTGGAGGTGAAGGAGGGTCGTCGGGCGAGGGATGAGGAGGTAGCAGAAAACGGGTCTCGGTTACGTCCAAATAGAAATTCAATTGATCTTGTCCGGTAGTGTCAGGCAATCCATCTTGTTCCTTCCGCCGCGTCTGAACGCGCGTCTCTAACCTCGGGGATACCCAGAAGGAGGTTTCCGCGTTTCTCGTTCTCCTCGCCGTGGCGACGGCCACGATTCCGTCCGTCGCCGTCAGAAGAACCACCGACCGAGAGAAAAAAAGGAACCAGCAGACAGCTGTCCAGCCGACCGCCAAACTGCTCATTAATTACGTTCCTGAAGACCACTCACACGCGACCGGTTGTTTGTCTTTCCCACTCCGTTTGTCATCCGGCTGAAACCGAATCAAAATCGGACCGCGGGTTTCCTCCGTTTCCGCAATTCGATTTTTGATCAGTCCCAATGATTTTTCACGAAGAAGGACATTCGTGAAAAAATGTTTGTGAGAGAAGCTTCAGACAAGAGCAATGGGTAACTATGTATGGACAAAAGTGAAATATATTATCTTTCGTAGGAGATAATGTATGCGAAACACGCAGATGCAATAGAAAACAGAGGTTAGGTTCCGCCATTCACGCTAAAGTGTCCGCCACCATTTGTATTTGTCAAGCATAATAATTTTATCTATTGCCCACAGCTCAATCTAAGCTCAATTAATCAAGCGCGCGCGATGATGCAGCATTTAAAGCTTAATCAAGATGCAAAAACAATCTAAAACACTCAAGAACTTTCGCCGTATTAATATTCAAACACACACACACAACTATTCCTACGCAGCAACACTGTCTACAGACTCTCCTTCGAATCTATGTACATTATAAAACATTTTACAAATCAAAATGACTTTGCATTCTCTTATCCTTGTTGCGTCATTCGTCATCCATGGTTTAACATCCATAAATCGTTGTTGATGAATACTTGAGCCAGCAAGGAGCTGAACACACGTAATCAAGGTGATTTTTATCGAACGTCCATTGGAAAATCTTGATCAAGATTAGCAAAATTATTTCTCGAAGGATTAATGAGTCGGTTGAATGATTCCGAAGCTTACTGTCTGAAATCCTCCATTCAGTGTTCGAAGGGAATAAAGAAAATGGGCTTCTTAAAAAAATTCAGTCGAGTACACGATCGAGGTAACTTTATCGAACATTCGGTGGACAATCTTGATCAAGATTAGCAAAATTATTTCTCGAAGGATTAATAAGACGGATCAATGGTTCCGAACCTTGCTGTCTGAAATCCTCTATCGCTTCTTTAAAAAATTCAGCCGAGTACATGATGAAGGTAACTTTATCGAACATTCGGTGGAAAATCTTGATCGAGATTGGTAAAATTGTTTCTCGAAGGATTAATAAAACAGTCCATGATTTTGAAGGTGTCCTAACTCTGTTTAGGGCCCGACGAAAATAGAAGGGCACTGGATGCTTCGCCGCTCATGATAGCCAAGTGATAATAAATGGCTTTCGAAGTAGCTGCCTAATTACCTTCACGGACATTGCACGAAGCCCAGCGATGGTGGCGCTGATACCATGTATATTATTTTTTTCCTCTACGACAGACCAGCTACCGGTTTTACAGCGTCGGTTGAATTTAACTGCCTATTAATTAATACGCGCCAATTAATTACAGTCGCGGCATAAAAACGCCATTCCGCGTAATTACAGTGGTGGCGAGTCGTGTCCCGGGCGAACGCTCCTCTGTCCCTCTCGCCCCCGGATCCACCTGGATCCGAAGATTTTTCTATAGATCCGTGAGAGACGTCCGCATCCTTTCCCCATGCATTTACTTTGATCATATATATTTTTATTTTTCCTGATCTCGCTGCATTCGTTTGGGCAACCTTGAATTGGAACTAAAATGACTGAGATTAGCTTTTCAGTACCTGCTTATTAAGATTTATTCGTTTATAAAGAAATGGGAAATTAATTTTCCTATAATTTTTATCCGTTTTCGACTTTCATTTTTTTTTTAATTAATTGGTGATTTAATTTCATATAACATTTCACCAAGCTCCCATCAAGGAGGGTCTAGATCCCGGTCTAGATACAGGTTAAATTCCGATCACGTCGAGATCGGGTCTGGCACGGTCCAAATTAACTCCCGAGTCAAAGCTAGCGTTTCTCGATTGCCCGCGAACGGAAAGAATTCAGTTCATCGCGTACGACCAAGGCTAACTCGGCAAAACAATGTTCCCGATAACATGGTTACCCAGTTTTACGTCACTTGGCCGTTTTCCACGATGCGTTGTTTCTTTCCACGCCGGCATGTCACTGTCAAGAGCGTATCGCATAGAACAAGCAGTCAATAACCGATTGCGATTATCAACCGACCGATGATACGCCCCGCGCGACTCAGTTTATTCCTCGAAAACGATTGTGAAAGAGTCGAGGCCCGTATTACCAGACGGAGAATGTGAAAATCATTGCGAGCTTCTTTTAAGTACATCGCAAAAATTATCGTTTCTCATTCTAATTAAACACTTCCTTATTATGTAGCATTTCTAGAATTTATCCTGGATAATATAAAAAGGCCACCTTTGTGTCTGAATTTGTGGCTTTTGTTCGCGACGCCTTCGACTCCGTCGGAACAATCTAAATATTTATTTTATTGATGCCGGTTCTCGAGACGCTCTACCTTTTTTGCGCGTGTTTACAATACGCCGTTCCAAACCATTTCGCTGTTCCAACCGTTGTCGGTCGCATTGTTTTTTCACCTTCGCTGGTGCTAACGATTGTAGCTCGATTAGGTTTGCCCGATTTAAATTCGAACGCGAATACTTTGCCGGAACAGCTTTTAAAAATTGGTGTACCAATGTTCAAAATATTATTTAAATTAATAACTATGTAGATATGTAATCAATTGCTAAACATTTAAATATTGTACGAGATATTATATGAATTTTATATTCTAGGTCAGAAGAAATGTTTGATATTCCAGTTAGAGTATCTGAAAGTGCAAAGGGTTGGAGGGAAGAACAGGAAAGGGTGTGTTCGATTAAATAAAAACGAAAAGATGTAGTATCTGGTTGTTCCATTTGCGTCAGTGGCTGAATGATCCGAACAGGATGATGCATTCCTGTTGGTCCGTGCTCCTTAAGGACAAGTTCCTGTCGGCCGAGCCCCCCCTCGTGAAATAAAAAGGGCTAATTCGAACAAAAGCCAGGCAAAGTTACCCGGTGTGCACGACCAGGGTCGTTGTTCAATGTATCATTAGGTAGTCATTGCGATCACCGTGGGTCCCGTATGTACACGCACCAGCCGACGGACACGTAGGTAAGCCATCCTGGCTTCATTCACGTCAGATGCGAGGCAACCACGTCATTTATCTGCCAACCATCCCGGCTAACGATGCATTGCCGGTTTGTTGGCCAAACGTCGTGCCTCGTCCTCGTGTACCGTCCACCAGTTCTCCCTCTCTTCCGCCCCCCGTTGAAATTTAGTCCGTTTTTACCGTTTATCCTCTGCTCTTCTCGTTCACTACGTTCCGATCCCGTAATTCTTCTGTTCCTACCGTCAAATCTTTTTCGCCGGTCTTTTTCACCACCTTTCCAACCTGCTATCCCAACTCTAATTTACTATGCCGCCGCGCATTGAATCGATTCGAGCAATTCAATCAAATTTTGTTATAATTTTCGAACCATTAGCGGATATTGCTACGAAATGTTCACTAAGAATGTTTAATGTCATTTTTAATCGCAGGTAATTAAAAATTCTTCGCCTGTCTTTTTCACCACCTTTCCATCCTGCTATTCCAACTCTAAATTGATCCGCGTCGAGCAATTCAATGACATTTTGTTATAACTTTCGAACCATTAGAGGATATTGCAACGAAATGTTCACTGAGAATATTTAATATCATTTTTAGTCATAGGTAATTAAATATTCTTCGCATTCGTTTAAATACAATGTCACAAACAATTTTTTATTTCTAGATATGTATTTTATACACGTAAGAAACAACGTCGAAATAAAATTCCACATTTCAAAATTCACATATTTCATTTACGTAAAAGACTTTCCGCATGAAATGGGTATTGACTCCGAAAATTGGTCCGAAAAGCAGAAATGATTTTGGCGATGAAAGAGCAATTAATGGCTCCAGATCGGCCGGTGATTTCGGTTCGAAATTATTCAACGGTGTCGGCGGGCACGATGCTCGATCAAATACCAGTTTTCCATCCGGAACGAATATCAAGAGCCCGGTGTCAGCCGGCGTCTCCCGAAGAAGCAGGGAGAACGACTTTAAAGTGCAATACAATATCGCAGCTCGGTCGAAGTTAATGAGAGTTTCGCGTGTTCCGGAAGCGAGTGGACTCCTCCGCCGCCGGCAGAGACAGCCACGCTCTTTCCAACCCTGTTCCCTCCCCTCGCACCCCCTCGAAACGTACGTCCCTGGCAAATGTTCGGGCCACTCCCAAATTTTGCACGCACCTTAAATACATCGTGCAATTAGCGAACTGTGCCACGGGTCGTAGTCGGCGAAAAAAATTCATGTCCCTTCTGCCGGCGACAGATGACAGCGCTTCTTTCTGTGCCACGGGCGGTTCGCGATACGTTGCGCTAACCCTTTTATTAATCAACGGTGCACCTAATTATAGTCCAAACCCTGAATTTGCTCTGGGGAATTTCATTTTGATTTTTCGAGAATGAACGTCTCGTTACCAGTGTGTTGGATTAGAACAATCATTTTCTCGCAACAAACGTGGACAGACGTTCGTCGATACGCGGTATCCAGATTATTCCGCGATCCTTTATTGCGAACGTGAATTCCGCCAACATCAATTACACTCATACATATTATGCACATTAATTATATTCACGCCCGGGCCGATACCGAGGCAGCCAGCAATTCCACGCAAACGAGATTAATGCACATTAATTAAAGATGTGGGTACGCGCGCGCGAAAAGAGTGCGCCGAACAAGAACTGAATTGAAAAGCGTGTGGCTTTGGCGAGAGCCCACGCGCGAGGACGGTATTCAGCGTATACAGGCGAGTTAATTCGTTTTCATAAGCAATATCGTCGGTGGAAAATGTTTAATCGTAAAACAAGAATGTCGAAGCTGAATTTTTTAGATTGAAATTATTCTCTGTAAAACGGACGTTCAAACATGAAAATAATGTGTACCGTTCCGCCTCGTTCTCGACGCAATTAAACCAAATACAACGCCGACCACGAGCAACCTCGAACAACCACACAATTACCATGACTTCGATCCGTCTCCCGTCCCCCGGCCCACTAACAACCCCATGATCTTCAATTACGCTCGCGAAACACCCCGGCACCCACCCCGGAAATCTACCAGGCTGTTCCAGTAAATCATCTACTCCGGTAAATCCGAGAATTACTTTCCCAAGGTTATTGATCACGAAATATCAACGACCCTCCAGACTTGAGTCCCTCTAGCCCCTGTAAAGCGTTCCAAAGGAAACACGATTTTCTCCGGAAAAACCTTCTGGAAGAAGGAAGAAGGAGAGAAAGATGAAACGACAGAGAAAGAGAAGAAGAGAATGTTCACGAGCAACCGGAGCTATCGATCCCGCATTCGTTTGTATAACGTGTTTACTTCTCACCGCGGATATCTTCTCTCGCATAGTCTTCTTCGGTGTCTGTTCGGTCTGCGAGCGGTCCGAGACACCCTCTTCTGGATCCTTCCCGTGCTCAGCAGGGGTGGATCCACGGTGAACGCGGAACTGCGATCGAGGGAGGGGAATGTATCATTTATCATGGCCGGGTCTGTCAATCCGTGGCGCATTGATACGATGATGGCACAACGACGCGACGCTGCCATGATCGGACGGCCTGCCGCTGATGCTCGCACAGCCGGATAAGAATGGTATTAGACAGTGAGAGCAGATCCGGGAGAAGCAATGGACTCGCTAGAGTGGAAATAAATTGTTAATGCTCGGACTATATACCCACTTCTTTTTATTCATACCAACGTAAATTTCTCCCTGTCGGAGACGTGTTCAATTACAATTGGACTACTTCGCGAATTATAGTTACAAAGCAATTCGATTACGTCTTCAATTATTTCTTAATTGGAAATTCAGCCGCCTTGTTCAATTAAATGACAATGTAATTTTGAATTCTGGTGGTCTATTTCA
>CM052333.1:6748379-6769013 GCA_028455615.1 Lasioglossum zephyrum
CAGTGACGAGCTATTATATTCCTTGGAAATTTCTCGAAGGCCGAGCCTTACAAATTGTCAGGGCCACGTGAATAAAAACCGACCCAAGCTCAGCTAAATAGCTGAAATGTTTGGCTACCCGTCCTCCCCTACTGTAACGGTTAGGCTCAGGTAATGAAAGCGATAGACTTGTTTCCAGAATTGCAAGAGTGCAGGACACGCGCCTACCTTTCTGAATAAAGATGAGATTTTACAATAGACCAAATCACTAGATAGAAGATCAATCTAGGTCTGTTTTTACGTATATGAGTTTAAGCGCACTTCAAAATATACCAATTTTCATGCCTATGGAAACGAAAAGCACAGTGATGTCAAATTGGGGTTGTTTACTTTGTGCTCGATCTTTACTTTCAATATCTATGCTTCGAAATTTTCCACATTAAAAAAAATAATTTTTTCGGAGAACCTTACTGGAAAAAGAAACATATTTTTCGACTTTGAATAAATATTGCGATGTTATTATATAAGATATTGTATTGTTCTTTACAGCAAAAGATTCTCTAGACTTTCCCGAATCCAGTGAGTATAATAAAAAGAATTATTTTTTGTTTAAAGGGGCGTTTGAATGGTTTCGTTACCCAGTTTATATCCGTGTATTAAATAATATCCAGAATTCTGCAGGGCGTATTATTTACAGGCGTATAATGGGTATCTGTTACTTTCGACCTTACCTCGGGGACTTTCTCAACGGTAGAATCGACCATACTTAAATTTACATCTCCTTCCCTGAAAGCCGAAATCCCAAGGGAGCAGCCACTCGAGTGGTTGAATAAACATTGACAGTTATTAGCCGTGGTTTAAATGTTAAGTATCAGTCCCCGGTCTATTGGTTACACGACCCGAGGGATTTGCATTGTCGCGTTAACTATTTCTATAACTTGTTTGGGTAGTCAGAAAGTGAAGGGTCTAACAAGGGTCAAACCTTCCCACCAAAGATTTTGAAAGTTGAATGCGACAAGGAATTGGCTTTTCTTCCGGATCATTCTGGTTATTACCGGAATTTAGAGATTTTCGACTTTTAGTGTCCCGCTAAGCCCGGTAATTCCCGAGCGTGAATACTTGTTTTTCTGGGCCGCGATTTAGTCAGGTAAAGGTGAACCCGCGTTGGGTTTATTACGGATATTACGGACGGTAACTTTACTTTAAATTGTAACGACCAAACGACTGTTATGAAAATGAACCCGGGCGTAGCGAAGACGACCCATCGTGTTATTTAAACCAAGGACTTCGTAAAATGTTGAAACCGTCATTTTGCCAAAAGGCAACACCGAAATAATGCTGGAATGGATAAAAAACGATATCGTTAAAATAACGGTTGCAACAGCGGATACAGTTTAAACAAAGTCCAAGGAGAGCGGAGGGAAGAAAGTCGATCGAAAAAGTATATCACTATCCTGAGAAATGATATTATGCTTTTTGTCGGAGTTCTGTGTGGCTCTAGCCGAAAGATCGGCCGCCCTTTGAACGATTGCTCAGCAGTTTTTCCGCTCCGCCCCGAAACGCCTGCTTGTCTCGGCCTCGGTATTGCTGCCATTAAAGCCGTTGCTTCTGGATATGGACATCCATTTTGAATTTTCTATTGCTTCGTCTATATCGCACGATTTAATCATCAGAAAACCCGTGCGACATACTTTTCCATTTAATCGCAAATGCGACGAAAATGCATCATCAGACGCGCGATAAATCTAGAAGCTATCCTCGCTTACAAAAAGGCAAAATTGCTAAACCACCAAATCAACAAAATTGGTCTAAGTCGAAATTTAAAAACAATGAGTTTCAATGATCTCCAAAAATTACAACAAAAAAATGAAGCAAATAAAAAATAAAAAGCGCAATAGATATTAGTTTCAAAACAACCATCAGATCGGATTTTTTTCACGACAAAGGGTGAAGGTCCATTAAAGTGATCGAGAAGCCCACCGAGGTAAAATATATTTTATCGGCGGTAAATATTTAAATAAAAAATGTCTCATTAGTAACGAAAGCAGGGAGAGTCGTCTGAATCCCAGAATAAATATTAAAAATCGCAGAGTCCAGATCGCCAGCAAATAGATCCGTAAAGTCGGTCGGCGGCGCGTGGCAAACAAATATAAATCAATCGAACAATGATAGGAGGCTTCCTGGCTTGATCCCGATATTTCCACTTTTCCCAAATGGTCGCGAGCGTCGCCCTCCTGTTGTTGTCGAGAATTTCGTTCCCTTTGGAGGAGGGTACACCCGGGTACATGGGGCACATATGTTACCCCCCGAGATGCCACACCATTTCACGCAACGCGAGCCCCAATTTAATTTGTCCTGCAGAAGCGAGCAAGAATCCGCATTCGGAGGAACTGGTTCAAAGGTTGACCCCCTTTGTTCGAACACGCGCAGATGGACGCTGATCGTTGAATCCGGAGTGCCTTCCATTTGGCATCCTTAAGAGATGAGTCTTTAATTAATATTTCCGCCCAGTTACAGTGGGCGTACAAAGTATTTCTACACCTTTTGAAAATTCTTTCAAAACTCGTTCGAACAGCTTGAGTTGACGCGTTACAAGGATTAGTTTACTGGCTAATGTGTAAATAATTTTTTTTAACACTACACCTACCAACACCGGTCGAAATGACCGTTTCCATATATTTCATTTCACAATTATTGGAGTAATAAAAGTTATTCCCATAAGGAACGAAAGTATATATGTAGACAGGGTGTTCACAGGCTATTACTAGCCTTTTTTTGTAAATATTAAATATTAGGAAAAACTGATAGAGGAAAAAGTAGTACTGTTTTTTATGCGCAACACAATGACATATGTATTTTTGTTTTATTCACATTATTTTGATAGATACGAAGGTAAGCTTCAATTTTTTAAATGGAATGCTATACTTTATTTTATGTCGTATGAAAGCGTGTGTCAAGACGAATTCATCCATCTACTGCGCAATGACCTTTAAAGTCATGCGAGGTTAGAAATGGAAGAAATTGAAGAAACAATTTGAATATAACGTGCCAATGTGTTTACAAGTATTCCTTATTGTTACGAATCGAACGATGTTGTCCTTCAATGTCAGAGAGTTTACTTCTGATTTCAAAGTAACGAGACAGTTTCAGTACTACCTCGTACACCGATCAGTAATGTCGTCTAGCAATGTATCTTTATTCGGTAGACAGTAAGAGGTATATGGTGCGCGTTTATTATCAGTGCAATAGAAATAAAAGTAAAAGTAAAAGTTTAAGACAAAGTAAATTGAAATACTTGGAAGAATATCCGGAAAGAGTGCAACCAAATGAAAATCAGCTTGTTTCCGTTATAAAGCGTTTCGGGGAAACAGAATTCGGGGAAAATAATTGTCATAATCGGAGATCTGCTATTTGAGAAGATAAGAAGTCCTTTTCCATTTTGAAGAAAATTCAACAACGTCCGTAAGAAAAGTTATATAATATTCAAATTGCTTCTTCAATTTCTATCATTTCTAACCTTCATTTACAATGTCTACATTTACAATTTGGTAGGTTTAGTGTTTCTCACTGGTGTCAGGTTTTCTCTATCCATTATGTACATACCCGCGGTATGTACCATTATTACATGTTTTAAATCGGAAAAAACTTTTCTAAACGAATATTAAAACGATAAAAAATTTAATATAAAAATTACAATTTTTCCTAATTTTTGACGTTCTTACCACTAGTGATAATTACAATTTTTCTTAATATTTGGCCATTTTATCACAGTTGATCGTTTGAAATACGTAACCAATTGCAATGAAAATTTTTCGAATGTGTATACATAATTCATTAAAGTGTACGGAACAAATCTTGGAAATTTTTGCTTATGGCCTAGCTAAAAAAGTAGTAAAAATCTAAATTTATTTTTTCAACTTATTTATTGCAGGTCTCTTAATAATCTAATTCTTTTACTAAATAAGTCATTCTCCTTCAAATGTGTGGAAACAGTTAGTGTTATTAGATGTAGATAGTCGTTCATTCCTGTTGCACACAAGTCATCCACTTGCATGTAAAGCTCGTCGTCTTCCAAAAACAATCATCGCGTCTTATACGAAACTAGTCTCTTCGACCTACCTTCGTTAGTACTACAAGATGACAAAACACGCAGGGTTGCACTTGCTTCTAATTTAGTCCGATTTAAATCTAGTCACCTGCGCAATTGTCTGCTTGAAAGTAACTATTGTCTTCGTACAAAGGTTGTTTATAATGCAGGTAGGCTTCGCCCAGATATGAGTACTCCTGCACATCAGAAATCGTTGGCTGATTGCTGGACGGTGTTTGTGTTACGTCGGTGCCATCATTGGTGTGATCCTTATTTGAGTAGCACATAGGTAGTTGATCGAGTTCGTGCTAACACTGGATACATTAATGCCGCTGTTTGCTATCACGGATTCCTTGTTTTGCATTTAATCGTCAAGTTTGGAAACAAATTTTGATCCTGAGCTGGCTCAGACATACGGTTGCAGCAATTTCTTTACCCATTATGTACATACACGCGGTAAAGAATCGTTGTTTCCACACATTTTAAATGGGAAAAACTCTTCTAAACGAATACTAAAGGATAAAAAATTTAATATAAAAATTACAATTTTTCCTCGTTTTTGACGTTCTCATCACTAGTGATAAGTGCAATTTTTCCTAATATTAGGTTATTTTATCACAGTTTGACGTTTGAAATATGTAAACAAATTTCAATGAAATATTTAGAAAGTATATCCAATAATTCGGAAGAGTTTACAAAAAAAATCTTTGAAATTTTCACTTATGTCCCAGCTGAAAATGTAAAATTTTAAATGTATTTTTTCAACTTAGTTATTACATGTTATTTACTAATCTGATTGTCCTAATAAATAAGGTATTCTGTCTGAAATGTGTGGAAACAGTGGGGTTATTTTAGGAAGATGGTCGTTCACCCAGTCACACAAAAAGTCAATTCCACTCGCATACGCAGCTCGTCGAACTCCAAAAAAATCATTGCAGTCCATTCTAAATCAGTCTTTTCAATCTAATATCATTAGCCCTACATGATAACAAATTACACAGGTTGCAGTTGCTTCCCGTTTGATCCGATTTAAACATAGGATATACGCAATTGTCAGTTTGGAGGTAACTATTCTCTTCGTACATAGTTTGGCTATAACGCAGGTAGGCGACGTGGAGATATAGATACTCCTGCACATCAGAAATCGTCAGTTGATTAGTGAACGATCTTTGTGATACTCGCATCGTTGCCATCGTGGCTGAGGCCGTTTTTACAGTAGCACATTGATAGTTGTTGGCCAACTTGGTTTGAACAGTGGATACATTATGCGCGCTCTTTACCATTTTGGAATCCTTTTTCGCCTGCATACGCTGAGTTTTTAAACAGATTTTCATCGGACGTCCGTTCACACATAGGCTTGCCGCAATTTCATGGCGACGTTTTCCGGTCAGATACCGATTCAAGTGGAAATCCTTCTCCAACTATAAGGTTCGGTACCTCGTGTACGGTTGGCGGGTCCGTTTCTGAAATCACGAGCTGTGTACATTTTCAAACAAATACTAGAATATCGAGTTCGGTAGCATCGAGTACGATTTTTATTTATTTCATATACGAGTCATATTAAACCCAAAAATTTTCAGGTACTGGCCCACCCCAATAAATTTTATTTTACACGTTGGTCGCCCAGTGCGAATTCGAAATACCGTAGTCAACAAAATTAGAAATAATAAATTCCAGAAACTTCTAGCTAGAGAATGGTTTTGCTCGGAAAATACTAGAATACATACATAGAAGTTCGTAATAATCAGCGGGGCTCTAGTCTGTTAAAAGGATTTGCATTCTGCGTCACCACAAATTCTCGAACGCCAGGAGGCGAGAAAATATTTTAATTGTTTCAACGAATATCTAGTATAATGAAACAATTAATTTTAAATATAAATTACTAAATACAAATAAGTATAATAGTGTATATGTTTTAAATATTGTTATTTTGTATATATTTTACATTTTCCGGAGCTAATTCCATTAAATTCTTGCGTTACGAATGGGATTTTTATAAATTACTTGTAAAATTCTATTTAACTTGACGAAGAAAAGCCTCATCAATAAGTGGGTGCAGAAGCTCCCGCGGACGCATGGGTGACGCGCAACCAACGTGTTAATTTTTAAACATAACATAGGACGACCACAGAATAATATTTTCAAAAAGTCGCAATCTACAAATCATTTGATTTCATCCAAGTAATCTGGGCCTCTATGATAAACTTCTTCTCAGGAGTCAGTTCTCCATTATAGTTATTATTGGTGTTAACGTTATTTTTGGTTAATAACGTTACATACTGTGTCAGCCTAGACGTATTACACTTCGGCTGTTGTGAATAGTTCTGACGTCCTTGTAGGTTATTGGTTGCCTCCTGCACTTGACCATACGATATGCATGCTCCTACAGGTCATGTTCTGTTCATCAGGGTTCGTGTGAAGGAGGTGTAGCTGCGCATAAAAAACAGTACTACTTCTTCCTGTATCATTTTTTTCTAATATTTATACTATTTACAAAGAAAATCGTGTCTAGCAATATACAATAGGAGGTAGTATATAGAATAGGATCCGTACGAAGTCTGAATGAAATCATTTAAAGGGATCATCTAACACTTAATTTTAAGAAAAAATTGCAAAAGTAATGGTGCAGACAGAAGGTTAGCATGAACGCAAAAAAGGTCTCTTTTGCTAGGAGTATTCGAGAAAGCTTCAGTGAACGTGCAGTCGAAAATATGGAGGTTAGAAATGGTAGTGAATGTCGAAGCAAAACGAATGTGCCGTTCCACAGTGAATCGGTCTAGAGGTAGTCAGGGGGTTATAAAAAAAAGGAGAAGGGAAGAACCTCGGTGCAAGGCCAGGTACCTATTTGCAGTCGAGCTAGACGTGACAATAAGCGAACTACCTGGACGACACCTAAGATGACGTATTATATAGCCGGAGTTCGCTGTCTTCATATTTTGCGAGCCGCATCATAAATAGTATTGTCCTCAGCCGCCGAGCCAACTCAAACAGGCACGCGTATTCGTCCCCACGCGTTATTTTCCTACTCTGGAAGTGAAGACGTTCGCTTCTCTTTTTTCGTCGCGTCGTCGGGTCTGGAACTTGACGGAACACCAATAAACAAGATTATTGCCAGTTGTTCCGCCTGCCTTTCTTCCAACCAGGTAAGAAGCAAAACGGGAACCCAACAGCCAGCGAGTTTACCTAAAGTTTTTCCGTTTTAGGCCAGCAGGACAATAAATATTGCAACTTTCACCCACGGCCTGTCCTTGGCGATGATTTCACCCTACAATCTGCTACGCACCGAGCTACCAGGGAGCTAAAATCGTTGTTGAAGCTAAAATAGTCCAGGGGGCTTTTTGTTCACGTGTTAGACCGTGTACGTGTTGATCTATCGCCTCGGGACATCTTGATACACGGTGTTTTGGGGAGTCAATGGTTTTGAGGTCCGAGTTTGTGGGTCACTGGGGCGGGATGCAGGTCAAAAGAAAGACTAGAAGCTGCTTGACCAAATTTCTTTGAATTTCTACCGAAGACGAGTAAATGTATCTTCAAGCTTGCGAGATTTAACTTTCGTTTGAGTTGCACGTGATTCCTGCGTGACCAGACAACTTTCCCCACCGTGCACCGAAATACATTTGGCAAGGTTCATTTGCAGTAGACAAAGATTTGCGGGTAGTAAGAAGCAATATCGTAATTTCATTTGCAAGCTCTTTGAGTAATTGAAAGATCTCGAGAGAAGCAGTGATGGGGTTGAGAAGTTCGGTCATTATTCCCGTCTACAGGTAACAGTTTTCGATTGTCTCCTGTTCTGGAATATGGACGTAACGATGAAAGGCCTACTTTCGTAATTCTTCACCTCTCCTCGGGCTTTTTTCTCCCCTACGAATACGCCGAAACGAAAGTGGTATTAATGAAAATACTGAAGGTGAACAGGGGCAGAAGAGACGTGCTAAATGCACGTGTATATAACAGGAAAAGTAGGAGTGTGAGAAAGAGAGAGGGAGAAGAGAGGGAAGAGAGAGGTTTCAGAGGGGTTGATTAATCGTCGCCGGTCAGGCTTCTAGAAAGAGACGTCACTCGCAAGACTGCCTGCGTCTAGCTTTGCTACCCGACGTTCTTTGTTTACTTGCTCGAAATATCTATTTCAATCTCTTCCGTTCCGGAAAGGAAAAACATTGCAAAACATTCGAATCACGGCGAAAGAACCTTTATAAAATGGGGACGGGACGTAGAACGAGTTCGAGATTGCCGCCGCGGTAATATTACTACCCCTGGGAAATGGCTCTCTGTGTGTTTTGAAATTTCGTTGAAATATCCGACAAGAAATTCCCGAGCAAAATTCGTAGACATAATTTGATATGTCATTAGAAAATAATTATTTAATTCTCGTACATGGTCTAACAATTCAACATCGTTAAGAATTTAATTCACTGTGGCGTCGGTATGAAAACTGTCGAATCTATGATCCCCCTGGATTAAGACGCAATCATCTCGCGAAGAAGACGCTAATGATCGGCCCTTGTTTGAAGAGCCGGCTTCGAAACAATTATCGCTCGCCGGAGATAATAGACGGCCTCGCGGACAAACTATAAATAGTAAAGCAACCCTGAAAAAAAGAGGAGAAAAAGCATGATTAATGATGCGTTCGACGCGGTGACCAAACCTACGGGGACTCCAACGGCTGATCAGAATGGACACGCGTCTGCACGCACATAATCGCTATCCTCTCTACACGTATACGAACCTCGGCACCAATACTATTTTCTAAATGATGTCTGAGTGAACAACGTCCGAGCCGGCCGACTCGCGTGTGCACGGGACGAACGACCAGGATGATAATAAATAATAATCCGCAAAGGGCGATACTTGTGGGAAGGAACGAGGGGTCCCACTACGTACACCGCAGCGTAAATGATTTTACCTACTGACTTCATTTTCCTCGGCCAAGGCAAAATCATGGGCTCGTTTACCGTGGGGAAGATATGCGAGATGGATGTTGCAGGAAATGGAGAAACTCCGATTAAGGTAGATATACTAAACGATGATTGAGAACTTATTTCCTCTTTGTCTTTTCCAAAAATTTTCCCGTCTTTCGATTCTGAATGATTGTACCTTCCATTTTTCTTTTCGTGCATTCTCACCCCCCGCGTCGTCTCCATGAATGTTATAGGCAAGCTAAAATAAATTAAGAATACAATCATTCGTACTATTCGCAATTTTTATATCAATATTCAAAATATTTCAGGAAATAACTTTTCGCCAGTTGTGCAGAAAGAAATTCGTAACGGCAACGACGGAATGGTGAAATGCAGGAAGTGGAGAAACTTCGATTAAGGTAAATATACCAAACGATTATCGAGAACTTCTTTAATTCCTCTTTGTCTTTTCCAAAAATTTTCCCTTCTTTCGATTCTGATTGATTGTACCTTTTATTTTTCTTTTCGTGTATTCTTACCCCCGCGTCGTCTCCATTAATGTTATAGGCTAGCTAAAATAAATTAAGAATACAATCATTCGTACTATTCGCAATTAATATTAATTATTATTCAAAAATATTGAATTCATAGATTCTTTTATTGATTATCAATTTCATTAATGGTTGGATCACCGGATGTGATAAACAATGTTCAAAATATTTCGTGAAATAATTTTTCGCCAGTTGTGCAGAAAGAAATTCGTAACGGTAACGATGAAATTTCAAGGATGCTTCCGCGATGGCTGATCCATGTTTCGTACAGACGCGGTTTGCGCGATGTTTACGTGTACAGGCGCGTTCACCTTTATTCGACGTCGAGGCCGTACACCTGATCATCGAAACACGCGAACGTTCTTACGCTCCGAGTATCGACATCGAAAGTGACCTTTTTTCCGCGGTTTTGAATTGAGAACCGTTCCGTGTCAAATAGAATACATGTTTGAAATTCTTATTAATAGTTATTCAATTTTAAAAGATGTACAAATACTTTGAACACCCGCTGTACGACACCCACCACTTCCATAATTATATGCACAAATAATACATTTTGTGGTTTCGGCGTATAGTTCGATCAATTCTAGAAAACAGCAAATTTGCAATTATTTAAACATTCATCTGAACGAAACCAGAAAATTTATTATATATTAAAATTACATATCACAAATGTTGCTTATCAATTTCGCCAATATTAGCAAATCTCGCGATGCATTTTCGATTCTGTGAGGGGATTGGCGTTCCCCGATAGGTCGACACGTATTCCGGACGTATGGGGTAGCCGAAGGGGGTCGCGCACATGGCCGGCATTGTGCGAGGTCGTGCGCATGGGGATTCAAGGGGAACCAAGGGGAACCAATATCTGTTCTGTGTCAATAGCGTTAATAGTGGGAGGGGGTTGCATTACATATCGGAAAGCGGGACCGTAGAATCGGGGGTGGTCTTAACTCTGAATCAAAGGGCAGCTGATAGGAACGTTCCCCTGGATGTAGCCACGGGAGGCTTTGACACAGAGAACGAAATCAGGAAGAGGGAGCAACGAGAGAAAGAAAAGAGAGAGACCCTAATTGTAAACCAACCCCCTCCACCTTCGCACAACTGGCTCGATCCGCTCGGTGCGGTTATAAACCCAGAGAAAGTTTGTCGGGTTGCTTATTTTTGGCACTCGTGACACCCCCTGTGCATCGGGACTGGTCGAAATCGTGACGGGGGACGTTTCCTTTCATTGTAACTCGGATACGGTACCCGACGGACCTACCTCCACTTTCCTATAAATACCTGAACTACCCCTCACTACCCCTAGAAACGGTCAAACTAGTCACTCTGTACCTAAAATTCTTGAAACAGTCAATTCGAGTCGCGCTTGCTATACGCTCGGTGTTCTTCATAGTGCTCTTGCTAGGATAGTCACTCTCGAGGAATTGTCAATTAAGAAGTGCAGTACTGCTCGTGTCGCGAAGAAAACGTGCTACTAGTGTTATCTACTCAGATCATTTCTAGCCGCGAACTTCAGAATAGATAGTGCAGTCTATAATAGTTAAAAAACATTTTGTTCAGTTTGTGTCATCTGTGATAACAAGTGCATCCTGATTACAGCATCCACCTTGTAAGTGGAATAAGATACGGGTTGGAAAAGTGAAAGACAAGGAATTCCGTATTCGACCTAAATCCAGAAGGACCTACCTGTCTTTGGAATGTCGAACCCTTCCACGTCTTTTAACAACTGCGGGAACACCTACTGGCCTTATTCATCAACGGTCAGTAATCAATTCACTCATAAAGACATGTATGCGAATCAAGCGTATGTGCCGCATCAGCCAGTACAGCCCACATCGGAATACATGCAGCAACTGGAATTAAAAGAACTCCAGTCATCTCCGAGTCTTCTGGAAATGGTCCTTCGACACGGCAAGAACGCAGTTTCCGATAATTACGCGAATTCTTACGGGAAACCGCTGGCTACCCAGGAAGGACCCTGTCTCCTTACGCCGCCCTTCACACCAACTTTGACGAACACAACGTCACCTGTAGCAGCTTACACGTCATATGGACAAGTGCAGGAGACGACCGACAACCCACAAGAATATCAGAATTATTCACAACTGTCGCTGCGTGATGGATCGTCTGAGCCGACTGTACATCAGAATAATTGTGACGTTATTACCCAAAATAACGTGAACATCAATAACAATTATGAAGCAGAAATAAGTCCTGAGGAGAAGTTTACTAAAAAGGCCCAGGTAGACTACGCTTGGATGAAATCAAATGGTTCGTAGATTGCGACTTTTTGAAAATGTTATTCTGTGGTTGTCCTATTTTATGTTTAAAAATTAACACGTTGGTTGTGCTGCGTCATCCATGCTTCCGCGGGGCTTTTGTCACTCAGTTATGGATGACGCTTTTCTTCGTCAAGTTAAATAGAATTTTACAAGTAATTTATAAAAATCCCATTCGTAACGGAAGAATTTAATGGAATTAGCTCCGACAAATATAAAATATATACAAAGTAACGATATTTAAAACATACACTATTATACTTATTTGTATTTAGTAATTTATATTTAAAATTAATTGTTACATTATACTAGATATTCGTTAAAACAATTAAAATATTTTCTCGTCTCCTGGCGTTCGAGAATTTGACTCTCTATCTGGTGACGCAGAACGCAAATCCTTTCAACAAACTAGAGCCTCGCTGATTCTTACGAACTTTCTATGTATGTATTCTAGTATTTTCCGAGTAAAATAGAAGTTTCTGGAATTTTTTATTTCTAATTTTGTTGACTATGGTATTTCGAATTCGCACTGGGCGACCAACGTGTCAAATAAAATTTATTGGGGTGGGCCAGTACCTGAAAATTTCGGGTACCCGAGTATAAATAAAAATCGTACTCGACGCTACCGAACGTGATATTCTAGTATTTTTTTTTTTTAATTTCCGGAAGCCATAGATGCATAAAGATCCGCAGTCTACTTATTAGTTGTGGTCTGTAAAATCGCTAATCGGGAATTATCACGCATCTTTGATGTACATATCACAATTTTCTCGCGTATCACCCGTCAAAGCTAGAACAAGACTACATGAATCTTTTGTTTCAGGCGAACACAGCGGAGGGGTTCAGAAACGGACCCGCCAGACGTATACGAGGCACCAAACCTTGGAGTTGGAGAAGGATTTCCACTTCAACCCGTATCTGACCCGGAAACGTCGCCAGGAAATTGCGGCATCTCTATGTCTCAGCGAGCGCCAGATTAAAATATGGTTCCAAAATCGACGAATGAAAGCGAAAAAAGAATCCGAGATGGTAAAGGGCACGAATAACGTGTCCACCGTCCAAACGAACTTGCCCACAACGTATCAACGTGCAACACTAAGAACGACCACACCCACGACGCCAATGCCACAATTAGCACAAACATCGGCCATTAGTCAAGTGACATGTGATGTACAGGAATATCCCTATCTACACGAAGCGTACCTGCACTACAGACAAACGATGTACGAGAACAATAGTTATTTCCAAACAGGCAATTGCATAGAACCTACCTTTAAATTGGATCAAAATGGATGCAAGTAACCCTGTGTATTTTCTTATGGTGTAGGGCGAATGAGGTTGGAAAGACTGATTTAGAATTGATGCGATAATTTTTTGTGGAAGTTGACGGACTGTGTATGCGAGTTGGATTGGTTTTGTGTGGGAGTGGAGTGAATGACAATCTTCCTAACGTGACCGCACTGTTTCCGCACATTTTAGACAGAATATCTTATGTATTAGAACAATAAGATTAGTAAATGACTTGTAATAACTAAGTTGAAAAGATACATTTAGAATTTTACATTTTTAGCTAGGACATAAGTGAAAATTTCAAAGATTTCTTTTTTAAACTCTTCTAAATTATTGGATATACTTTCTAAATATTTCATTGCAATTGGTTTAGATAATTTGAACGATCAACTGTGTTAAGTATCCAAAAATTAGGAAAAATTGCAATTTTACTTGTGGTTAAAAAGTCGAATAATTAGGAAAAATTGTAATTTTTACTAATTTGTATCGTTTAGTATTCATAGGAAAGGGTTAGTCCGGTTTAAAATGTGTGGAACCAGCGGTTCTTACCGCGTGTATGTATGTAATGGGTAAAGAAATTGCTGCGATCCTGTGTCCGAGCAAGCGCCGGATCGAAATATGTTTCCAAAAACGATGATTGGATGTAAAAAAGGAATCCGAGATGGTAAATAGAGGGAATTATGTATCCAGTGTTTACATCACCTTGTCGTCAACTACCTTTGTGGTATTCAATCAACGATCACAACCTCTGATGACATCGATGCAAGTAGCACAAACACCGTCCAACACCAACCGACAACTTCTGATGTGCAAGTAGTTTCGATGTTTGCACGAGGCCTACCTGAATTATAGGCAACCTATGTAAGAAGACAACAGTTATTGTCAAAAAGACAATTGTGTAGTTCCTATGTTTAAATTAGATCACATTGGAAACAAGTGCACAACCCTGCGTATTGTGTTATCTCGTACGCTAACGAAGGTAGATCGAAAAGACTGGTTTAGTATAAGTCGCGACAATTGTTTTTGGAGGACGACTAGTTTTACATGCGAGTGGATGACTTGTGTGCAACAGGAATGAATGACTATCTACATCTACTAACCCAACTGTTTCCACACATTTGAAAGAGAATGACTTATTTATTAGAAGAATTAGATTAGTAAACGACGTGTAATAAAATAAGTTGCAAAAATACATTTAGATGGTTATTGCTTTTTTAGGTAGGGCATATACGAAAATTTCAAAGATTTGTTTTGTAAACTCTTATGAATTATGTATATTCGTTCTAAAATTTCATTGCACAATTGGTTTGTGTATTACAAACGATCAACTGTGGTAAGTGTCTAAAAATTAGGAAAATTGCAATTTTGCTGGTGATGCGAAGGTCCAAAAATTAGGAAAAATTGTAATTTTTACTAATTTTTATCGTTTAGTATTCGTAGAAATTGTTATTCCGATTTAAAATGTGTAGACGCAATGGTCCTTACCGCGTGTATATACGTAATAGGTAAAGAAAACCTGATACCAGTGAGAAGCACTAAACCTACCAGATTGTAAATGGTTACATTTACAATCATAAAATGTATAAAATTAGTTTTATTGTTCTAAGAATTGTAAGATAGTAAACCTGCAAACGGTCATATTGACCAGTGGTGCTAGGTTTATTGTCAATAGGTGTGAGTTAGGAAGATTTCTAGGTTTTAATTATTGTTATCTTGATTTATACGTACATTTTAACAGTCCCATCGGTAGACGCAATCTGTAAAGGCTGTTCTATTTTAAGTTACTTGATATCAAACCAGATGTATATCATATCATTAGCCGTTTGTCAGAAAACATAACTTAATTTGTTGATTCCGATGATATCAAACAGTATTACCGCGGTATAATTGTACTATGCTAGTCACGCAATTTGATTATAGAGATCAGCGCAACTTGATAAATCTGTAGATCATACTTCTACAGCGTAGATAAAGGTTGCGCATAGTACGTGCAATATAATTAATTAATGATTTTCCGATTCTGTAGAACTGTTTGTTATTATCGGTATCTGAATTTTATTTTCAGAAATTATAGAATGTAAATTTGCACGAAGAGTCGCGATTTTATAATGGGATTGGTATGATCTAAACCCCACGATATGGTAAAATCGGAAACACCATTATTGTATGTGTAAAAGGGGTCGACCAAGAGCTGTAGGGGGGAATACTGTACTTTCATCAGCTGCAAACGCTAATTCGGATTCGCCGGGAATCGAACCTTTTTTTTAAAAAAAGAAAAGTTTTTTTCCCCTCAGCAGCTCTTGGTGGACCCCTTCTATAATGGAGTTCCAGTTTCCACCATTATCATGGGGTGGATGGTGAACCTACCACATTTTAAATGTAAAATGTACATAAATACAATTTATAAAATGTTCTACGATTATGTTAATGCGTCTGTTGAAATATATGCAAATAAAATGTGCAAACTTAGACGTTGTTGTACCATGAATTATTAACTGCCTTACTATTTAATTATTTAATTTAGATGGTACATGGAATATTTCCAGAGGTGCTGGATGGGTATAGTCTTATAAAAATAACAAGATTAAGTTTATTTATTCTTTATGCGACTTTTACTATCAATGATGTCAAGAAATGTATTCAATAAATTCCCATGAAAGCACCTTTACATTTTCAATAATTATATAGTCTTATAAAAATAAAATTTATAGTCTTGTAAAAATAACAAGATTAAATTTATTTATTCTTTATGCGACTTTTACTATTAATGACACCAAAAAATATATTCAATAAATTTCCATGAAAGCACCTTTACATTTCCAATAATTGTCAAGTCATAAATCTCAAATGGGTCACTTGTCCCCTCATGGTAGGTTCAGCGTTAAAACATGAGATTTTCAGCGCCAGTTTTCCAGACGCCGCGCCGTCAAAGCAAACGGCGCTTCTCGTAGACGCCGTTGCGAAAGGCGTAACGAAATCGGAAGCGGTTAGCTGAGTCATCGCCCATTAATCAGCCGCAAAAGTATGAATTTTGGCGCGTCAAAATATTTTCATGATGACGTTCGCAGTAATACTCGAACTGCGGAGGAGTGGCCGAAACGCGAAGAGATCGGGAGAGAACCTACGGAACGTGGCGTGAACGGCCGCGCGCGCTTTCGGTATACCTGAGAGAGCTACAGGATGCTCGGTTGTTTCGCTTGGTCCGACAATAAATCATAGTGGTTGCAGGGTCAGCTGGCCTGATCTTGCCCAGGACAGCATCCTCTCTCCTCACGATCCACCGTAAAGGTCGGATTTTGTCACGCAATTCTCGTAATTTTCTTTTTTCGCATCATTAAATTATTAATATATTAAATTTTTTTTCGGCGCACGGTTCGATCATTAATAGACAACCAGCAAGTTAATTTAACTGAACGTTTCGATCCCCGTATGGATCATTATTTGCGGAATTTCACATTGCATTTTCGATCGAGAAAAATTTTAAACTAAATTATTAACATTTAATCAAATTATTACATTTTTGCTGATCACTAATGTGAAACCTAAGACGGTAAAATCATTGAAACAATGATATACAAACATTTTACTTTATCTACTTATCACATTTCACGATTTTTCCTCGATCTTATTTCAATTTAATAATTTTACGGTTCTATTAAATGTATAAAAAAAATTTAGCCATTTTTAGTCTGCGGATAATAGACAATTGAGTTCCGTGTGAGTGAACACTACAGCACTTCAATGATTCGAATATTTTTGTTCAGAACGAACTCGCGCGATTAGGACAGGATTTTCTGCAGAATGAATATTTCTAATTAAAAATGTGAAAGCAGCTCGGAACTGGCTGGTAGTTAAGGGCAAGCAGAATAGAGGGTAGCTTCAAAGGGAGTTGAAAAGTTAAGGGATGAGGAGTAGGGATCGGACTGGCAGCTGCGCTGTTCACACCGAACAAGATGGCCGAAAACGTTCCTCTTGCGTGTGCAGCAGCGTCGTTACAGTTTCTTTTTTATCGGAAAAATTGTTAAGTTTAATTTACAGTGGAATATCTTTGTTCATTTCCGATTCACAATATGAAACGCGCGTCGTCGAATATTCTCATTCTGCGTTTTCAAATTCTGTTCCGGAAAATGTGAACTGTGTGCGTAGACAATTGTATCTTACCGATCATTCTTGTGAGATTATTCCGATATGTTCAAGGTTTATAGATGACTTACCGTTCTACTGTCGCGCACGTATTTCTTGATGCAATCATTTGTGAATTCGCAAGAGACGCGCGTGTGTAGACCGTTCAAATGATTTTTATAGTTATTTACACTGTTCTGTTTTTCATTCTTCAATTTTTTGATATCTATGTTTATAAGGAATAATAACTAGACGAAATTAGAGTAATACTAATTGATTTTATTGAAGCTTTATAAACCAAGTTTACAACAATACATATACAATATGTTACTGTAAAATCAAATATTAGACATTACATGGAATGATTAATGTTTTCGAAAAGTATTAATGTTCGTAATTTTTCACAACACAGTCCTCATTGTCGTCTTTGATCGATTTTAATTTGCATATAATTTCAATTATCTTTAATATCTGCTCTTTCGTCAAATCTACTGTCTACAGATTCATAAAAATATTTTCGGAAGTCTCTCAGTTGCCTCAAGAAAAATAATTGTTGCGATCTCCTCGACACAGTCTCATTTCTTTTATATTAGCACCCTTAGAAATTAATTCAGAACTCCCACGAAGGGCCGACACGATTCCAGGCTAACGAAATCGGTTGCAAACGGGGCCGCTAAATCGCGAATCGTGTCGCCGTTATCGGCCGATCGCTGGCCATCAATGGCGATCGATAAAACATTTTAATGGGGGCGGCGAGCCTCCGTTTGCCACACGGATACCCTCTACTTCGAAGCTGGTTCAACACTTTTCCTATCAAAAGCCCGTTAATAGCATTTTTAATCATTCGAGTGCATTAAGAGAAGTCAAAATTTCTTTATTCAAGAAACCACAAACCATTACAGTATTATAATTAAGAATTTGGAATATAGTATTATAATTAAAAATATAGTATTATTATTAAGAAAATACTACGATAACTAAATGTAAAGAGATAGTGTAGATACTAAAAGTAAGTATCATTGTTACCTATTAATAGAAAAAAAAAACATTAACTAAATTAACTGCATATTTTTGAAATGTGATTGTAAAAAACATAATGCATCTATTGGACTGTCATGTCAAGAAAATGAGTGGTGTTGGTACTACTATAAATACGTATTTCAAATAAGAGTAGATGCAAAAAAAAAATTTATTGTTTTTAATACCGAAAGTACTGGTATTTTACCTTAACAAATACCGGTTTCATTAAATTACAAAATAGCACGAAATACCGGTATTGCAATCCTTAGTTAATATACTATAAACGACACAGTTCAAGTGAACGTGTAAAGGGTATCAATTAAAACTGCTCAATGTTTGAAGAAGTTGTGAGACGTCGGTTGGCAAGGTGTTAAATATAGATTCCGCGGTTCTTTCTTATGCAAACACGGGGCGATCCATGGTGGAGGAGATGTGCCATTTGCGAAATGGTCATGGACTCTCGGGGCAGGCGTCAGCGGTGGGGGACGGTAGAGAGGAAAAACGGGGGCCGAGAAAAGGTTTGTATGGTAGTGTATAGGTAAACCTACATCGCGGAGCGCAACCCTGGGACGGAACGCGCCGCCGGCAGCGAGAGTGAACCTTCGGTTTCTAGGGGTTGGACGGAGAGGGCGAGGGTCGATATTGTGCTTGACAGATAGTTTCCCATAGCTCCGGCAATCCATCATGGCCGGCACGCGGATACGTATTGGTTTTTCTGCAACGCGTCTTAGCTATGAACCTCGAATTGAATATATTCTTTTTTTCTTTCTCTTTCTCTCTCTTGACGACCTGTCCGGGTAACCCGCGTGGAATTTATCAGCCCTCGCGTTCTGTTTATACTTCTTCCCCCCTTTCCTTAGGGGTCTGTTGGTCTTGGACGCTTCGAGCATTTGATGGGGGTGAATATCGTCTCGGTGCAATTAGGGAAATTTCCGGTTTGAAGGAATAGTTTGATCAGTGAAATAGAAAAATTTTTCTAATTTGTTTACTGTTTTAATTTATACCTACTCATTTATCTCATAAATCCATAAAATTGCTGTCTATCGATCAGTTCGAAATCTTGTGGAAATTCAAAGAAGTTCATTTTAAATGAAAATATATTATTCATTTTTTCTTTCAAATTTTTTAAGTAACTTCTTTCGTTAATGGTGTCACAATAAACAGAGAATCAAATTCCATAATGTATTAAGTGTATATTTTGTTTTCAAATTTATTGAAAGATTTTTCGACTACGTGTGTAAATTCTGTAGCAAATATTACCAACGAAATCCCCGTACAACGATTCGACTTGTCGCATATTATTCGCATAGAATCGCGAGCATCTCTGATACATATTGAACTCGCTACCACATCCGATGGTAGTAGAGCTCGGAGATCGATGACGCAATGATTCTCCGAGTAAGTTTAGGAGGCAGAGGTTTAATGTAGATCTTGTCGCGGTTGTGCCTGTCATGATGCTCATATGTTAACACTCTCGCGGACCGTTCCGCGTGCATGGAGAACTAAGATCGAATAGATCCAGGTTTTGTTTTCTTTTCGCTGTTAATAGACACCGGGGCTCAGAGTCTCTTGTACTCTAATAAAGAAGATTGAGCTGAACGACGTTCCGACCGAGTCTTTCAATGTTTCTCCCGCGAATCAATAGATAAACACAATTCGTTCACTTACTGGACATCCTTCATGCTTGACGAACACGGAAACTTACGAAACAATATTTTGTGAGAGAAAAATTGTCTATGTTAATTTCAAGAGATGGCAGTTACGTAGACAGTATTCTTATTTTTTCACTAACCATTCATGATTCAACGCCTTACTTTTTTTATCGAGTCAAACTGGTAATGAAGATTTGAACAAAGTTTAAAAAGTGAATGTTACGCCTATCGTTTCTAATCCATCAATATTTATTAATATTTAAGCCTTCAAATAAATGTAGTAATGCAGAAAATATAAATTTTCTTTTCTCTTCTACTACACTTAGGTGTCGTAAAAATTGTCTGTGTTGATTTTAAGAGATGGGAGTTACGTAGACAGTATTCTTATTTTTTCACTAACCATTCATGATTCAACGTCTTGCTTTTTTTTCGTTTGTAATCCATCAATATTTATTAATATTTAAGCCTTCAAATAAATGTAATAATGGAGAAAATATAAATTTTTTTTCTCTTCTACGACACTTTTCGGGATAGAGACGTTTTGGTTGTTGTAACTGTAAATAATATTCTACGGCAAAGGGTTAAATTGATGATTGATGACTCAAAAGAATAGCTTGCGACGCAACGAGGAGCAGAAATCATTGAGAACAGTGTCGATTAGCTGACCTACGGCAACCATTTCACCGACCGCATCAGCTAAACCGCTTGGACCCCATTTTCAAGCATCCAGGCTTCCCCTCGAGCAGCGACTACTTA
>CM052333.1:6769113-6905143 GCA_028455615.1 Lasioglossum zephyrum
CTTTGAAGTTCTAATGCGAGGCTGAAACCCTGCGCAACATCTTATTGCAAAACATTGTATCTATTAAGTATTGCCGTAGCTGTGATTCCAAAGAGACAAACAGTGATCAAAAGTCGAAATCGAATGCGCGACAACTGCGAGCGAACGCCCACGCGGGGCCGACGCAACGTGGGCCGATTACGCAAACCCTGGTCCCACGTGAAATCGTCTCTGCAGCTCCGAGATAGGTCCCAACAAGTGGTCCCGCGTGAATTCGGCTCGCTGTAAAAATACGGAAACGAGAGGAGACAAATAGAGCGCGTCGCGTTCGGCTGAAACACGGTGTGGGAACGCGGCGCTGAAAGAAAACGAGAGAGACAGAGAGAGAGAGAGAGAGAGCGAGGAGGGGAGTGGGGACCGTGGACCAAGAGTAATTCAGCGGAGTCCAAGGGACTGGATTCACCTGCCCCCGTGGTTCAAAGGAGATAAGACAGCGAGCGCTGGTCGCGTTCACATTAGTCGCCCCGCGTGATTTACTGCGCGGCCAGTATGATTCAGTCAGCGGGGAATTTGACGAAGAATTAATGGTATTATGATATCGTGTGTAACTCTATGTATGTGCGCCCGGGCCATAAATCAGGCTGCATTGTAAGGCGCGGGGGGCCCTTTCCTTCGCGTTCCGTCCCTCTCCCTCCGTAGCGGCCCGACCCGACCTCTCTCCGTCACTCTTTCCTTCTATTGCGGCCCTCTTCGTCACTCCCGACCTCTCACGGGCGAAGGCCGAAGCCCCATTCGACGGCCCTTCCAAACGGACCACGAAAACTGAAACGCTCCTTTCCAACCTCTCTTTCTCGCTTTCTCCTTCTCTGTTTCTATCCCTTTTAGCTCACGCCTTCGCCACATAGGCTCCTTTACGCAGTCCACCGCGTTTCTGAAGAACTGGATAGGATTACGGGTTTCCCGAACGGTAGCGCACGATCCATGCAGCATGGGACCCCCTCAAACATGGCGGATAGGCCCCCAGGGTCCGCAGGTCTCTCAGAGTTGCGAACCTTTCTTCACCACCTTCTGATCCTATTTTACACCATTTTATTCACTCAGCGCACTCCAAGCTTTCACTTTGGCAATTCTAGGCTTTTTAATTTAGTGCCTTGTAACGTGTTGTGTCTATAAAATTAATTATAAATGTCCACACAAATTAATGGAAATATTTCATGTAATGATCTATTTGGAAAATTCTGCGATATCTGTAAGGAGTTCGAGGATCCAGAGTCAGAGTTTTTCTTAGATTTCGGACTTCGTTCGGCCGCTTCTCGATGCATTTCGCGAAACATGTGTAAGAGTATAGTTTATCCGCGAACTTCCTTTCCACTCTCATATTCTCGACTTCCACTCTCGTGGGTCACTTCTAATCTACCTCCGGCTCGTGAAACCTCCACGTTTCCCGGTACGATCTGTCGCTTGATATTTTATTTACACAAAACTCCGTGCGTTCTTTTTATTTCTGTTAAATTTTCCCGCGGCATGCACGCTTGCCACGCATTTATTTATGCATTTGCTTCGGCCGTTGGTCTTCTCGGAACTCTCTCTCCCATGGTCTTCTCTTTTCCTTGAAGTTCTACTTCCCGCCGAGTCTCTCGGAATTCCATAATACTTGTAAAAAGAAGAAATATCGCTGGGAACCTGCCTAATGAGTCAGAGCATATTTGAGGACGTAGCAAACATCCGCGAAATACTTATGAACATTGTCAACGTAGCTTTATCAATTTCTCTTTCGTCAGTCGTGATCCGGAACCCCTTCGATCCAGAAAAACTGACAATAAAAGTAAAATTTCATTCTACAATAATTTTTACTGAAATATAATTGAAGTACTTGTCGTATTGGAAATATGTACTTGCTTCGAGGGAGTTCAAGCAAGCTGAAGCGTGTCCGACGGGGCCGACAATGTCTCGGTTCCTGAGAGATCGACATTTTTCGAGGACAAACGCCACACTGTCCTCTTCAGCAACCCCCCGAACGTTCATTGTACCTTTTCTTGAGCCGAGGCGCAATAATTGCCTCGTTCTCCGAATCGCGGAGAAGAGCGGCGCAAGGCTGGCCGTAAATCACGGACAGTTGCACGAGATTCGTTTCGTCAAAGGCTTAATTGTATTCAGAGATCATTTGCTAGGTAATTTCTGACCTGGCCATGTCTTCTCTAAACGATCCTGAAAGCAAGCGCCCCGTCGCCTCGGCCCTTTGGACGCGAAATACCGATTTCGACCGAATTGGGTTCGGATTTTGACAGTGATTCAAGGTCGACGTTTCCGTTTTTAGTTGCGTTTTGACAACGCACGGGCTACAATTAATAATAACACCAGGTCTAGAATAGACCCGCGTGACGTTTGCCGATGTTTAAAGGTGGCTTGAAGCCGTCTTCATGAGTCTATTGATACAATTTAACTTCTTATGTTAGCCTGATGCAATAATTAATAATTTATAACCACTTTATAAATTATCACTTTCAACATTATATTTTATCCTAAGACTTGTCAATTATACACCTGAAACAGAGTTATTTTTGTTTATGTCTTGGTCAATATTGCTTGTTTTCATACCTTGATGAAATAACCGCCAAATATCGATTGGTTAGGTTGATCTATTGATCTCGCATTGGTTCTGTTCCCTGTAGGCCTCGTCTTTGTACCTCAGTAATTTGTGCGACGACGTAGTAACAACATGGGTTCAAAATTTCAATTCCTATGTTAAGATTTTCATAAAGCAAGTGAGTAATAAAATACAGAACCTTGACAATGTAGTACAATCTGATTTTATTATAACATCTTTCTCTGTTATAATTTCAGACTTAGTTTTGTTTTTTCGAACCATTTGATCGAACCGTTGCGCCGAAATCATTAATACTTTTTCTATTTCAACAATCATACGATAACATCGATAACAATAACAACGTTAATCATTTATAACGTAATCTTCGAATTTGCTTCCCCCAAAAATTGCAAACGCGTTGTCTCGTCGAGAGGAACTCCGCAAGAGAATAATTGCCAGGTTGTTGGTAATTGCGGACATAATTGCCTATAACGAGGAGCATAATTGCTGGGGCTGGATTAAGTCGATGAACATCGGCCGATACCACTTTCTACGGAACACCGTACAATCTCAGTTGTTCGAGGACGTTTCCCATCTTTCCGTCTGTGCTTTAACGAATTCTGCGAAAACGTGAATTTTTAACTAATAAAACATATTACTGTATGTTACGGAGTTTCCAAGAATTTTTGAACGCGAGAAAGCACATTTATTAATTGCGTCTTCAAATAACTTAAATCACTTTGTAGTGAAAAAACGAAGGAGTGGTACAAGGGAGAAGCACAATTCGCGGGCGTCAAATCGAGGAGGAAATAATTGATTCGTCGAGGATCACGTTCAGAAACGGCGCCGCCGTCGCGACGCTTTGAAGTCGTAAACGCATATCAGCAGTCTGGAGTGAAGAAACAAACGTACGCTGTGAAAATCCAGGAAATGCTAATTATACACAGATTATACTCGAGAACGCTTTCCATTATCAAATGAACAATTTAAACTTAACAATGGGTCGTTTAACTTGTAACATAATTCACTATTTCAGGAGGAATAGAGAAGTCGAGCAAAATCCAGTTGGAGATAATATACAATTCCGCAGTAACCAGACTGCTGTCGTTAGAAGTTTGAAAGCGGATTGAAGACACGCGTGAAACATTCATTCAATCTTTTTGGTTGCTCCGAAAATAAGAGCAACTTCACAACTCTTGATTGGCAGAAAAGTCTGTCGTTCAAAGAATTGGCGTCGTTTGTTATTAATCTTAATAAATTGAACATATGTACCTTGGATTCATTTAATCTATTATTTTAACAATTGGCTCTCTCATTGTGCAACAATGTGTGAAAACTTGAAAGAATTTAGCAAGTATCTAGAAACAAGAGGGGAATAAATCTTCATTCGATGCTGTGTAGGGGTTCGGAAGATGGTCAGAAGTAATTACTCGTAAACTCGGCACAGTCTTTTCAAGGATAACAAAGAGGGCCGAAGTGTACAAGCGATTGCACGTGCCAGCGAGTAAGACCTTGCCCCAAAAGCGGGCTCGCAACCCCCCTATGATATCCGATCGGCTCAGCAAAAATGCAAATGCGTGGCTTACTCTCTCTCACTCTTTCTCTTCGTCAGACAGAGAGTTCTCCAATCCGGGCCGAAATCTTTATTCGGGGCGTGTCGGTCGTGGAAAATCGGTCGGACGAGCGAATCGCCGGTCGGCGTAGACCGCGTTAATGTCCGCGGATCACGCAGCATTAAGACGAGTGTCGGATAAAGATCGGCGAAAGGCGTGCCACACCGATTAGTATCGTCTCGGAGCAGGTCTTGTGCAAGTCTAACGATCTTCGGTCGAAAAAATCATGTTTTCCATCGAATTTCGTCGGGAAAGGTCGTCAGAGACGATTTCGGGTACCTCGCCGATTATCGAGGAGAAAGCCGATCTGATTATGGTCGTGGCCATCTTGCCCGGGCCAGGATTGAAGGTTCGCGATTCGGGGGCCGCTTGTTTGCCAGTCGGAAGATGGTTCCGCTCCTGGAACGAGTAATTACCTGGGCCGATCGGTTCCTCGTAAATAAGCGCGAACGACTATGTGGCACACGGGTTCACCTGGCAACCGGTTCCCTCGTTTGAGAGATTGGCATTGCGAGTTTCTTTGACCTGTACTTGACGTAATTGAATCATTACGTGGCCCTGCGACGCTACGGAGGACCACCGAAATTATTCGGAACAACGATCAGGCGGCTTTCTGATGGGCAACCATTTTGATACCTTCCATCACGTGTATCCGCAATGAGAGAGTCTCAACATAATTTTGGAAGAGTCTTCATTCTTGTACAAATTTTTTCAAACGTACAGCTACCAAATTATTATTTATGTTCCCGGCTACGTGTGACATTTTTGTCTGGATTTTGTTAGATTTTTTTTCTGTTAGATTGAAAGACATTTCATCTGCAATGAGAGAGTCTCAACATAATTTTAGAAGAGTCTTGATACTTGTACAAACTTTTCCAAACGAACAACTACCAAATTGTTAGTTATGTCTCCGGCTGCGGGTGGCATTTTTGTCTGGAGTTTTGTTAGATTTTTTTTCTGTTAGATAGAAAGACATTTCATCTTTAATGAGAGAGTCTCAACATAATTTTAGAAGTGTCTTGATACTTGTACAAACTTTTCCAAACGTACAGCTAGCAGATTGTTAGTTATGTTTCCGGCTACGGGTGGCATTTTTGTCTGGAGTTTTGTTAGATTTTTTTTCTGTTAGATAGAAAGACATTTCATCTGCAATGAGAGAGTCTCAACATAATTTTAGAAGAGTTTTCATACTTCTTCAAATTTCTCCAAACGAACAGCTACCAGATTGTTAGTTATGTTTCCGGCTACGGGTGGCATTTTTTCCAGAGTTCTGTTAGGTCGATTCTCAGAGGCAGTGCAAAAATAGACGGGGTATTCGACGAGAAGACGGGGCGTGCAAAGATGTCCAAGAAGTTGTTCTAGACAAGAACTAGTGGTTTAGCATAAATAGTACGGCTATGCTAATTGACCGCCTACGGAATGGAAACTACAGAGCGTCTACTTCCGCTGCAAGATGTCATTAGTAGAAGCGAAGAACGATAATACGCGGTACGTCTACGCGATATTTCAAAACCGGAATTTTTTAAAATAATATCTCGTTCCCGTACACGTTCGAACTTAGCCGAACGATAAGCAGCGATAATTTTCGTAGATAACTGGACACCGCTAACAAGCTGAATCCTGAGCGGATTCGATTTCTAAGAATTTATTTCTGTTCGATATTTTACAACAAATCCGAACGATTTCATCAATCATCTTGTTTCTTTTTTTGGCTCTATTAACATTTCAATACGGTGCGCTGAAAATAAGAAACTTTCGACCAGTTTCTACACTTCCATTGCTAATATTATTTTATTATTATTCAGCTCAGGGATTTCTCCTCAGGGATTTCCTTTTTCGAAATGTATTGCTACATCCGTCATCTAAAACGTATCCTTGGGATTTCGTCAATCGATGTCTTCTTTTTTCTCTATGTCTGTAAATGTTTGAGTTGGATTTATTAAAAATGGCTAACTTTCCAGCAGTTTCTACATTTCTATTGCCTACAACGTATCCTTGGAATTTCGTCAATCGATGTCTCTAAATGTTTGAGTTGGATTTATTAAAAATGGATAACTTTCCAACAGTTTCTATATTTCTATTGCCAATATTCTTTGATTATTATTCCGCAAATCTCCCGAGATTTATCTCTCGAGATGTAATCTTATTTCTCTTGCGCCAATAAATCTTCGGAAAGTTCGAACTTTTTTTCGAGCCTATAAATTCGCAATGACGCGCGGATGGTATCAAGGACTCGCGAATGGGAGTTTGAAATGTTGAAAAAAGACGGTTTGTTTTTCATAGCGCACCATGTTTGCATATAGAAAGTTGATCGGCCGGTAGCCTTCGAGGAAGACGTTTCGCCGTCGAAACAGCAACGATAGAAAATGGCGAGGAAAGAGGCGCATACAGATGCCCAACAGCTTTCAAGAAGCCTACCGTCAGGAATTTAATCCCTCCTGGTGACTTTCTCTGGAAACACGATTTTCTCCTTAAACCGCCATGCCTGTTTCAATTGTATACCATTCTTGCCACTTGTTAGACAAATGGAGAAAATCAAGATAGAAGAAACATCTCAATCTCTCAGAAATAACTGTAAAAAAGTCATAGGCACCAACAAAAAATTTAAAAATCGTGACCAATAAAAATTTAAAAAATAAAACCTTGACATTAGCTAGTAAACGATTCTTGTAACGTCTCAAAGTAGCTCAAGCTGCTGGGTCCAATATTAAAAGAGTTATTCGTTTTTAAAAGGTGCACGAATGCTTTTTACACTCGCTGTAGTTATGGTTTGCCATTAAAGCGAGAGAAGGAATGCTGTGTTGGCATCTCTCGATAGGATGGCTCGCCATTCGGCAAGGTCGCTTCCCCGCAGCCCATAATCACGGGTCAATCATTCTGCTATAAATAAGGATGTGCAAAGGTTCACCAAGGTACAATTCCGAAGGGTAGCACGCAATTCGCAGGGCAAAATCATCTGGTGATCCGCGCGCTAAAACGCTCTGATGATCACGGGTTCTGCGCCGCACAATTTGAGCCTCTCCTTTGGCAACTCTTTGAGAAACAATTCTCCATAAACCTCGCAAATGAACAGTGCGTGGATTTATTGCTAAATCATCACACTCGTTACACACCAATTTAATCAGATCAAAAAGATTAAACGGAGCCATATTCTTAAAATAAAATGTTAACTTCTACAGTTTGTTTTCTCAGATTTTTTTGTGATCTGCAAATTCTCCAGGAGGTTGATCAACTTTTCCAAACGTAATTATTTTGCCAGACTCCATTAACACCTCTAAATGACTGCGGACGTTATCGTCGTGATTCTGTCGTTCAAACTGGCTTATCAAACTCGCAATTACTGTAATCTTGTGCTACAGGTTATTAAGACCAACTTCTGCCATTATTTACCTATGATTAATACCTCTTGCACATTATATTTACATATTGTGGAACGTCGTTTCTCTGTACATTAACGAGCGGTGATTCCTGATGATTAGTCTGACGAAAAAGAGACCTCACTTTGTAATCGAAAACTTGCACGTGTCTTAAGTGTACAACAAATAGATGAATAAAAATACGAGAAAGTGGCAAAACAAAAATCGTGAAACTTTTGCTCTAAAATACCTCTACAAGATTCTAAAAATTCATCTGGCGGTACGAATGAAAATAATACACTGCGTATCCTTCGAAGGATGCTGTATCTTTCCAAGGACCCTCGGAATAAGCGAGGAATTTTTTGGAACGACATTTACCGTGGGACTGATGACTAGTCTGACGAAAAAGAAACCTCTAAAGTATTTTGGAGGCTAAAAGATTCTAAAAATGAATTCATCGAACGTTGAACGCTTAGAAAATGCGAAAGAAATTTTTGCGTAAAAATCTTCCGTAGAAATGAAACTAATACACTTCGTATCCTTCGAAGGATGCTGTATCTTTGCAAGGACCCTCGGAATAAGCGAGGAATTTTTTGGAACGACATTTACCGTGGGATTGGAGTCGGCCGCGAGGATCACGAGATCGGCAAAACGATCGGGTTTTTCGCCGATCGGCCATAAGAAATTAACAAGCTTAGGAGATGGTTTCCCGTTCAAGGGTTCCTCGAGGCCGGAGATACCGGTCGCATGATGATGAGAGAGCACGCGGACGTGTATGCATCCGCGATTACCATGGCTAACAGGCGAAACTAACACGGGAACGCCGGCCTGGAACTGGTTTTCCCGGTCGCAACGCATATTTCATTTCAGTAACAACAAAAATTTCTTTTCATTAGTATGCATTAATCAATCAGCATGCATGAGCAATACCCTGTCAAATATGCCTGCTAAGTTCCGTATTATGGGCCGGGAAAGGGGGGGCCCCGATTCCTTCTCGTCGAGAGAAGACGGCACCGCTTTGCCGCGCCGTTAACAATACCTAATTTAACCGCGGGATTGCTACTTCACGGATTTTATTTTACTCCTTCCCGATTTAGTTTATTTCTTCGCCGAGGAAATCGAGCGGTCCGAGCTTCGATAATCGACGGCTGCGATCTTATTATACCGCATACAAGGTAGCCAATTTCGAGCGAAACTTTGGCCCATTAAACTGACTTTTTAACAATCTCCCGAGCACAGTGAAATAATCGCGCGTGGAAATTGAAATTCCGACGACAGAAATTTGCATGGATCAACGTTGAATTATTAAGTGACGTTTGCCGTGTGTAAGCGTCCGAGACCAATTATTTTTTTGCAATTATTATTACCGATTATTGCCCGATACAAAATTGCTTCATGTACCTCGAAGTACCTCTTCATCGTGATGATATTGGCTTCCAGAAAATGCGTAACGACGGACTTTAATTACGCAGAAGTCTCGGTTAATTATTTATTAAGCGAGCCGGTTAATCGAATTGTATAGAGATTCTTCGGCGCGGTAGAGTTTGCACGGATCGTGTACGCTACTCCCTCTTCAAAGAAGGTATAATTAATTAACCGGCCGCGGAACAAAACAATTAACAGGTTTAATCGTTGCCTAATCAAAAATACTTACTCTCGATATTAAACAGAACACGGGGCTGAACAAAACCAAACCCGTACCATCAGTCATCGACAGCTAAAGCGATAATTATCATCCCCGCCGAACCGAAATTACTCATTGCACCACTTCGAGCGCAATTAATCTCCATCATTACGTAATGCCCAGGCCCATACAATCAATCCTTAACCGAGCAAAGTCAACAGTACCTTTTGCGGGGCCTGCGAACGAGAAAACTGCTTCGGTACAATCGACATGACATTTCTCAAGGCTGATCTGCTTGCTGCGCGTACCCGGCAAACAAAATGGCCGCTCAACTCGCCTGCAAAATGACGCTCGTGTCTCGAGCTGGACATTGCCAATTTTGCAACGTTGGTAAATAACAGCAACCACTTCGTTCTATCAAACGAGATTCAAATGGTCCAAGTATAGATACTTGAATTGGAGGAAATTCAATTTTGATATTTTCAGAAAGCTACGAAATGGGTGTACGAAACATTCGAACAGCTTTTACAAACGAATAATTTTTTAAAAGTTAGACCCAACATAACTTTCTTTCTCTCTACTATTAAACATTTTTTACTACTCATCAAAATCATTCTCATTTAGTATCTTAATATTTACAATCGAAATAACAAAAATCCTTTAGACCCAACAGCTTCAGAAGCTGTTTTTTTTACAATAATTTCAAAAAGATTGAGATGAGAATTTTTAAAATGTCTTACCAGTTGAAAACTTGTATTATTGACGGGGGTGTATACGCACTATACTCATTTAATACTTATTTGTTTGCCTAATAAATGCCTGAACGACATTTGCCTAAACAAGAATGGCCTACTCAGCATATGCGGTGCTCAGGGGTAGTTTACGAGGCGACCCTGAAACGACGGAATTTACACAGAGCTAGGGGTGGTGGGGCTCGGTAAGGACGCGGTACAAATCACTTATTAGGGCATAAATTTTCATTGCTAGCAGCTAGTGCAAACGGGATGAGCCGATGGGGTAATGGATGTGTGCCGGGAGCGAAGTGGGCCGCCTGTTGCTGCGTGGCCCGCTCGCCACGGGGATCCTTGATCCTTATGCTCCTGCAGTCGGTCTTTCGGCCCTCTCCGGCGAGAACCCCTCCCGAAGGAGGATTCCCGTTCCTGAAAATTTACGAGCTGCCGGTGAATGGAGCTCGAGCAGCCCTGCCGCGCCGGCACGCTACACACGTTCCGTGGTTTTCCCGCGACAAAAGTCCCCCGGAAAACCTTGCCACGATCATCCCGACGATGCGATGTCTCTCTTCGGCTTATTGCGCGACGTCTTCATACCTAATCCATGACCTCCAGTCCCGTGAAACGTCTACGCCCGGCCGGCCCCGAATCAGGATTTATCTGAATCAATGCGAGTCACATTGTTTAAACAGTTTTCGAGAAGCGCCACGTAAAGACACTTTCACGTTAGATCTAATACAGTTATTATATCAATTAAGTTTCTTTCAATCAGTAAGGTTTTAAATTATATATATAAATTATATATAAAGTTATTTGGTTAAGATAAGCAAAAATGGAAAGAGAGGGAAGTAGGAGTTTTGTGAAAAGGATTGTAACCCTGAGGGGGTCATCATTTATTTATTTAAAATAATACATATATAACATTAATAATTTAATATAGTTATTATATCAATTTGAGACCCACATGAAATTTCAAACAATCATAGAGAATGGAAATATTCTAAGTCGAAGAAATGTTTAATGCTCGAGTTAAAATAGCTTCAAAGGAATGAGACATTCTAAAAAATGTCGTGTAGAACAGAACACATAAGTTTGTGTAATTGTCGAGGAAAAACGGCTCGGCACGGAACGTGTTAAAAAAGGTCATACTCCCGAAGGCCGGATTCCCTGTGGTTCTCTTCTCGCAATGAAGACGTTGCTTTGGTAAAAAAAATATTTATGAGCGGTAGTTTGTTATCTTGCCAGAGGAATTAAATTCAAATTACTTGAATTTGTTACATTGTTACGGTCACGGGTCCAATTTTCTTTTTCCCTCTGTTCTGGTCTCCCCTCGCTCTCTCTCCGGCTGTTACGCGTTCCTTCTTTTTTTTCAATATAACTAATTTAAGTATCGGAAGCGGTTCAAACGATCCCGGCAAAAAGTCCCGGCGGAATCCGTGGCTCGTATGAAACAGAGCGTTCACTGGTTCGGGTTGCACGGCCGATTGTAAAAAAGCAGTCTTTCGCTCCCCAGGAAATTTATGGCCTGCTCTTGAATGGCGTCTGTTCGGTTCGTCTTGGGGGTTTTGATACGGCACGGGAGAACACCGCACAATGATTATTATTACGGTCGCGCGAATATTGACTCTCGAATATCGGGAACAATTTCACATGTCCTCGAGGCGTAACATCGTCGGACAATCCTACCTGGCAGAAGCCGCTGTCCTGAGTTATTTATGTGAATTAGAGAAAGAGAGACGGGAAGAGAGAGACTGTGCTCTCTTTTTGCCCCTTGTCCTCCGCCACTCTCCACAGTTTCCCTTCTCGTAAGAGACAGTCGTCTCCGTTCACAAGTGTATCGAATTCATACGGTATTTTTACTCCGACTTTTCTGCAATATATTTCCCGGGTGCTCGATCCCTCGGTGTCATAACATTTATGAGTTATTCGATGCGTGCAGCCTTTCTCTCAACACCCCCTGTTGCTACTGTAACATTGGTCGTGCAGCTTGGAAATTTTCTACCGATCCGATATGTGCTTGAATATTAAATTTCTGATTTTTTAGAGATTCTATATATTTCACTCTGTTCGATTTAGTAAAATTTAATCGAACTTCGCTGTCGCAATTAAACGATGGAAATTTTCCAAGAAGAGAAAAATTCGATGCGTAACATTTGTTCCTGCAGCTTGGAAATTTTTTATTCTATATATTTCTATATATTTCACTCTGTTCGATTTAATACAATTTTACGAATAAAATGAAGGAAATTTTTCAAGAAGAGAAAAATATTGGGTCGAACTTTTGCAATGTTTTAAGAAGAAAATTTCGTAGATCATGCAGTAGGATGTTGCAGAAGCTCGCAGAATACCGGCAGAAAATTCATCGGAAAGTCGAAAGATGATAAATCGGGCCCGAAGCCTCGACGAGCATAAATAGTCAATTAAACACGACGGCAGCGAACGGCGGAAAAATCGGTTTTGCACGCTTTCGCCGGCGATCGACGGGTTCGAGGACCCCGGATCAATCTGGAGGCGTCGATCGATTAATCAGGATCGCGGAACGTCGTCGTCGCGGCACCGGTGAAAACTATTTACATAAATGGCGCGTGGTACGACAATCGACAAATGCGAACAGCGCCGCTTACACGTCGTCATATTTCCCTGGGACGTCGACGGATATTCGCCGGATGCATCGATTAGAATGCACAATATGGGACGCAACCGGAGAATGCATTTTTTTTAAACCGCGTGTATTCCGCGTCGGGTGCAACACGGAGTCTATCAGTCAGTTTCGCGTCTCAATTAACGGTGTTAAGAAATATTGCTGCTACGCTGTTCCTGGCTCCTAAGCACTTTCTATGTACCTATGCCGTTGCTGTGCGTTTATGATCTTACATGGTGGATCGATGTCGTTCTACATCACCGGTGATGATCGATTTTCAGCTGGTTTTGCAGTGATCGAGAACGTTGACATTTTGTGACATAGACTTTCCTCGACATTAAAAAGGAATTTCATATGTTAAGCATTTCTTTTGTTGTTAATTTTAAATATTGGTTGGTAGACAAGGTGAAAAAATTTTTTTAGGAAAATTGCATAATGGAAACGAACGAGTTAAAACGCAGAATACACAGCAACTGTGACAATATAATGCAACAAAATAATGCAACAAAGATAAAGAAAAAAAAAGAGAAAGCTACAAGACTACTTATCTAATAAGAAAGAAGAAACATGCGCACAAAGACAAAGAAAAAAACAAAATAATACTGTATGAATATAAAAAGAAAGCAGCGTAGGATAAAATTGGAAGAAAGCTCCGCGTGGAAAATCGGGCCATCGAACGTAGATGAAAAAAAGGTCTAAGCGATTTCTAAACGCGGATCATGAGAGTAATAAACGGTTCGGTGGAGCTAAAGTGGAACTAGTGAGCTGAATGGAGTTAACGACGTGCTAACAATAACATATTTTACGAATATTCGCGGCGGCGTGCAATTTGTATCCGCTTCAATTACCCGGCTGCCTCCGTTCGAACGGTCTCGCGTGTCGGTGCGCATCAAGCCTCGCGAATAATCCGCGAGCACCCGCTATAATGAATTCTTCCGAGCATGATAGACATGGTCGACCAACGACCCGACAATTCCTCCGACCACCACCAAAGCATCGGCGAGGAGGAGGCAATCGTCTTGAAAATGTTTGCCGGTTCTCGGACCGAGCTAATCGTCGGTCGGTCGCAGCGTTAACACTCGTGTGTTTCCTCGCAAATCGTGTCCCATTAACGAACTCGGTGGTTAAAGGCAAATGAGCGTACGTTTCAACGGGGAATTCTTTAACACCTTCGTTCTATGACACGGCACATTACGTCGCGCGTGTAACGATTTCACGGACGCATCATCGACACACATAAATTTTCCAGGATCGCGGATCCTGACTCCCGTTACGCTCGTTGCGCACTCCGGAGAACTATCGCACTCTGACTTCGCGGCTCGAATACACTGTGGATTTCCATGGGAAAATTGTTTCGATTTTTAGTAGTCTTCAATGAAAATTGTCAACATCGTGTAGACAGCGAAGTATACAATTTATTCTGAATAGAACGTGCTAACTGTATTTGCAGGGGCTACTAATTCAGAGTCTGTGTATATTTTCACCAATGACTAAACATCGATGACAGAAAAATAGAATTTTATTCCCGGTTTAATTGAAATTAATGACACATGTTTAATTAATTCTGATTTTCATTCAATCCGCACACTTACATTGCTATATGGTGCCCTCGTCCGTCCGCTATTAGAATATGCATCAATTATTATAATCTCAGAAAAGCTCTAATTGTAAGTACGAAATCATGCTCTACGAAATTCATACAAAGTAAATAATCTAATGTCATTCTTTAATCATGATTACTCGGCAATAATAACTACAATGGACCTAGAACCATTATCTGCTCGAAGAATAATATCCGACCAGAGCTTTATTTTTCATTTAATTAATAATCATATTGATTGTCCTTCTCTATAATAAATAAAAAGAAATATTCTTCGTCAGTTCCGAGAAGTTCGTAGGATTTCGAAATCCTTGCGAAATTTGAACGATTCGAGAAATAAAACGGGGCAAAGGATGGTGCACCTGCCGAGCAATTAAACAGCGCAACTAATTGAGAAGTATTTTCCCCATTAGCCGGAACTATGCGTGTTTTCCGATGGGTTCCGCGTCGATCGCAGCGAGCGACAGTCGCGCCGAAAATAGTTGCTAAGGGTGTGAAAGGGGACGCTGCAAGCTGAGCGTGATTCCGCGGTACCGAAAAATACTGTTTCTCGCACCCTCGCCGATTCAGACTGTCGTTGAAATCACCTACCTTAGAAAATGACTGAATGAATAAATAAATTGTTCTTCTTGTTAATAATTGAAGTTGCACGAAATCGCTAGAACGCGTTGATCATGAAGGACACTGATTTTTCTTGTAATTTTTGCACATTGGATTAATACTTGGAATAATTGTTCTTTATTTATGAAATTAATTCCTATACTCACTTCGCTCGTTTTAGAAATAGATAATAGGTGAACTTTTGCTTGAGGAACGCGCGGGGGTTAATCGGTGAGTTATTGGTTTCTTTGAACATTTTACTCAGTCGCAAATAACAGGAGAAATTTAATAAACGTTCGTTAAGAATTGTATCTTATTGTGTTCGAGACACCCAGAGAAGTAGCAGCAAAAACTTCGCAGTCTAGTCATTAATATCACTTGAAGATGTTGGGGTTAATGGAGTTGGGTCGAGTATGTGCTCCGATGTAATAAATAATCAAACGTAACAGTATTAAAATTTTATGAAAATCCTGAAGCAGATTTGATAAGAGAACTAATAAAATCTTCTGGTGAGTTGAAGTTACGATATGTTGTTGGACCGTAATATTATCTGTAAAACTGGCGATGTGTTGAGAAGCCAAACCTTCTGGTGAAGACGGCAATACCATGTAGCAAGTGGGACGTGCTAATTTTCGTACGGTGAGATGGTTTTATTGGAACCGAGGCAATCGAGGAATCCGCAAAGGCACCGAGTGATGTCAGATAGTCCCCATTCGCCAATTGTCAAGTGATGCAGCGTTAATTAAGTGGACGGTTTCGAGTGTACCGAACAGAGTGGAAGGCAGAATTAAGTAGGGAACAGCTTTATTCCGTGGGTGATGCTCGGTGTAAAATATGTTCTGTAAAGTGTGTTGTAGAGGCGCCCCCGTCGCACACCCGGTGACCCGAGACCATAAATAAATGCTTGCGTGAGGTTTACATACTACTGTGAATTCTTCCGAGGGATCTTACGATACACGAATACGGCTCCCAGGCAGTTGCTCCTGTTTAGATAGGAATAATCCGATTACGCGAAAAATAATGCTAGGAAGTGTCGCTCTATCCTAACAACGATCACTAAATCTTTCGCTTCCCCTCGTGAGCGACAAATGTTCCAAAAAAAAGTGAAACACGACCGCAATTAATTCAGTCTCTCATAAATCAAACCAATCTGACCTTTTTTTAATAAATCTTCTGAAGAATTTTTTGTTCCTCAACATTTCTTGAGAAAGTTAATTAAAATGATCCTGATTCCTCGAGGTCTAGCAAGTGTGAATCTGTCAGTGTTACAAGGATTAAAATTATAAGGCAATTAATTAGGAGGAATAGGAAGAGAGGATTCTAAGGTGATCCGAGGGGCAGATCGCGGAATCTTGTCGATTCGAGTGGCAAGCCGAGGGTGCAGCGACTTGTTCTCGGAAAAAAGGCCCGCGGATTAGGGTGTAAAATTAACGAAGGGATCCGGGTCTAAGCCGGGAACAGCTCGATCGGATGGTTGACTCCGTTCGCAAAGAGTGCTCGTGGTCTTGTAGAGGCGGTTCTCCTCTAGCAGCCGAGAGCGATCCCGGACCATAAATAAATGCTGGTGCGCGCGAGGCTTACGTGCCACCACCGAGCTCCTCTTCGTGGCTGGGGCACCAGCCGAGAGACCGGGGTAAACCAGGAGGAACGCCATCGCCGATCAAAACCGACAGGCTTCCTAAGAGGAACAACCTGACCTAAAACATCGGTACTACATGATTCATAGAGGACGGAACGACCGCGGCGTGTCTGCCTGGTTGCCTCGAAAGAGGGATGCGTTTCCGATGATATTTATCTGCAACGCGCACGCTTGGCATGGGAAATAAGAAGCAGATGGCGGACGATCGGCCATCGCGGATGGATTCTGGCAACCACGGAAATATCATCTGGGAGGATCGTTCCCTGACTGATTCTGGCCGAGGTTCGATCATTAGACCAGGCTAGAACATCCGCTTCGTTTCAGCCTATTTCCTAAACGCATTGCGCGTTGCTGTGAAATAAATTACAGGATCAAATGAAATATATATAGTCCAGTCGCCAGGTACTTTTATCTGGAAAGTATTCCGAACTTAATGAAATTTTGACACGTCATTTAGGGGTACTCTGGGGTGCCGAATTTGAGTTTTCGACCTCGAGGACCCCGTGCTAACTTGTAGAGGGGAAAAATACCACGATTTTTATTACCTTGTTTTGGTTTTTCGCCTATTACTCAAAAAGTATGGATCCTAAGAACTTTTGTATAATATTTATATAATATTATATGATATTATATTTATCACGATTTTTATTACCTTGTTTTTTGGTTTTTACCCTATTACTCAAAAACTATGGATCCTACGAAGTATTAGAATAAATCTCATGTGAGATTTTCTAATAAAAAAAAATTGTTAGACCATTATTTGTTACTACTTAACCAAAACAAGGTAATAAAAATCTTGATTTCTTCCCCCTCCCCAAGTTAGCACATGTTCCTCGAGGTCGAAAACTCAGACTCGACACCCCAGAGTGCCCCTAAATGGCGTGCCAAAATTTCATTAAGTTCCGAATACTCTCCAGGTGAAAGTACCTGGCGACTGAACTAATATGCCGGAATGAAGCAAAAATACTAAGGTATTTCTACAACTCCAAGCTTCACTCGACCGATCAGAAAATTCGCTGTTCACCACAGGCACGCCGTGAGCCTATCAAAGGAATGGGGGATAAAATCGGCCGACAATTAATTGACGATAACCGGGGTCCGTCTCCGCCCTAAGTTCCCGGCATTCAACAGCCATAGTCTCGCGCGTGCACGAGCTCGGAGCGGCGTGTGGCCGTAACACACGGGCCCGAGAGCACGGGCAGCGTTCCTGCCGCGGGAAAATTAATGACTTACCTTCGCCGGGAACAATACAGTCAGCTGCGACTCTTTACGTGTCTGAGTGCCGCGGCGGTGATGCGAGGAGCTGCCTAAGGTCGAACGAACAAAACGCGCACGCGAGCATGAGCGGGGCCTGCGAAACGTGAGCACAAGTTTGAGCTGGTGAACGCGCGAACCTAAACGTGAACGCGGAGGACTAACACCGAGAACGAGCCCAGAAATCGTGGCACGCACGACACGGCGTGTGGATCGATTTATTTCCAGCAAGACGGCAAGAATGTGAACGCGTATAATTTTCATACGGCCAAGGGTTTTTCGTTGCGACCCCGAGCTCTGAACGCTTAATCCGTTCGACGGCGCGTCTTCTCTTGGCGCGCGAGTCCTCGTGCTACACGATTCGCAACGGTTTCGCCGGATTACCGTGCTTTATGCGCCTCCACGCCGCTACATTGTTGGCTGGTACTACCGCGTTTCGAATCCTGCGATTTAGCTTGAACGTCGCGCGATTATTTTCGGCGAACCTCTTCTGCTTCCTGACCGCTTCTCTTCGCCCCCTGCTTCTCTTTCTCACGGCTTTTGCCTCCCCGGGGTGAAAGACTTCGCTTCCCGGTGACCCCGCGCCATCTTCCTAACTGTGTTTAACTCTTCGGACTCGAACCAAGAGATACCACAAGCACGTCGACTGCTCAAAGTGCATTATCGTTGACTGCGACCCTCCCACTAACGGTACACGTACGAAATTAGACGTTGTCCATTCAGTGGGTCATCCTGCTATCGGGAACCCAAGAAAAACATCCTGTAAACAGGAGCCAAGTTCTCTATGGCCGTAAAAAGTTGTCAGATCAAACGAAATACCAAGTTCATTAGCTTAGAAATACCTCTTGAAATACTGAAAAAAGAGTTTGTAAAAATTAGTTTAAAAGAACGCTATTTAATTTTTAATTAAATAATTTTATTCAAACTTGACCATTGGTTTAAAAAGTAACCAAGTAAAAAGTACCAAATTTCAAGCTTGTAGGTTAGTCAGTCAATACGTGACTAATTTAGCGATTTTTGAGGTCCTATATCTCGGAACCTACTAATATTGGAAGATTAATGTTTTGCCAATATTGAGACATGATAGCATTTAACAAGTGTACGAAATTACATCTTTCCAATTGCTTCCAGTTCGGAGTTACAAGCCTCTAAAAAACGGCTAAGTTATTTCGTGTAAAAGGAGGTAGTGCGAGAAGTTGGCTGGTGCTCTATCGTGCACCTAGATTATCTGTTTCACCGGAGCTCTTCGGATTGAATTCACGCGGGTAAGAAACTGTCCCAACCGACGGGGTTACTTTTGTTGCGAGCGGATGAAAGGTAGGCCAGAAGAAGATACTCGGGAGATTGCGTATTCGCTTGGAACGAAAGAGAGAAAGAGAGGTTGGGACAGGATTGAGGAAGAATGGGGAATACGCGTCTCCATCCATCAGGCAACGGTCCGATCGGTCGACACACGCGACTCGAACCTACGGACAACCACCGAATGCATTATCTCTCCCCGTAAGCGGCTATCCGACTCGGAGTCGATGCCTTTTCGATAATCAGAGCGTTTAGGGGTCTTTATACGTTCGTTGAATAACGTATGGCGAACTGCTAGACCGATACTGATGTCACCGGCGCAACGTCCGGCCGTCTCTCTCTCTGCCCCTTATACGTACCGGCGGACCTCCTCACCGTGATGTTCTCGATGGACTATGAGCTTCCTAAATGATTTGAATAGCGTGTTCCTGCGATGCCCTCGCTTGAGTTTGATCGATCGGGAATCATCAAACGGCTTCTTCGGTTGTTCACGACGTTGCCCGAAGCCGCGTTATGGGCTATGTCTTTGTTGGATTATGTCGAAATTGACGGCCACCTTTCTAAGTTCATTCTGAGATGAACCACATTCTGATAGTATGTTAATGGTGATCATTGGACTGCGAATCTTTATGAGGAATTTTAAGAATTTTTATGGAGAAGCCTCTAATCAACGATGGAAATTTTTCTCCTATTCTAGTTTTTAGGAAACGATCCACGAAGATGAGGAAATTTATCATCTGCAAATCGAGAATTTTTATGATGAAACAACAACATTTGTACTTCAATGATTTTATGAAGAAGCCTCTGATCAACGATGGACACTTTTCGCCTATTCTAGTTTTCAAGAAACAGTTTACGAAGATGAGGAAATGTATCATCCGCAAATTGAGAATTTTTATGATGAAACAACAACATTTGTACTTCAATCATTTTATGAAGAAGCCTCTGATCGACGAAAGATATTTTTCGCCTATTATAGTTTTCAGGAAACAGCCCACGGAGATGAGAAAATGTATCATCCCAAATAAAATTTAATCATTTGAAAAAGTGTATGATAGTTTAACGACATTCGTAAAATTTACAAAACATTCAACGAGCACGTTACAAAAAGTATGGAAGAAAACTATTTAATACTCTCGACGAAAAAGAGCAGAAGGAGTATCGAAGAAGTTTCTCTCGAGCCAGAAAAATATCAAAATCTATAATCGATGATTCCCGCTCCGAACTCGCATGCCCAGATACAATCTGGAAGTTCCACGCCATAGAAGCTTGATAAATGACTGTGGAACGTTTCAATAATCAATTCCGAGCGGTTCGAATTGTTTCTCGCGGGCCGAGCAATCAGTTCTTATTGCATTCAGGCATCTCCGTTTTGGCCGTGGTAATTAGGCAGGGCGACAAATCGGGTTTTCCTCTTCGGTGTACGGCCACGTTCGAATGATCATGCGTTCCTGGCACGTCCGTCGATATTCGAGCATAGTGAAAGAGAGGCGAAAGTAAAAGGACCGCGACTTTCGTTGGCTGTCAACCGGTACAAAGTGCAGAAACGGCTTCGCCCAGCTCGGCTCCGCTCGGCGCAGCACGGCGCGACGAGGCGTTAATTGAATTTGGGTTCGTGTGGATTATTGTGAAGCGTTTAAAGCGGCCAGAAACAAACCTATTTGCGTCGGGGAGCTTTCTCGTGGAAGATAACAAATGATCCACGAGGCGGCGGCCGGCTCTCTCGCAAACTTCGGCATAAAAGCTTCGCCCGAGAGCTCTCTCCCTCTCTTTCCTCTTCTCTCTCCTCTACGGTTCAGCCGGGATCCGCTTCGTTTCTTTCTTCAACCCCTCGCGTTCTTTCGTTCGTTTCCCTCTCTGCTCTCTCTCTCTCGCTCTCCTCTCCTCTCTTCCACGTCGTTGGTGCCGTACTCCTCAACCCCGGGACACGTTCTTCTCACTCTCTCTCTCTCTAGCTTTTGAGAGAGAAACCTCTTCGCCACGCAGCCGCGGATTGAAAAGCAATAGTTTTTGAATCTATTTATAACTGTCCGTTCCACGCGGCCAACGCGGAACGAGAATCGTCCGATTTGAATATGGCCGCCCTTCGCCGAGAGGAAGTTTCGCCGGTTTACGGGGGATTACGTTTTGGTACCGGGCCAACGATCGGGTATTAGACTCACCTGTCTGGTATCGGTTCCGCTTCTGTATATTTCGAGCTGGCGAAAAACTGGATCGAGGTTTTCTTGCGGTGAGTGAGGGTGCTTATTATTTTCAGTGGAACAGTTGGAGTACTTCGCGTGACTCTTGTATTATTATTATTTATTATAGACGGGCAGAAGCCCTCTTTACATAAGTATTTACAAAGAAAAGAAAAAAAAGCGAAAGATACAATAAGACTACTTATCCAATAAGAAAAAAAAACAAAATGATTTATGCAAATGATGTTGCATTTTCGAATTTTTCAGAGATTCAATGAAAAAATCAATACTGTTATAAATAGTGCATGATTGTTGCAATAATGCGATTCATTGGATTAATTAATTCATTAATTCATAAAATTCTCGTGTTCTCAGGTCACGTTCCGGTACATAAAAATTGATTTGCGTAGAGAAGATCCATCAATATGATTATTAATTAAATTAAAAATAAAGCTGTGATTGGATATTATTCTTCAAACAGATAATGGTTCTAGGTTCATTGCAATTATTATTGTAGAGTAATCATGATTAAAGAATGAGCTTCAGAAAATTTTTGAACTGATCAAAAACAAGAATTGGTCTTAGAGATGACTTTTAGACGATTTGAAAATGTGTCTTGAACTTGGGACATTTTTTCGAATTTTCTCGTGCTAAAAACCGAATAGAGAGGCAACGTTGTTACTCGCGACACCACGTATCGAAATCTCCACTCCTCGGGGAAACCCCCCGCAGTAAAGTATCGCTTGGTTCCAATGAAATCATATTCTACATTGTCGATAATGCTCACACAGTCTTCTTCATGTCATTCACATGAAAATGTGTACAATAAGAACTTCCAATAACACATGTGCGAAATATCAAGCGAGGTTTTAGTAGCGGTTTGCTGCAATCAAACAGAACTCTGAATAACATACAGACCAGGGAAATCAAAACAAAGTGAGGCGATGAAATCGTATACGACCAACAAACTAACTGGCACAAGTAACAAGCCAGACTTGTATAGCCATTATAATACTTCATCTCTTTGAAATTTCACTACATAATGCTCGGCGATTAGCAAATAAACATGTGTTATTAAATTCTTTTTCTGATTCTTCTGATTATACGTTCCAAATAATCGAAAATATATATTTGGATATGGATTAATTAATCATTATTTTTTTCTTTATCTTTGTGCGCATGTCCCTTATTTCTTATTATATAAATAATAAATATTTTCATAAAGCAGACGCAGTTTTCTTCTTTCTTGGAAAGGATCCATATTCGGATCGCAACGTAGTAAGTTTTATCAAACTAGCAAAATTGTTTTAATTTATATCTCTTTTAATTTATATCTGTTTTTTCTTTTCTTTGTAAATACTTATGTAAAAAGGGCTTCTGCCCGTCTATATTAAATAATAATAATATATTTCCAACTTCCAATTTCGGGGGTTGTTGCAAACCTCACCCTCGTTGCAAACCCTCAACATGGCCGACAGCCAGCAGAAACACACACACACACACATCGAATATTTTTCCAAGGTCCATCTCTCACCCAGGCTTCATCGGAATCAGCTTGTGCAACATGTTCTCGACTCGAAAACCCGAAACCTCCGGAGGCCGCAATATTTTACAAGCACGAATCAATCTTGAGCCGCAGAGCAGCGGGACCACTCCATCACACGGGCGTCGCCAGTTCCGTGGATTCACATAAACTGTGACTGTTTAGACTCGAAACTTTCGAGAAACTATCAACCATGAAGCGTCCATCCTGCCCCCGGTGGCTCGTTTCCTCATCGTCGTTCCGCGCGAGACTGGATCGGCCGTCACGGCCCATAAATATCGCGCGGGTCCCTTTCTGAAAATGATTACTCCGCCAGAATTTATAACGAGCGAGTTAGTCGCGCGGCGGGTCGAACGTGTCAGCTGTTTATCAGTCGAAATAGATCCGGACCAGTCCGAGGAACGGGTCGGACGTGCGGTAACAGGTGGATCGTGGAAAGCATCGGATTGGCCGATTATACTGCATAGTGGTCCGCAACGTCGTTTTGGTTGTTCGAGCCTTTCATCTGAAATTAATTCTGAAAGAGTCCTCGCTTGAAGTTCTATGTTGCCCTAATTAATGCTTTTGTAATTGTGTTAAGCATTCTTCATCTTATACAAACAGGTCATTAATCTCAAAATTACTAGTGGCAGGAATGCTGTAGTCATTACCTGCGCACGTCACAATGCTATAGTGTAGCCTAACGCGAGTGACGTCGAGATTCGTGACGTCGAAAGTGGGGATACTATTAAGACCCCACATTAAGGATAGTAATACTAGGTAATAGAGCTGCACCTTCAAATGTCGAAGCTTGACTGACAGTTAATATTTTTATTTATCAAAAATCGTATCATGGTATGAGACTTCGAAATGTTCTAATATTCGCCACTATTGTCATGTCAATTTATTACAGGAATAAAATCTACTTATGGATTAATTAATCCAATGAATCGCATTATTGCAACAATCATGCACTATTTATAACAGTATTGATTTTTTCATTGAATCTCTGCAAAATTTTAAAATGCAACTATACAGAATTATATAATAATACCTATCGATTGTACCAGTATTATTTTGTTTTTTTTTCTTTGTCTTTGTGCGCATGTCCCTTCTTTTTTATTAGATAAGTACTCTAGTATCTTCCTCTGTTTTTCTTTTCTTTGTAAATACTTATGTAAAAAGGGCTTCTGTCCGTCTACAATAAATAATAACAATAATAACAAATGTTCCAAGCGAGTCTACAAAAAGTTGGCAACGCGATATTCCTATTCTTGAAGTGAGAGGTGGTAACGTTCTCATTGGCCGACCCAGTTTCGGCATCCTTTTGTCTGGGAACGAGTGTTCGAGTGACCCGAGCATGATGAACCTCGCAACCTATGCGTCATAAAGTCGCGGAATCCTCTGGCTAGCAAAGAGTACCGCCGACGATAAGCGATCAGGTCGGGGCAGATCGGCGGCGACTGGCTTGCGGCCAGTGGCGCCCACGGAGTTTTGCGCGGTGAACCGCTTGCGAGTCGCGACGGAAGGGATAGACGGACAGAACGCGAGAAACTACCGAGCAGACCCGGCCCGTGTGCAATTTAAATTTATCTAGGCGTGTTTTGCGTCATTCAGCCTCCATCCCGGCTGATTTGTGACCTTTCGGTGGTTTCGCAGCTGGCGGCCAATCACGGGCCAAAGATCGGGCCAGTCGTCGGCCAGCAAAATCAACGACCTGTCGACATTCCTCGCCGGAGAAAGAGACCGAAGAGGCCGACGCGAAACGACGTCCCGGGACGCGGCACAGTGGTCCCAGAATTTACCTCCGAGGAATCGATACAACCTCAAAGTTCAATCGAATTAGGAATTGCAATCCCGCGGAATTGATGTGGGATTTTTATGTCAATCCCGCGGGGTTCTGCGGGACTAAGGATTTAGTTGTTCGATGTAATATATCTATATTTAATGAAGAAACAAATTTTACTTAATGAGATAATCATCATTGATCGTATTAGTCAAAATTTATTAAATTTATTATTAAATTTACGTAAATTTAAATGAACATAAATCTGTTTTTGGAACTACAATTGAAATATATACATATATGTATATGTGTGTGTAATGATATTAAATATATGTATAATATAATAATCTTATATATCTTCGACAAAACATCGAAATAGTTAATCGTGCGTGTCGTCATTTTTGCGAAATTTTGTTTATACATACTATTTAAGAAATGCGAGACCAAAAAATGACACTTTGCGGGATTACAATCCCTAAATCGAATGCACACCTGTAACCTTTTACGTACGGTCGTGTTTAGCCACCTAAAAATTGCTCGGAAGCTGACACCGAGAAAGGTAAATGTATCTAGACATTTTACCAACAGAATTAGCGTTTAGGCTCCTATTCCTTCAGCTCCCATTCACCGTTCAAGAGACTCAGAACCTTTGCAACAATACAAATCATCAGAAAGCATCGTCTTCCACTTGGCGCGACTTCGGGATCAGAATTGTTGACGTTGGAGGATATCTGAAGGAATGATGTGTTAATTTGGCTCAACGCTGAACCGCGTCCAACAGTGTTTGCATATCGATGTTGGCCGAGCACGATTCGGATAAATCGTCGAGATCTAAGGGACATCTAAATCTCTTCCTACAGAAGTACTTACATTATCACGCGGAAATAAAAACCTAGAAGTTCTGTTACAACGAATGCTTTGCTGAATCGGAAACGAAGAAATTAATTATTCGACACGCGTATCATTCTTTACGCCGACCAGTTTCTCTCTAGCTGCGATCATGTAACCGAAGGCTACCAGAAAAAATCGAGCTGGAAGTCCCCTTATCAGAGAACCACAGGTACATTCGGAGAGAACATTATCCCCCAATGATACCGAGCCACTTTACAAGGAAAGGATCGCTTGAGCGTAGAAAATTAATGACACCGTCAAAAATAACACAAGCTCCGCGCGCCGGGAAAGCCTCGGAAAGTAACGCAAGATAAATCCACGGGAAATTTGAACAAGCAACGGTCCGTTGGTACCTGTTCTCGGTGGTTATCCGCGACACTCGTACAAGCCGCCGTCCCCAATTATCAATTACGCAACGCGTGCTTATCAGCGTGCTATTCAATGCCCACTTTCGTAACGGAAACGTACGCGACTGTTCAGCGAGCATGTACCACCGAACGAGTTCCTCTAACGAGATCAAGAAAATCGAAGAAAATCCTCGGCACACGGAAATAACCTTCTTTACTCAAGGATTACTGTGCTGAAACTCTTGAAGGAACATGAGCTTTCCTGGAACGAGAGAGGAAGAGAAAGAGTTAGAGGGAGGAGGACCGAGAGAAAATAGACCAAAGATCGAAAGAGCGAAACAGAGTCGAAACAAACGACAAGTTTTTAAGAGCAGCATTATCTCGTTGACTCGACTGTAGGATCTTGAGGCTGGGGACCACCTAGGCTTCAAAGATGCAATCGTAATTGCATAATAGCCACGATAAACTGGCCGGGTTATTTATGAACCTCCTCTCTCCTTTTGTCGGCCGTGTCAATGGGGAGCTGGGATTCGAACGGCCTCCGCTGGATGTGTTTCACTGGATCGGGCCCGAGGAGATTTTAGATCCAACATCGTCTTCGGCGTCGTGCCACAAGCCGCTCCGGAGGAGCTTAATCTCCCTCCAAGCCCCGGATAGATGATTTATAATTTCTACGGGCGCAGATTCCTGTTCGCGGTTATAAATACTTGTTGCTCTAACACGACACATACGTCGCATACCAATCTCACAATTTCTTTACGATACACACCGATTCCTAGCTCCGAAATTCCCTAAACTCTGCGTACCCTTGGTACGCTCTATTCGACTCGCAATTTGAGAAAACGAGATGACTTTCCGAACAACTTCATAACCTAGGTGCACCTGCCAAGTTCTCGCACTACCACATTTTACACGAAACAACTTAGCCGTTTTGTCAAAAAAAAATGGCTGTATCTCCGCTACCTAACACCTTTGATAACCATTGGTTTAAAAAGTAACGGCCAAGTTTGAATTATTTAGCCCTCCATGTAACTCTTTAAACATTAAATAGCGTTCTTTTAAACTAATTTTTACAAACGCTTTTTTGGGTATTGCAAGAGGTATTTCTAAGCTAATGAACTTGGTCGTATTTTCTTTGATCTCACAACTTTTTATGGCTATAGAGAACTTGGCTCTTGTTTACAGGGTGTTTTTCGTTGGGATACTTATTTAGCTAAAGCTTAACGATGAAGTGATTTTCCGCGGGCTAAATTCCTGATCGACACGCACGCAGATTTATGGATACCCTCGCGTTCTGCACCGCGACTTGGTAACTTAATTTTCGAGCGGTATCAAGATCAGCCATCAACGAGCTAGAAAACAAGCCTAATTAATTCGCGCCGCGGAAGATCGCCTTTGTTTCTGTTCGCGGTGTGTTACACCGATTAGCAACATGTTGCACGCTCTCTACGTTTCCCGTTGTTATCTGCGATCATCGCCGTTAACCGCGATCGGCTTCCATCATGCAACGCCTAGAAGGAATCAACGCGAAGAAGAACTGTTCTAACGTTCCCCCGGTAGGAAGCACTGTTTCACGTTCAAAGGTCCCGTTTTTAATGTTTCCGACTGAATTCTGAAGCTCAAGGCTGGATTCTCTTGGCAACGACATTCCTCGGGTACGCGGCGGCCTTTAATGAAATGCATAACATCTCTTGCATCGCGTCGGGATCACTGGGAGAATTTTTTCCGAGCGTGCCGCTGGAATGCGTATTTATGGGGACCGCGAATTTCAGGGTTGAAGATGTTCCGTGGGGAAAGGTCGACGTTAATGGACAATTAGGACGACGGGGATGCGCTGGATGCTGATGTAGATAGGGTAACTAGAGAATTCGATGTTGGATTGCTCGTTCGAAGGGGTTTATGATGCTGTTAGAGTCCTCGGGATATCTCGAGGTCCTGGGGTGGTTAATAGAATACTTAGAATCTGCGTAGCTTAGGTAAGAGTGAGTAACTAGATTCTGGTAGCTGCTAACAAGTTTGTCTGTCATTACGAACATGAAGTCTCTACTTTCTTCAAGATAATTAAATAATTATTTAAATTAATCAACGTACCACCCAAATTGAAGACCAGCACTCTTCAGAAGCGAAGTGCACCTGCAACTCAACATAGTCACCATTCGCCTCATTATAGAGGCACGTAAATCTGCACCGCATTGTTTCTTTCCACCAGCATGTAATTCAGCTGACACCGATCGAAAAATTCGGAAAGTTCAAGGTCCCTCCCTTTGCGCGAGAGTTCCCGAACAGCCCTTAAAGACACTTAATTTCTCCTTATCATTAGGCCCGCGACTCGCGGCCGAGCTCCCATTACTTTCTTTGGAATTCCCCGATCGATCGGTCAGATGGAAGCGTCCGATAGAGGACCCCGGTGTATACTCGCGGCCGTATCAGATAACCACTTAGATACGCGTGGCAGGGTGCACCGGTGGTAAGATTCTATATATACTTTCGTAGAATCCGCTGCTGGCCGCGCGAACGCTATCATGCGTGGCAGAGAAGCGGCCTCGGAATGCGACACGCGGCCGCGTGTTCCTCAGTTTCGTTCGTTCCCTTCGTTCATTCGTTTGCCGAGCATCCGATTCTGGCTCTCTCTCTCTCTCCCTCTCTTTCTGTCCAGCTTAATCGAGCACTTCGAACTGTGGTCCACCAGTTGCACGCGCCGATCCTCAACAAACGCGATTAATTGCCCGCCGAGTAAGATAATTCCGTAACGCTGCGCCCCGAGATATCTGAATCGCCCCGGAGATCCTCTTCAGCGAGACCCTTTGTGCTGGCTCTTCCCAGAATCCTCAGACGTCCGCGTTTAGGATCCGAGGGATTGCTCGCCGATTGTCGTCTCATTCGATTTCTGCGTGAGCAACTGGCCATCTTTTTGCTCGACACAGTTGCTCGAAAATGGATTTAGACACTAGGTCTTCGATTTTCGAGAGGTTGTTTAAGCTTCCAAGTGGAAAGGAATTGTAGGATTGTGATCCTAAAATATGTTTGATTCGTTGTTTCAACGCTTGTCGACTTTATTTTTGCTATCTAATCTTGTGTAAAATACTCTTACACGAAATACTGCAAACTCGAACGTCTCCGATATCATTAGTAAGATTCCAGTAGCTTCAACTTTGCAAGAACACTGGGAAACTTGAGATACGATTTAAAATCGATTGTCTCCCACCTGTCGGACAAAATAATAAAAAGACGAGTCCTTGAAAAAATGGTGAAGATTCAGAGGGTGATCCAGCAGGGTCGTTCAGCTGATCGAACTATTAGCAGGAACACGGTGAACGGGAACGTCGTGCCGCGCTGGCAAAGCGTGTCATCGGTAAGGACAACGCGCCGGCGCTTTTTCTAAATCCTCTCCGATGATTAATGGCCGTCCACGCGTTTCGCATCGCGGCGTCGCATCGAGCCACGGCTGAAAGAATGCTGCGACCAAGGATTCGCAGCAACAAAGCCCCGAGGGCCGGGCCGCGGGCAACCGAGCGCCGCCTTTTGAATCATCTGAATGCGCTCGCGGATCCGTATTCGACCGGGAACGCGAACAAAGCGTCCCGGATAATGATCCATTATCAGCCATTGATAAAGATAGCCGGGAACTGGCGCGATTCCGTGACTCGAATACGCGGCCCCGAGATTTCTTTTCCCTCCGTCGTGGGCCCCGGTTGCCATGATTAATCGATCCTTGTCGGTCTTGTCAACGTCGATGCACCGGAAGAATGCGGGCCTGGCGAGTTTCGTTGTTTCGCTCTGCAATCGATATTTAATTTTCTTGTCCCCGATGTAGCGTGTGAACACCAGCTTTCGTTCATACTCTTCCGTTCTGGGTTATTGTTGCGGATATTGTTGGTTGTTGACCCTGGGACCCGAAGTAACCCGACTAAATTCGGTACACAAAGAATATCGATGATCTAATCGTCTAACTCCAAGAATCAATGAGAAGATCATTGTCTACCAGAGCTCTTGTTCTTGTTTAGAATATTTTTGTTATCGAGGTACGTCGTATCGTTGATTTCTTGAAGATGGTTTTGTAGAACTTGAATTATTACAGTACTCATATTTGTTTAATTATAACGAGTGCAGCTAACGAGTGAGTCTAATCGTCTAACTCTAAGGATCAATGAGAAGATCATTGTCTACTAGAGCTCTTGTTCTTGTTTAAAATATTTTTGTTAACGAGGTACGTTGTATCGTTGATTTCTTGAAGATGCTTTTGTAGAACTTGAAGTATTACAGTACTCATATTTGTTTAATTATAACGAGTGCAGCTAACGAGTGAGTCTAATCGTCTAACTCTAAGGATCAATGAGAAGATCATTGTCTACTAGAGCTCTTGTTCTTGTTTAAAATATTTTTGTTAACGAGGTACGTTGTATCGTTGATTTCTTGAAGATGCATTTGTAGAACTTGAAGTATTACAGTACTCATGTTTGTTTAATTATAACGAGTGCAGCTAACGAGTGAGTCTTATCGTCTAACTCTAAGAATCAATGAGTAGATCATTGTTTTCTAAAGCTCTTGTTCTTGTTTAAAATATTTTTGTTATCGAGGTACGTCGTGTCGTTGATTTCTTGAAGGTGCTTTTGTAGAACTTGAAGTATTACAGTACTCATGTTTGTCTAATTATAAGAAGTGCAGCTCCAGGTGCATCCTCTATTTCTTGTGCGATCGATCCGCTTGATCCCGAAGACCGGCGCGGCAACAGTAGCTAACATACTCATGTAAAAATTAGAAGATAAGGATATAAACAGGTACAAGCAAAGAGCGCGGCACCTAATAGTCCGTCATTAGCGATACTACGTAATTCTCGAATACAGGATGACCAAGATTGGTTCCCTGAACAGCGAGCCGGCAATTAGCGACCTCTTTTTGTTCGTGGAATACGGCATTACCGGTAATTAAAGAAAAGCTCGACCTCCCGAGAATGATCACGAAACGTTTTATTAACCATTTGTTTCGAGCACGTTGCCCGATTATGGTCGGCCTGAATCTCGCCGGCGAATCTGCGAAAAAAGGGAACAGCCGGCTTTATCGTCTTACGATCAATCTCTCTTCCTGCGATTACTTTCCCTTCGAATATTACGTCCAGCCATACGTTCCGCTTCCTGGTAACAATATAATTCTCGGTTTCCTTTTTCAAAGTAAAATTTTCGATCGCGCCTCGTGCTGCGGTTCGCGCGCGTTCTCGAGTCGGAGACTCGGTGAGAGTAGAATGCTGACTGTCGACGCGCCTCTCCGTCGTCCCCACGACAGAAAAACGTTGACAGTCGTTGACGTGCTAGTACATGTTTGCATTAGGAATGGTCGACGGTCGTGGAATCAGTGTTGCGTCATTTCACGAGATTCTCCGGACAGAAGACCGAGCGCAAAATACACGCGGTGATCGTCGATTTTCTAAGATTCCCTCGCTGGAATGCGTCGGACTGCCGCGTGCGAAATAGTATTCATTTTTTTATCCCATCATTCGCGGTTTTTATCGTGGGACGTTGCGTCGGTTATTACCAGAGTGTGAATCTTTATGCAAAATAAAAATTGGCTGCACAAACAGCTGCTGAAGTTGAATTTTTAACGCGATAAATTGTTAGATCACGGTTCAATGAAACTGTAGTCACGTATTTGTAAGTTTTAGGGAGTACTTAATTAATTGTTTATCTATCGTAATTTATCTTCAGGATAATACAAAGTTTTTGTATTATCTAACTAACCACGTTAGCTATTAAAAATGTTTTTAATCAGTTTTTAAAAGAAGGAAGGTGTTTCGTCCTAGACGAGCAAACATTTTTAATAGCTAACGTGGTTCTCGAACCTGAAGATTCAAATCCGAGTCCAGCGTTTTGTATGTCACAAAATGACTATTTGTTGTTATAAATGATCGAACGTTTGCGCCGCGAATAAAAACTTTGTATTATCCTTTTAGGGAGTACATTTGAGACGATCAAAATACGAAGAATAAAGAACAAACGCATTCCTGTAAGAATAAGATTTCTCGGAGTTTCCAAACCGCTCCAAAAAATGTGGAAACGAGCGAGTTTCTATCAGCTTTCGAAAATTCTTTTCTAAAAGTCGAGGATCACGGTGAATTTCACAATCTAATAACAGCGTGGTTGGATCGGTGAAGCCAGGCATCGTCGTTCCACATTGGATTTTCTCATCGTTAGAAAATGAACGAGCTACCGGCGGATGGCTATCGATTAGTATTATGAGTATCGCAGGTCTTAGATTTTCGCAAACCCTGTGTTTCGGAGATCGCCGAGTACTCCGAGTCGCTTCTGAATTAAACATGAAATGCGAAACGAACGGCGCGGCGTTACGTTCGTTTCTCAGATTACAGGCTTCTTCGCTTTCGCATCTCGTGATCAAAATTGAAAACCGCGTTCATGGATTTATCAAGATTTCACACGAACCCTTAGCCCAGCTCCTGTGTTCCGGGTTCAACGTATCCGATTTTCTCTTTGGTCGATCGAATGCTGGAGGATCAATGATCGAGAGGAACATTGTTTTAGGTGTTAGAATTACGTTTTGAGCGGTACCAACCCTCGGGAAAAGGGATCGGGGATCAAATATACGGACTGTCGACAACGGTTGCAAATAAGAGCAGCTGCGAGTGCTCGCCTTGTTCCCCTTTCTGCTACCATTACAAGACCGGGCTCGTCGTAAGCGAAAGAAGAAGGAAGATGGCGATAAAGAGCTCGTTGTATCAATATACACACGTGTAGCAACAACACGGGATTCTTCACCGTGTTACAGTGAAGTGTTACAAATTGCGGCCGCATTGATGGGGCTCGTTGAAGATCGTCCGCGGCTTTTCAGCAGTTTGCACCTTTGTGCTCCAGCGTTTGACGGAAAGACGGTTCAGTGACGATTCAGATCTTGATAGACGGTTATTCTTCGTAGATTTTCTTCGCGATTTCCTTCGCTTGGTCGTTCCTAATTTCAGTACATCTGGGCGAACAAAAATCACGTATTATTGGTACAATCAGCTTGTAGGGGCAACTAAAAGTTCAAACCGTATGGTCCAATATTAAAAAAGATCTCTTTAAGAATGTCCAAATATTAGTAGGAGTCACTGTAGATTAAACTACACTTAACACAGAACCAACAATATTTTTAATTTAATTAATAATCATATTGATTGTTCTTCTCTACTTGCGCAAATCAATTTTTATGTACCGGAATGTGAACTGAGAACAAAAAAAGTGCCAGTTGGCTTTTCAAACACTTAAAGCGAAATCTACTTATGGATTAATAAGTATAAATAAATAATATTGTATTGTATAAAAATGGTAACACAATGTGATAGATACTTACGTTCTTATAAATTCAATATACAAAACCGGCGAACAGATTCTCAATAGGTTCAGTATTAAAGAACAAGGTCTTCGACCAATCTCCATCCTAACACTTCGATCATCAAACATACCTCTGACTGAAAAGCAAACGACAGAAACAAATGATCTCTGAAGCATTGTCTTCGAAGAGGGGGTCTGGCACGAATGCTAATAAAAATTGATCTACAGCATAAACAATCGTTCCTCTCGCCACACAACGTGCTTCGTGCCCCCACGGAGTAAAAACAAACCTGGGAAAGTATAGCGCCGAAGAAAATCTCTGGAGCCTAATAATAAATTCCGACGCGAGGCAAATCGAAGCTTTATTTCTCGGGTTAGCATAGGGATCGCGAGGCCCGGCCGAAAATGTTTGACATCCGCGGGGGAAGAAGGGGGCTCGGTCGACAGGGTCATCGAGAGTCGCATAGCTGTCGGTGTTGTTAAGACAGCAGAGGCGGCCGACGTAGAATGAGAGACTGCGCTAAGCGCAGGGCCGTGTCGTGTCAGGAATCCCGGTGTCACCTCGTGTCGTGTCTAGCGTTTTCGTGGCTCGCTCTTAATAGAACGGGCTGCTCGCGTGTATTCGCATTGAACAGAAAAGAGAGAGAGAGAGAGAGAGAGTCTTCTAGAGGTGTGTGTACGAGAGAGAGAGAGAAAGTGTCTGTTAGCCGAGCGTATCACTGGCTGCCACTCTAGAGACCGTTTCTGACCCGGCTGACTGACAGACCGGCTGGCTGAGCCTGACTAAACCGTGACCAGGATAACCTCGCTATACTCTGTCGCGATAGGGTGGTTGCCGCGCGATTCCATCGTCAAAAGTGTCGATATACTTTCCCACCCTTAACTCTTTGCACTCGGAGCTATTTTAATTGGAAAATTAATTTTTTACTTATTTTATGGATGTAAGCTTTGTGTATAGGTCGGTGAGCTATGTATACTCGAGAAAGGGCGGGACTAGACTGTTTAGAAAAGTTAAACACACAATTAATTGATAATTGAGATTGATAATTTATGCGTAAACGAATAAAAACCTTTAATTATAAAAATCTACGAGCACAAGTTCTATAGAAACCTTGTGCTGAAATAACATAGGGAAGCACAAATATTTAATTATTGATTCTCTATATTTTTAGGTTAGCACAACACGTGGGAAGCATGTAATAATTACTTATTTTGTAATTAATAATAAATCTCTATATTTTTATACGAATCAACCTTGTGTTTTTGCTTAAAAAAGGAACCATATTATATGGATATGAAATTGGTACAATACCTTATACCTAAATGTTTAGTAGTTGATTAGATACCGATATAATAAATAATATAAACGATATTATTTTTTAGTGGTGCCTCAGAGGGGACAGCCAGAGTAGAGAGTGCAAAGGGTTAAATAACAGATAGTTACATTACGAACCGAATATTCAGGCATGTCATTCAATTAATGTCATTAATGGCAAATGAGTAACACATTATCTAACGATCTTCTAACTGGAAGCAATGGAATCGGAACAGTGATTAAATAAATTATCGCCGTACACAATGTGCTCGTGGAAGTTTGCGCAAAAGTGCGACAATGTACAATGGCGCTATTAGGGCTAGTTTCGATCGTGTAAGGTGCTTTAGGGGGAATAAAAGTGAGCGATCAAAGGCTAGCGTATAATAACGGGTGGCCGGCGCGGCCCGGCGCGTAACGCTCCGCGGTTAGGTTAATTATTTCAACGAGTGGAGCGGCTAATGCATCGGCCGTGGCTACTGGATCGCGGACTGGCCAGTTGGCAGCTGTTTTACCTATTTGCTCAGCACGCCCGAGCCATAAATAATTTTGCAACGGTGTTATTACGATACAACTCCGCCTGTTACACCTATCTCTTCGGGTTGTTGCAAAAGCCGTGACTATCTGGTAATGAATAGGCTCTCTCTCTGGCACGTTCAACGAGCATCATAGAAACGTTCGAGGTCGCGGATTTAAATACCAATTACCTGTTACCTACTCAGCTTTTCCAGCCGCCGCGCGCCGCTGCTATACTACGTAAATACTCTGATTTAGTCGTTAGATCTTAATATTCGGATCGCGTGATTGGCCGATACGGGCGTTTGCGAAACCGGAGATTCAGCTGACAACGGGCGCATTAATCGCGAATGAATGAAACGAATCGTTTAATCACGCGTCGCCGAGGCACCGCGCACTACCATTGTTGCGTAAAATATCCCTTTATTAACCGGCTCGCTTCGTTTGCTTTCTATCGGCCGTTGGATAAATACCATCCGCTCTAAATAATCCGATCCCAGTCGTTCGCTGCTACTTCGATTCATACATCGTGCCCGGTCCCTGAAGGCTTGCTTGATCCAAATACTGGCGTCGATGCTGATTTATATCTTCGGAAACTGCTGTGAGAACGCGTTTCTCGATTTTTAATTTGTTGACGCATGGAAGTTATCGAATGGAAAGCAAGAAGAGTGGATTGCAAGAATATTCGGAAGCTGGGAATCGCCTGAAACCGTCAGTAGGTGATTTATGAAAAGAATGAAATAGATTTTTGTGCACAGGCTTACTCGAGGAGCAAGTGACAATAAACGCCACTTGGCAATGCACACAACGTTCTCTGAACGATTCTATCTATCCAACGGGTGAATTACAGTTTTCCAGCGAGCGAAATGAGCGCTCATGGATTATTCAGTGTGCAGCAGATAATTAATCAAACTCTGTCACTGGGAAAGCTTTCAGTCGACCATTTATTGGACTACGATAGAGCTGACCTAGACCTGGTTCGCCGCTCCAAACAAATCAATTCGCGAAAGAAGTGTTTACTGGAATACCTGCCTGGTGAAATTAATCATCCTCCCTTCACAGTTTCTGTACGATATCAAATGATATTATTAATCTTTCATGGGTAGATGGCATCGATTCTATTTGTTATTACTAGACTGCGGATCTTTATGTAAAATAAAAGTTTCAGTTTCGGCCGAAATTCTGTAAATTCACAGTCTAATTGCGAGATTAGAGTGCCGATGTCGTATATCTCGTATTTTTGTGAACTTTCTCGGAATTGCGAAAAGTTTATCATTCGCGAACGTGATTGAAGCAGTCCCTGCAGCCACAGTACAGTCCCTGAGAACGCAGCTCGAGCTCTCACCCTCGCAACGCTATTAATAGCGTGTTCATTAATGCTGTAAATGAGCCGACTCTTTAATATCCGCATTGACATGGATCTAGGATCGTGCTAGAGGCGCGACGCCCTACTCGTCTTGCACCTGCACGATTCGGCCATCCGAAACGAGAACTTTCCTCATTATCTCATCGAATCAACTCATTATTTGTAATTCGCGAGTGCGTCGTCATTCTCTAAACATTCGAACCTTTGATCAACACCGATATTCAAACTTCTTCGAAACAGAAGAAGTTCTTTTCCATATGTCACAACAATTGTTGTAAAAAAATGATCTCTGGCTTAAGACACTCCCACGAAACTGCTCTCTCGTGATCGTGACGTATCTTATCTGCCGACTGGTCTATCAGGATGTCAGCAGCTTGACAGCTAGATTAGATGTATCACCTACATACGAAAATAAAACAATTTCACAACATTCGGTTAATCTTCCTCGGAGTAAAATTAACTTGTCCGAGAACACGCGTCGTATGACTGCGTAACAAATTTCTTAGAAATATTCTTCATTGTTACCGTATTCGATTAAGTTTATTTCATAGTTGAGTCACTCAATGATGTTCTGATCATCCTGAAACCAAATTGAACGCAACTATAACAATTTACAATCAGAGACATGAGAAGATGCATCGATTATCTATTTCATGCGCCCCACATTTTTCATTTTACATCTTACAAATATTTTCATGACAATTCAAAATTTACAATCACGAATTTTCTGGTGAAAATTATTTTATATTTTTTAGTCCGTTTTTAAAAACGTGGTATTTTTTAAAAATTTATTTTTATTTACATAATTATTTTCTGCCTTTTAGTCTTGTGTATGTGAAATATTTCAATGGATTTTTAACATTTTCACCAGGTTATGAAATTATAACAGAGACATGTATGTACTAAATTTCAGACAGTATTGCAACAGTATTGCAAAATTTTCTTTGAATAATGCATTGTGATCCAGTTCTGAGCCATGTATCCAATTTCAAGTCTCTAGCTCATCTCAGGAAGTCAGTTCAAAATCAATTATTAAAATTAAAATTAAAATCAATTAAAATTAAACAAACAAACAAGAAAGCGAGCTAATAAAAACGTGGTAAAAAATAAAACAAACTCGTCAGAAATGTATTGTTCCCGCAAACAATCACGCAACGAGCCAAAAATCGTTCTCAGGTCAACTATACGAGTAGAGGGGACAGGAGAGAGCAGAAGAGTCGAAAAATTTCTGCTTTCAAGGTCCGTCGACCGTTTCCGAGCTTTCCAGCGAGATGTCCAAGCGAAGCTTAATGACCGGGACCATTCGAGGGCCGCGTTATCGCTTTCCTCCCGATGTAGCACGTCGCTGGCTTGACTTTTTAATAAATAGTGTCCCCGGCCGTGCTTCCCGCATATCGTTTATCCGGCACACTTAGCCGTTTTGTAACCGGGATTCCTCTTTTTGACCGGGCTCATTATTATACGACAGCCGAACGCGCGAACCTAAGCTAGGCCGGCACGCGCACAGAGGTCCAGGGGATCGAGCCCGACTCTCGATCCTGGATCCTTTCTGGTGATTAATCGCTATCCATGTCCCGTTGACGTCGATACAACCTATGCTCGCGACCGAAGACAGTCTGGACCCTCGACGGACGCTTCCTCTCGATAAAACCTAAGATTCGAACTGTATGGACAGGGAAGCTTGCTAATAATTTTTGTCGTTAATTATTCCATGATGTTTCCTAACAATTTCGTTGTTGTTTATTCAGGAACGCTGAAGTTGAAATTTCTTTAACCCTTCGCTGTATGATTTTTTAATTGGGATGAAAAAATTGAAAGAAGTTCAGTTTCTATGTTTCATTTAAGGGAAAAATATTTTGAAAAAATTTAAACAACATTTTCAGAAAAATGAACATAATATAGAATAGTAAGAGAACATTCTTGGTATACTATACAACAGATTTGTTAACTGTATCAGATACACTATGCAGCGAGGGGTTAATTAGAGGCTATAGAAATTTAAAAAAAATGTTTTCGTGTTCAGAAGGGTTTCGATAGTACCTCGTACTTTTTTTAATCGTATATGTTCGGCCATTGCAAAGTTGTGATTAGATTTCCAGAGGTGCTATCTCGTACGTGAATTTATCGTGATTGTTGAAATAAAGTTTCAACAATGCTTTCAAGCCTATTGAGTTATTCAGAAAATGTGGCTGGCAACAGATGCAGGCAAATTATCATGCGAAACGAATTCCCCGAGGTGTGACAGACCACAGAGCGCTAAGCGCGCTGTAGAATGCTTCCTGAATCGATTTGCCGCGCGTTAGACGCAACAATCGGCCCGGCACGACGTTCGACGAGTTTTTCGATTGAATTCGATTGCGACACACGGATCCGGCGAATGGATCCGGTGACACGCGTCGAACGTGCTAAAACGAGAAGGTTAAATTGTTCCGAGGATTGCGATCGACCGCTTACCCGATGGAATTCAATTCAACATAGTTCCGGTTGGGTGCAAGCTAGTTACTGGACTCCAGAGGGAATGTCCATCTGATATGTTCGACAACCGGTCACGCGGGTTATCAGCTCGCGGCGATAATCCTAGGTAACCTGGTTTAATAGTCAGGAAATGTTGTCACTTTCCTTGCCAGCCTGATCAGGTGTTCTTGTACCGGGGGGTACCACTCAAAGAATCTTAAATGAATTGCGTCGGATCTGCACTAGCTAGAACAGCCATTATGTTGATCAAAGATGATTCGAGTACTCGTAATGTTTGATGCATTATCTCCGTACATAGACGACTCGATGAACAATTGTTTTACTTGTTTGAACCTTAAAGAACCCAGCGAAGCGATCTGATTAAACTCTGTAACACCTGCACCTAGTTCAGCTTAGACATTAGCGTTGTCCTTGATCTCATCTAGAGGAGGTCCAGGCAAGCAGTCTTGACAGTAGCGTTGCCCTTGATCTCACCAAGAGGAGGTCCAGGCAAGTAGCTTCGACATTAGCGTTGTCCTTGATCTCATCTAGAGGATCTGCACTAGCTAGAACAGTAATTATGTTGATCAAAGATGATTCGAGTACTCGTAATGTTTGATGTACCATTTATGTACATAGATGATTCAATGAAGAATTACTTGCTTGAACCTTGAAGCACCTAACGAAACGATCTGATTAAACTCTGTAACACCTGCACATAGTTCAGCTTTGACATTAGCGTTGTCCTTGATCTCATCTAGAGGAGGTCCAGGCAAGCAGTCTTGACAGTAGCGTTGCCCTTGATCTCACCAAGAGGAGGTCCAGGCAAGCAGCCTCGACGGTAGCGTTGTCCTTGATCTCACCTACAGGAGGTCCAGGCAAGCAACCTTGACAGTAGCGTACTGCTTGATCTCAGCTAGAGGAGGTCCAGGCAAGCAGCCTTGACAGTAGCGTTGTTCTCGATCTCATCTAGTTTAGGTCCAGGCTAACAGCTTCGACAGTAACGTTGTCCTAGCTCTCATCCAGAGAAGGGCCAAGCTAGCAGCCTTGGTACTTCCTACAGCTTTGATACAGTTTAAATCGGAGAGATGATTGGGCCAGGTTGTAACGATGAAATTTCAATTGCAGGCACGGTGAACGCGAACGGGGAGACGAAACGGCAGAGGACGTCGTACACCAGGTACCAGACGTTGGAGCTGGAGAAGGAGTTCCACTTCAATCGTTACCTGACGAGGCGGCGTCGGATCGAGATCGCGCACGCCCTCTGCCTGACGGAACGTCAGATCAAGATCTGGTTCCAGAATCGGCGGATGAAGTGGAAAAAGGAGCACAAGATGGCGAGCATGAACATTGTACCGTACCACATGTCGCCGTACGGCCACCCTTACCAGTTCGCGCCCCACCCAGGCCAGTTCGCTCACTTGGCCACATAGGACGAGTTCTCGCCCGCCGAGCTCGGAGCACACGCTGTCCGGTTCCCGGGGATGTACGGCGAGCAGAACTTCTAAACGGCTTTTTTCCCCCGTGGCTCTGCAGGGTCTTTTCGTCGTTGACGTTACGCTTGACCCGAGCCGAGCCGGGACCACTTCGCTTCCAGTAGGACACGTGGCATGACACAGGCATCAGAACACCCGAACGATTGTCACTCGTCAACCGGAATCCTTCTTCCACCTCTTCCTTCTCATATTTTCCTCTTCGTCTTCTTCAGCGTCTTCGTCGGACACTCAACCTACCAAAGGGGTCCCAGACTTTTTGCCTCTGTCGAGCTTCGAGGCTTTCGTGGATTGACTCGTTGCTCAGCCCTCTTCCTCCTCCTCTTCCTCTTACCCTTTTTTCCCCGTTCGAAAATCAAACGGTCTTCTGAAACCGAGATTCGATCTTTGCTATAGTCAGCGGTAAGAAGTGTTCAATGATTCATTGAATGATTCCGTGTGACCATTGAACCTCCTTCGTCCTCTATCTTCAGCATCTTTATCGAACATATTAAGATCCCTTTTACTGCTTCCCCCTAAAATCGTCCAATCTCGCGCAAGCAAGATTCGCCAAGCCCACCCTCTTCTTCTTCATATCCTTTTTTCCCCATTCGAAAATCAAACGGTCTTCTGAAACCGAGATTCGATCTTAGCTATAGTCAGCGGCAAGATGTGTTCAATGATTCATTGAATGATTCCGTGTGACCATTGAACCTCCTTCGTCCTCTATCTTCAGCATCTTTATCGAACATATTAAGATCCCTTTTACTGCTTCCCTCTAAAATCGTCCAATCTCGCGCAAGCAAGATTCGCCAAGCCCACCCTCTTCTTCTTCATATCCTTTTTTCCCCATTCGAAAATCAAACGGTCTTCTGAAACCGAGATTCGATCTTAGCTATAGTCAGCGGCAAGATGTGTTCAATGATTCATTGAATGATTCCGTGTGATCATTGAACCTCCATCGTCCTCTATCTTCAGCATCTTTATCGAACATATTACGATCCCTTTTACTGCTTCCCCTAAAATCGTCCAATCTCGCGCAAGCAAGATTCGTTCCACCCACCCTCTCCTCCTCCTTCTCCAGGATCCGAAAACTGTTCGAGACCGACGTTCGTCGGGGCTAGACTGTGTCCGCGAGATTAACCAGCATGGTCACAGGACTGCTCGAAGCCGAAGGGAAAGCCGGGAATAGTCTGCAAAGCACGCCGTGCGCCCGATTAAATGGACTGGACGCGCTCCGAGGGGCTCTCGCCGCTCGTAGATTACAAAGTACCGATGTTGAACGCCGGCGAGCAGCCACCTCAGCGGGTGAGATGAAACCGAATCATAGTAGTTTAAGGCGTAGAATTTAGCGGTCTGAGTAATTAATTAATTCGGACGACTAATTAATTAATTCTCTTTCCTGCGCACTGTTTCGCATCCTCTGCGATCACCTACCCCCCACTTCCTCCACCACTCCGCCGAACCAATAACCATCTCCAGACTTGCGGACGAAGAAAAAATGGTTCGACAGACGATGCGCTGATGTACTTACTCCTTGTTTTCCTCTTCCACTTCCTTTTTCTCTTCTTTCGCTCGTTTTTCGAAAACGAAGTTAAAAAGAAAAAATCGGGAACGCGAGTTCCGTTCAGAGAGAGGGAGAGTCGTCTTTCTCCCAGGCGGAGCGTCGTTTCTATGTGCACGTTAAAGTCTCCACTTCGTAGTACGTAAGGTGCCTATCAATACTCGATCTATCCTCTGCCGTTTCTCGATACCGAGGCTGCTGTGAACGTCCCGACGTCCTTCGTTCGATCGAGACCCGCGGGAAACGATTCGACAGTGTCTCTTGGGAATACGATCGACGGTGGATCAAATTGATCAAGGATCCCCGAAAATGTTCGCTCTTGCAAGTGGAACTCTCTGTTCCTCTTCTTCTACCGGTCCTCCGCGATCGAGATTGTGGAGTTAATTAGCAACAGGGAGAAAAGACTTTTGTAAATAACCGCGTGTGACGTCACGGATGAGCTGTTGCTCGATTAACGAATACAGAATAAGATATTGAAGTCCAAAGTTTGCTTTGTTCACCGTTCGATTAGATACGTTCATGATCTCAAGATTATGGAATTTTGAGAGATTGATAGTTCCAGTGTGCAACGAAGCAACGATTCAACGGTGTACTGGAAATGGAATGTGTATAGCTTTCTGTATAAAAAAGTCGCGAGACCTGAACGGAGATTTAAGATAATGGCGGCCACGCAAGCGCGTGCCACCTCGCTGCGCAGTTGCACTGCGCATATCACTGCGTTATAATTCGACGAAAGAGGAGGCAGAAGACGAGGAAAACCGTCGGGGATCGAATCGAGCGGGACGTGCAGGTGTGTAAATGAATTTAGATAGTGTGTTCGCGGCGCGAGGCGCGTTAATTGGTTATCTTGTGATACGAAGTAACTGATAATGAATGGGAAACGAGAAGCTAGGCCCGCGTTTACGGCGTCAGAGTCGCGCGGCACGCGAAGCAAATTCGGAAGAATACAGGGATCTAAAACAAAAGTATATAATTGATGATATCTAGTGTGAGCGTGTGGGAGAGCGAGAGAGACCGAGAGAAAGGGAGAGAGAAAAAGAGATGGGAGAGAAAGAGAGACCGAGATATCGCGACGGCGAAAAATAAAATGGCGAACAAGGCGGAAAGAGAGAATTTAAGGAATAGGCTAATGTTGAAATGTACATAGCTATTGAATATACGACAACACGATATTTGAATGACGTTATTATTCGTTCGAGGCGCTAACGAACGAGCCCGGCTACCACGGATTTATTTTTCTTCTTCTCGAACCGGCCGACAATGAGAGACAGTACTATTTAAACAAAAAAAATTGATTCGATTCGTTTCTCGTGATAATATAACAAATCGATGTAATTGAAGAAAAACGCGTAGCTGTCGTCGATCATCTACGTTCGGCGCTCTTTCGTTATCGCCTGGCACGCCTGTAGGGATATTTAAATAAAAGAATAGTGAGGATTCTAATTATTATTATTATTATTAATATTATTACGATGATTATTGAAAAAAATTATTGATATTATCGCTATTATTCTATTGAGAGTGAGCCTGTTGCTAATGACTTGGTCCAGTGTTAATATTTGTATTTTATTTGTTTCGTTATTATTATTATTATTTTTTGTTGTTCACGCCGCGTGTCGTATACAACACGTTCCGTACCTATGAATGCGAATTTCAGGTGTTTCCTTGTTCCATTGCGAGGGGAATAGAAGAGACACGCAGATGCATAGACTCGTACACGTACATACACACACATACACACACACGCGTCCACACACGTGATGGCGATCGAGAAATCCCCGCGGACGATACTCTTCGCTCTCGATCGCGGATCGAGGAGATAGGAGCCGAGTCTCTGAACGCGAATGAAAGAAAAATAGCTGTTTTACTCGTCAGGTGCGAAGGATGCGTTCTCCACTTTAAATTAAGCTCAAGTATTACGTTCGTGTAGCGTCAAACTCAAATGTTACTTCATTCCATGTAATATACGTAATAGTCTAACTAAAATACCTACTTATTACATCTACGTAACCTAGAGCACCGTACGCGTAAGGTCGTATAATTATATAATTTAAATTGTAATTATTAAATGGTATGACGTACAGAATCACACGGCTGGACTATCATTTCCTGCAATCCTCCCCGAAAACCAACAAATGTTATTTGTAATCTCTTTACTGTCGAACGGGGGAGCCAGGTAAATATTTCGTTCTTTCTTTAATAATTTTAATGTTTCTACGTTTTCTCGTTATAAACGCTGCTTCGCTTTCTAGTAAATGCGCGAGTGCCGCTGTATCTGCTATTATAAAAATGTTTTAATAGTCCGAGCAATAAACTGCCGGCATTAAATAACGCCATAAAAATCGGGTCGACAATGCTATCTCGCGAAGACAATAACACAGCGTTAAAATAAGAATGCCCACAGCCTTGGCAGTAATCGAGGTTCGATTACGCGGAGCGAACAATCTCTAATATTTTTCTGCTCGTTTTCGGAACTAACACAGTGAACCGTCGACCGTTCAGCATGTCTGAAATCATTCCAGTGAAATGTCGTCGAATATTTTCTGTGGAATATCTGTCGGCGGTCCACGTTTTGTCGTTTCAATTACAAGAAATGTTGCGCATTACGAGATAACGAGAACGTTTTTCTGGCGGGCGCGATAACGCTTTATGAATTGCTCGTTAATGGTCGGGACAAGAATCGGCGACGCATTAAAAATCGTGTTAATTGCCCGGCGGCTCGTAAACCGATAATTGTTATGTGTTTACAATTATTGATAACGGTTCTGGCGGTTGATGAAATTCCACGGGTGTACACGATAACATCCGGAGTCGAAAGATCGAGCGATGCCCGGCGCGAAGGGGTTATCGGACGGATTCTCTTCTCGGGTTACGGTCGCCGGGATCGTTCTTTAATTGGCCCAGCTTTCATGTTCGACAGTCTTAATTTCAATCGGACCCTGGAACGATCAGGGATTATCCGTAATTACCGATAATAAACCTCGGATGGTTATGTTTCGCCGTAGCCGGAAAATAATAGCTCCTCGGGCCGGGACAGTAAAACATAATGAGCTGCAACCGGCGCGGAATAATTGGCCAATTTTAATGAGAGATCGCGACGATTAGCGGGCATCTTATCCGGTAACTGTCCGGGAGCATCTTCGTCTCTGACCGGACCGGACGATATTCTCCGATTGTCCAAATACTGTTAACTCCGCCTCAAGAACACTTGGTTTCATACTTCGTTTTCCATTGATTCTCATTCAATCCGCTATTACAATATGCATCAATTATATGGTCTCCAAAAAGCTCTACAAAATCATGCTGCTCGAGAGTGCAGCATAAATTTCTCAGGTTTTCTTCATCCAAATTAAATAATCCAATGTCATTCTTTAATCACGATTACTCCGCAATAATAACTACAATGAACCTAGAACCATTATCTGCTCGAAGAATAAAATCCGACCAGACCTTTATTTTTCATTTAATTATTAATCATATTGATTGTTCTTCTCTACTTGCGCAAATTAATTTTTATCATGCACAATTTATAACAGTATTGATTTTTTCATTGAATCTCTGCAAAATTTTGAAATACAACTACGCAGGATTATATGATAATATCTATCGATTGTACTAGTATTATTTTGTTTGTTTTAGTAGTCTTGTATCATTCTTTTTTTTCTTTTCTTTGTAAATACTTATGTAAAAAGTGCTTCTAAAAGACTGAGAATGCAATAACGATCCCTTTTTAACTCATTAAAAAGCTTCGAATAAAAATTAGACGGTAACGAAACAGAACAAAGTCGCTCCGTATAGTTTAACTAAAAAAAATCGTCTAAAAAGAATGGTAACTTGTTAGACTTTGTTCAAATTTTCATCGCGGGCCTGACTCGTTAGAACATGGCAAGGGATTGAAATAAAACATGTGAAGAGGAGGAGAGGGTAGAATTTGTGTATATTCAATTAAGAGAGAATCGGCGAGTCTCGATGGGATCGATCCGGGATCGGTGATCGTGTGGTTCGTGAGCGACCGGAATCGAGGATCGAGACGGTACGATAAGATCGCGTGACAACAGCGGGGGGTCGGTTGTGATAAAGCAGCCTCACACCCTCGAAAACTACCGAAACGGACAGGAGTCGTGTAACAAGGAGACAAGAGAAGACAAGGCTTGGACGCAAGTCACGATCCTTGCGAGCAAGACTCTCTTTTCTACCATTGGTTCACCATGCTACCGACGATGACGTCGCAGATTCGATCGGTCCAGCGGGCAACTCTTTTACTGTCTCTCTCTCTTCCTCTCTATCATTCTTTCTTTCTAGAAACGTCTGAGACGATCGTGACTTTCGTTGTCCAAAGATCGTAACGATAGACCTGACCGAACGAACGGTGAACCGACGCCAGGGCACCGTTGAATTATCGATTCTTTTGCGTTTCGCCGGATCCATCGGCTTCCACGCGTAATCGTGAATCGGTGATTGCCACCCGTGCCGCTGAACAACCGTGATTTAGAGCACAGATGGAGGACTGTACCAGTTGCCAGACGAAATTGCTACTGCCGTTGCCTGCGAGAGCGTCGCCACAACGGGAACCTGATGAGAACTATGCTCGTAAACTAATGTACTTCTTCTTTCTGCGAAAATCGCGCTATTTCTGGGATTTCATTCACGAGGAATTTCCTAGCTGTCGAGTTCAATAAATAGGCAGACTTCAGTTACAGTCATTTGTTAGAGAGATCGTGGTTATAAACTATTTAAATACTGTAATTTTTACGTTACACTTCTGATTGAACTTGGCACAGGATTTAATAGGATAGGGTAACTGCGAAACGATTAATCTAAATCGCGAATAGTCTGAAAAAAATCCCCAGTATCTAAATCCAATAAAGCTCGACAAGAAAGGCTCCGAAAGCTATCAAACGATGACCCCAACCGAAAATCCGAGTGGCATCCATCGCTATGGAGGCCGATGCTTAATGGATTCTCTCCCTTTCGTTCGCGGGACACCGACGCAAGAAACCCGCCCCACCATGTAATTCGGAATGGAGGAATTTTCATTGAGAAGCCGTACGGTATAAAATTCCGGTCGACACGACGGTAACACCGGTGTCGGGTTCCTTTCCTCTAGCCGTCGCCACTGGATCCGGCCAAGGAAAATTCGCGGAGGAAAGCGTGTTCCCGTGTGTTTCGCGCGAACGACGTAAGGTATATAATACCTCTCTTGGCTGGCGTCAGTCACTCAGTCAGTCATTGATACCGCGGGGTGATTAATGAAGAGTCAAGGTTCGGGATCACGGTGCCGAGTTCAGAGGAGGGGACACGGCGGGAGAGCTCTCGACATCCAGAGACGAGCTTCGATACCAAACGTTCCTCGGGAGTCAAGTCGAGAGACGCGGTCGTCGCGCGTGGAACGCGGCGCACACGCTCGCGGCAATGCCGAAACGATTTCAAAACGATCTCCCAATCGAAAATAAATGTCTTCGATTTTTTCTACATGGAAATTTTTTGGTCCATTTTCCTCAATTTTTTAAATCAATCTTTTTATTTTTTCAGTGCTTCACTCTTCACTTCATCAATCTCCATCTTTTTATTGACAATTTTTTAGTCCTATTTTTTTCCTCAATTTTTTAGTTCAATCCTTTCATTGTTGCAGTTCTTCACTCTTCACTTCATCAATCTCCATTATTTTATTGACAATTTTTTAGTCCCCAATTTTTTTAAATACTCAATTCCCCAGCCTCCAATTCAATGCATTTCATTTCTTCAATATTCAGCTTCTTCATTTTTAATCCTCAATTCGATCTCACATTTTCTCTTTCTTCAATTTCAATTTTTTAATTCAATATTTTTATTGTTGCAATCCTTCACTCTTCACTTCATCAATCTCCATTATTTTATTGACAATTTTTTAGTCCCCAATTTTTTCGTCATTTTCTTAGTTTACAATTTTTTAATCCTCAATTTCCCAGCCTCCAATTCAATGCACTTCGTTTCTTCAATATTCAGCTTCTTCATTTGTTTCAATTTTTAATCTTCAATTTAATATCAACAATTCAACAGCATCCGAAGCTCCATTTACTTAATTCAATTTTTAGACCTCACTGTTTCCATCTTCATCATTCCAAGCTTCAATCTGTTACTCGGTAAACGTCTGCATCTCCAATTTCTCTGTCTCCCCGTTCTTCCAATCTCGAACGTTTCGGTGAATAGATTCACTTTTTCATTCCTCGATCCCGCAATCTCCGATCAGAAAGCAGCTAAGCCTCGGCAAACACGAAGGTAAACAAGCCGGCACCTTAGAAGAGACATCACACAGATCCCCTTAAGAAGATTCAATTGTGCCGACCCATTTCCGCGTGCCCGATAAAAAGCGGACCTGTAGAAGTCGGTGTAGTTGCAAACCCATTAACAGGAAGCTGTTGGTAGAGGTCTGGCATGATCTCGTCCGCGTTTGGGAAAGTTCTAACGCGGTCGTCGGTGTCAGTTTTTCCTTTAGAACGTCGTGGTCCCGCGGTCGGAGGGGAGGGAGAGATGAAGAGGAGGAGTTGGGGGGCCTGCGGCCCCTGCTGTCCGGTATCTCGTCGGCTGGGACCGAATGAGTGACAGGCGACGTAGGAACCAGAGAAGAGAAAGAGCAAGAAAGATCGAGAAAGAGAGAATGACTTGGAAGCAGGCCGTCCATCCGTCCGGGTCCACGTTTGTTCGTTCCGTTCTACCGTTCGTGTCCGTGGACGTTCCCCGGTCGTCTTGGTCTTGGAGCCGTCGAGCAGTCGCGGAGTCCTGTCCACAAACGGAGCGGAGCAAGACTTCACCACTTTTATGTACGGAGTCTGAATAACAAATCTGTCCAATTCACATGTCGACATCAAAGAAGATAATATAAACACTACATCGATACATCGTCTACAAAACCTTAATGTTTTATTAATGCGGCCTCCGGGCCCCGCGTCCAGCCCAGAGAAGCCCCCATTCCCGCTTCGCCGCGGTGTCCATTCCATTCCATCTCCGGTTAGGCGACCAGCCACCGACGGACACCCGGCATATCCTCTTCGAACCAAACTCACCAAGGCGGAGAAGAGTATGTATCGCGCTATACCCATGATTATTCCCCGCGGATCCCCGCGACCGAGACGCTTCTTTTGCACGTTTTGCCCGTACCACCGTGCCCGAGCACACGGACCGAACGTTTTGATCGGCTGTCCAACCATAACGTCGAGATTCTTGTCTTGACGCCCGGCGCATCGCGGGCTACCATCGACTCTTTGCACGCCGGAAAAAATCCGTCAGGCGAAAACCTGCAAACCTCGCGGCTGTCGTGGACACGTGGTGTCACGTTTAATTCTCTTCGTTTGCGGATTCAATCAACTCCGACGTTGGACTATTCACGGTTACGCCGGAAACGACTTTTTCAAACTTTATGCACATTCTCGAGTACGTCTCGTGAACACTTTCAAGCTTAGAACTTGTTCGGCGAGTTTAATCTTTAATCTCTTCCTTACTTAGTTAGTCGTGCAGTTTTACATCGATTTTGTGTTATCATTTAGATTTTTCCTGATTTTATTACCACGTTTTTATTAGCTCGCTTTTTTGTTTGTTTGTTTGTCTGACTGTTCGGTGAGAAAATTTAGAATTGATTTTAAACTAACTTTCTGATGAGACTTGAAAATGGATACATGGTTCAGAACTGGATGACAATAGATTATTCAAAGAAAAAGTTTTTAGAAAGTCTATCAGTTTCGGTGAAAATAACAATTAAATGTTTTCGATATATTGCGGTTGCAATACTGTCTGAAATTTAGTACATGTCTCTATAATTTCATAATCTGGTAAAAGTGTTAAAAATCCATTGAAATATTTCTCATACATAAGCCTAAAAAGCAGAAAATAATTATGTAAATAAATATAAATTTAAGAAAAAACGAAAACGAAAAACGTGGGGTGCTTAAAATAGATAATCGATGCATTTTGCGCCCCACGTTTTTCGTTTGAAATCTTACAAATATTTTCATAGAAATTCAAAATTCACAATCACAAATTTTGCACCACTATCTGTACGAGGTTAGGAATCGGTATGCGACCTGGAAAAATTATTTTATACTTCTTAGTCCATTTTTAAAGACGTGTTATTTTTTAAAAATTCACTTTTATTTACATAATTTATTATAATATGTGCTTGGATACAACAATGTGTAATAATTATCTCCCCTGTAGAAGCATCATTGTAATTTCAATAATAGCAAAATAAAAAATCAGAGATTAGTGTTAAGAATCACGTACGCGAATAATTACTTCAGAGTTACGCTGAATAAATGAATAATTAATCTCTAAATGAATATAATTGCCCCAAACAATTATATTATAATTTTCTAATTGTGGAGAACCAATGAATAATTCCTTTATTAAGTAACAAGTATTTACATTGTATAAGTGAGTAATTGTGTGCACTTCACCTCTGAATTTAACATCTCTTTTCCGCCAGAGTCGACGGATCAGGGGAATTGACTCTAGGAGAAAAATTTACCCCCTCTCTACTAGATCCAGACCTAGTCACGTGACATTGTGACACGTTCACAATGTGTGTCGCGTGTCCGGAGCTACTTCCTTCTAATTGTTAAACCCAACCTTAGTTAAAGCTGCAACAAGTACGTGCGACAAACAAAAAGGTTTATTGTGGATGTAAGTGCGATTCAATTTGCCGTTCACGTTTCCCGAACTCATCGATGGCCGGCGGCCTATCGTATTACCATATTTCGCAGCCGGATCGATGCTCCTCGCGCGGCTTCAATTTGTATGTAAATCCTCGGCGGCGCTGAAACGTTTGACCGAGTTACCCAATTTGGCAGCGAGCCGCGATAGTCATCGGTAGAAAGAGCGGGGGTAACAGCCGGAGCAGATCGTCGGAGTCCACCGGTTGCGTTTATCTGTAATTTTTAATTCGATCCCTCGAATCAACCGTACAAGAGAAAACAAAAATAAAAAACCTTGTATACCTTACGAAGTGTACACGCATCCATTTTTGGTCGGTGCTTTCGAACAGCGGTACCGATCAATCAGATACAGAATTACACGCGAAGGGTATCGATAAAACGGTGTCGAGAAATGACTCGTCCGTTGAAAAAAGTAACAAGCTGATCGTGCAATTTCGTGCGTATAATTTCGCTGCTACCTTGCTCGCGAACAACGTTGTACACGTACACTTCCGTTGCGTGAAAAAATTAGAGGGTTCGAGGGGGATCATTATACGAAGAGCAACCGGCAGAGCCGCTCGAAAAAGCAGCGCACACGAAGTTGTTGTTAAACACGATAACGATAAGGTGGATATCGGGCACGTTAATTTCTCGTGCAACCCGTTGCGTAACGATAAGGGAGGTAGATGAGGATAGCGATCGTGGGTCCGGGCTAATTATGGCATTAAAAAGGTAATTTTCGTCGGTGGAAGGACATCGGTCTGGCTCGCGAAACGAGGCGGAGGCTGTAAACGCGGAAGCTGGTTAAAAATGCGGCCCGCGAACCAGTATTTTTCAAGCGGGAACGCGAGGCTCAGCCCCATCAGCTCGCCGGGAAGAAACGAAGTATATATACGCTTTCTGCCCCCCATCCCCCTTTCTCTCTTCGTCTCTCTTTCAAACCGAACGACGAACATGGGAGTCTGCTCTCCGCGTCGAAAGTCAGCGAGCGTTACGCACGAAATGCATAAGCGCAGCCCCGTGTAATTGTATGCAGGAATGCAGGCAAGGTAGCGAAGACAGGGTGTACGCGGACTGTTCTGTAGGGAGGTTTGAAATCGAACGAGGACATGGAGAGAGAGAGAGAGAGGGACGAGAGGAGGGAATCGGAGAGGAAGAAAAGAAACGGCGAGGTAGATAGAGAGGAGCCCCTGATCCGCGGGCTGATGTGAGTGAAGGCCGAGGAGAGAGGCCTGAGAGCTGAGTGACAGCCTCGCCACGTACGTGGGAGGCGAACCCACAACAAAGGGAAGACGATAGCCTTATGCAAATAGCTGCGATATCGCGAGCACTCCCCGCGAGACCCGAGGAACACGAACGAACCCGAGGTACCCGCACCCGTTCCTTCTGGATTCGTCCTCGGTGCGACCGGGAAAAATTCGACGCCGCTTGGGAAAAACCACGGACGCCGCGATTCGTCCTCACCGGAGACGTATGGCTAGATCTTGTCCCTCGGACCGGACCCGTACCCTCTTCGTCGAGACTTTTAGCTTGGGGGACGTTGCCATGGGTCTCTCGATACTGGTACGTATGGAGGTGACCGTGTCTTCCCGTCCAAGGGACTTTTCTCCAAGCTTAACATATGGACATTTATCCTGTACTTTGCATTCCCGACTAAGTAGTTCAGCGAAATGTGTCCTTCGGTACTGACAGCATACTTTTTGTTGGTTCAAGGTCATTCCTAGGTCATAAGACAGAATCAAAATAATTGGGAATTTCGTATGGATGTAGCGATTGGTTTAAAAAATAAAGTAGAGGGTGCTTTGATGGTCCAACGTAATTCCTAGGTCATAAGAAACAATCAAAATAATTGGGAATTTCGTGTAGATGGAGTGAATGGTTTAAAAAATTAAAATCGAGGGTGCTTTGGTGGTTCATGTTCATTCCTAGGTCATCAAAAAAAGTCAAAATAATTGGGAATTTCGTATGGATATAACGATTGGTTTAAAAAATTAAAGTCGAAGGTGCTCTGGTGGTCCAAGATCATTCCTAGGTCATAAGAGAAAATCAAAATAATTGGGAGTTTCGTATCGATGTAGCGATTGGTTTAAAAAATTAAAGTCGAGGGTGCTTGAAGTTGGAGGAAATTATTGAAAACCTAACGGAAGGAGGAGTCTGAAAGGAGCGGGTGGGGGCAAAAGGCGGGTAAAAACCGAGAAAAGACAAAGAGTTCGCGGTAAGAAGACCCCGCGCGACCGGTTAAAGCAACGGCGGCCTTTAGACGTCACTCGGAATTCCAAATATCCGCGAGTTTCTACGATGTAATAACGAATGACACGGCTGGAGAACAAACGAAACGAGAAAGTCTGCCGGCGGTAAGAGCGGCTCAGAGGGTTGAGAGACGTGGGACGGGGTTGTAGCTGCAGAGGGAGCCGATGGAACGGTGGAACGGGTCAGAGAAGACGGGTGGAACGGGCGCTACAACCGAGTTCCAAAGGGTCTGGCGCTTTCCGCCGAGAATTAATCATCCCTGGCAGCTCTCAATGTCCCTACCTACTACTTTCTTCGCATTCCCAATTATACGCTTATCTACCAAATCCGCGTCAAAGCTTAAACCGTAAACGCACCCCCATCGAAAACTGCGGATTCCGATTCTGGCCGAAAGTGTTAGCCCATTGTTCCAGAACAAAGTTCCTCTTCGAATCCTACTCCAGAAAGTGGTCCTCAAATATCTGTGTTATTTTATATGGAATCGTTATTTCAATCCAATTGTATTTCCGAACTTTCTGGAAGCATATGTAGATTCATACATGTTAGATTGCATTTGTTGTTTCAACGTTATATGGATATATAATCAATTTTATGTCGATCGCAATATTAAGATAATTGTAATTAATTTTCATCGGCGCATGGTTCGATCAAATTCTACACACTATTAAACTATTAAAAATAGTTTCGTCGAGGACGAAACATCACCTTTTTTCCTCTACTATTAAACATTTTTAATAGCAAACGTGGCCTCAAATACAAATAGAATGATTCAAATCCTAATCGACACGTTTGGGTATGCTTACAAAATTGCTATAGTGTGTAGAATTTGTTCGAACCATGCTCCGATAAAAATTAATTCCAATTATTATATGGATAGTTCAAGAAATATATTAGTTAGACTACTTTCACAATTATGGGCATATATCAGACATCAACAGCTCACAAGAAAAATGATTTAGAATTATACACGGTTGTATTCTTCATGGAGATGCTATGCAAAATAAGGAGTGAAATAAATGGCAGAGGGTGTAGAAAAAGAGTTTAATATAACCAGCAAAAGCGGCTAGGAAAAAAGAATGATGGTAGCCCAGCAGGTGACATCGAGTGGTAGCCATAAATTAAGTAAGAAAGAAAAAAAATCCGACCGTCCATGCATAATTCGAAAGAGTCTAGTAGAACGAACTATTGAATGCGACAGCCTAATTAACACCGCAAACTTAATACAGAGGGCAAGAACGGGGGCTCGTAAATAACATTCTAGGAGATCACGATGAAAGAAGAGAGGAAGTAAGGAGTAAACACTTCTACACATGGATACACCGAGGTAGCAGCAGAGAATTTACGAGATAGCTACCCCCACTACGATTCCCCATTCGTCCCACCTTCCTCGTCCTGTCCTCAACAGGTGGTCGTTTTGCTCAACTTCTGTATAGTAATTTATAATTTAATTGATTTATGCTCTCGAGCGCGGTTATACAGCGGCCCGGCACTCTGTTTTCGAGAAAAGTACCGTTCCGTAGCTCGGATAACGGTCCTTCGACGAATCCGATTTGAAACCGCGTTTCATCGCGTTCAACATTCGATCTATCGATCGCGGTATTCCCCTCGTATCTATCTCCTTCGATGTCTCATGTTTTGTTGTGCCACCATTTGATGATCTAAACAGAGCAATTAATAGAAACCCCAAATGATCACTGAAATTTATTGTCTAAAATCACAAAATTTTTTCGAATCTGTTTTTCAACAAAATTGTTCACCCCCAAAATACACATTTAAATTTTGAAGAAGAGGGTGCATAAAAGATGGATCTAAGCGTCTCGTGCTTTGTAAAATTCTTTCCATCAAGTTGTACAAGATTTTTTCAAAAACATATTCCAGGTAAAACTTGAACGAAAAGTTGCTAGAAATTTCTGCCAAGCTGATGCATTATGTCAGTGTTTGATATATAGTGTTCAGGCAGTAAACTTACCTACGGGTACGTCAAGGTAGAAAATTTTAGGGCGGCTTGCAACGAGGGGAGTTCATCTCCATCGTGCGACGGGTCCCTGAAAGGAGCGTAGCACGCGAACCAAATGCAAAGGACACGCTCTCCTCTTTCGTACCATTATTGTTTCGGATGCATTTGCATGACCTTGTCGCAAATTTCGAGCAAAGGGTTTCGCCCATAAATCAGAAGCTCCGATTGAGAAGCTTCTTGGAAACCCTTTCGTGCATTTACCGGGCTAATGATGAAACAAGGGATACTTAACCTTGCTACCCTTCAGGCTAACGTTATTTACTGCTTTCTTCAGCGTGCGCTGTCGCTTGGAGCACGTGCTTGCTTGCTGCCAACAAATTGCGCCTAATAAAAGAACTTCCTTGACCACTGATCATCATAAAACCCGACTTCTACATTTGCATAGCGTTCTGCTGCGAGCTATTCTATTTGCTGCAAGAACGCGTTCTGCCAAGTAACAACATATTTTTAGTTTCATTCTGTATTTAACGCTAATCCTACCATCACCGGTAAAATGACAGGTAGCAATTTATTATTTCACAACAATTAAATAACTATATTTAGTAGAGTAGATATTATAATATGAACCGTACAAAGTTCAAATAAATTTAATCTTATTACTTAATTAAGGCAACGTGTACTGGCTACTTGTATCAAAAATAATTTTTAAATGATTGGCGGCATCAAATAGTGATTATAATCCTCAGGAAATAAAGAATAAAATCGAATAAAAAACGAGAAGAATAATTGTTAGCAAAGTTATTTTCAATAACGAGCAGCCAATAGGACAAATCTAAAATAATTTTTAAATGATTGGTGGCATCAAATAGTGATTATAATCCTCAGGAAATAAAGAATAAAATCGAATAAAAAACTAGAAGAATAATTGTTAGCAAAGTTATTTTCAATAACGAGCAGCCAATATTTAACATGATGAACCGCAAGGAATCACAGTGGAATCGCCAAGGTACGGCGACGAAGACCAAACGACGTGGAGTTCTAACTTCCTTTTAAACGTTCTCCGTGGGGGGTGGTCGGGAGAGGGAATTAGATTCGGAGGGGGGAATTTAAATCTCCATCGGTAAATGGCAGCTTTATCGACGTAACATCGGTGAATTAAAGGTGCCCGCAATTCGCGGCGAGGTCATTAGGAGATAGACGTAGAACGGCAGTCGAATCACGGCCGCCTTATCGGGATCCTGAATCACGGGCAAAGAAAACAAGTTCTTCTTCAATCCAACTTACTTGATGAACTCGCGACCTGATCGTTGCCTGACGTGCAACCACCGAGACTCGGTCGACACCTGAAAACTTTCCTCCTCGCCCTTCCTGCCCTCCGTGGACGTCTGCTTTCTGTCTCATCGATTTGTAATACCCTCGTGCCTCGTCCTTAATGACGGCAACCGGCGAGCATGCTGGCCAACGTTAGTGCAATCATACTGCTGCATAAAAGTGTATTGAAACTTCGTTTACATTAGCCGGTTCATTTACAATATGGATAATATTTTTACAAAATTTTTCAATTAATAAAACCATTGTTATTTTAGCTCGCGAACCGAGGGACAGATGGTTAAGAGATCAATTTCCCGCAAGTGTGCGTAGCACTTCCGTCAGCATCGTCCTTGAAGATGAAAGATCCATTTCGTGGTTACAGCAGAATCCGGACCAATTGTCCAGGACGTGAAGGTTTCAGGCAAAGGAGGTCCAAGGATCGGTAGGTTGACGAGAGAACGTGACCAAAGAGTCTGAGAAAAAAGGTGGACAAAGGCCTTGCAAGCTGGCTCGAGGGGCTAGCGAGAGACCGGGGACCAGCGTTCTTTCTGTTCTTACGGGGGTGGGTTTCGCCGCAGACTGCGTTAACCCTGCGAGCGAAACTATTACAATTCCTGGTGTGGCTGAAGCGCGTTCCCTTCCTTTTGCACCTCCCCATTCCAGCATCCTGCCACCCCGTTCCTCGTTGCTCGCAGCCCTCTGCAACCCAGGTCCTCCCCTCTACCCCCCAACACCCCTCGGCCGTCCTGGCATCGCGCCCGTCAAGGGAGATTTATAGTAACTCGAATTCCTCGACTACTAGTCGGCCGTGGCTGAAGGAACGAAGAGGAGACGTGGAGAAGAGAAGCAAAGAGTGAAAGAGGGGACGGGGGAGATGGCAAAGAGAGAGAGAGAGATAGAGGGAGAGAACGGCGTTCTCTCCGCGGTTCCGGAGAACCTGGAGGTCCCACCCTCTCCAGTTGTGGGTGGTTTACAGGGTGGATGGGTGGTTTGTAGAGGGTGGCGGTTGGGTGACGTTGGGTTGTTGGCCCGCCGGATGGGCTGCGAGGGTGTCGGCGGACGTGGAGGGAGGCACTCGTCACTCTCCGACGTGACGGCCGCAGAACTCGCTTCGTACTCCATCGCCTGCTCAGCTAACCCGTCGACGTCGTTGCTGTTGCTGGTCAGAGGGGTTGGCGCGATGGTTCCCGATGTGGTCGATGCTTTTCCTGCTGCTGACTGTGGCTTGTTGTTCCGGGGATGGAAATTCTCTGTATATCGATGGTACCGATTAGATAATTCATCTTGTAAACTTGCTGTCGTTAGACAGTTTCGTTTTGGGCTGTGAAGCTTAAGGAAAACATATTGGTTCGGAACCCACCTTTACTCTAAACTCACATAAGAATTCAAAAAGCGACGTTAAATAATAATAAAAAAAAGCTTAAGGAAATGGATCAGTAATAATTTAAGAGACAACATCGGGGGGCTAACAGGGATGGGTGAGGTGTCAGGAGTGGATGGAGGGTTTAGAGGTCAGTACAAATATCCGGGGAAAGGGGTGCAAGGTCCAGGCAAAATTAGGGGGACCAGGGAAAGGTGGAGGATCTAATCATGTTCTCTAGAAGAGTATCCACGACACTCAATACGAGCCTAATAGCTAACATAGCCGAGTGTCATGGAAGAACCAACCCAAAAAGTAGCCTCCTCGCGCAGCTTAACTGAAACTCCGAGCATTCGAAACCGTCGTTCAGCCAACGGGACCGGATACGTTCTAAAACAAAAACGCGACCGGCATAGTTTCCCGGCAGGCTGCGGTGGGAATCGTGCGGATAAAAGGCAGAAGGAGGCGAAGCAGATATCAATCACTTCGGGCCGGTGACGGGCTGAGATTTGGCAGCAGCTTCGGAACGCGTGGTAGCGGGGGCGGCGACCCAACCCAGCCCGCAAACAACTGCGTCCATTCTATCGTGATTTTTCTAAGAAACCCCTCGCGCTATATTGATTCACGAGTTATCGAAGTGTCAACGCCGGCTCCCATTGTCGTTGGCCGACCTGTTCGCTGGCTGTCGCGTCTCTCGATGAAACCTGTCAAGCTATCCGCGAGCGCTTCTTGTCATCGCTTTCCAGGGACACCGGAATCTTGGCACCGAATCTAAATGGCCCGTTCCTCCGGGAAACCGTGGGACACCGTGTCTTCATCTTTGATTGATCTCTATTTTCTTTCTCGAGCTACGAGCGTTTCGATTTAGTTCGAACCAAAGTCAACAGGATGACGGTCCAACGTGGCTCGCCTTAGAACCCGATCATGTTATGAAACACCAGGTTCCTTCAATCCTTTGAATCATAATTTATAGCACGCTTCGAAATACATATATTGTTCCCAATTTCTTTGCAGCCTTTGATCTCTTTTCGAAGCATTAATTTCAACCTGTTCGTTATTCCTGATTTTTATAAATTAATTTCGAATGGCTATTGAAATAGACACTTCGGGGGAAGGTTGTCGGAACATTTTTATCAAACATTCTAAATTCATGTCGGCGAAATTCAAAGGGAGGCAGAGCCGCAAGTATGTTCCTCGTGTTATGCGAATTCAGTCAGCGTCAGCTTCAATGAGGAAGAAACCGTGCTTCTCCTCTGACCAGTGTCAGTTACATGTCCTAGAAGACTGGCCCCATGGGAGCGTGAAGGTAAGACTTCAGGCCGGAGCAACCCGTGGGTGTCAGGATGACTGAAAACGTGATGTGACACGTGCGCGTGTTTAGGTCGACGAGCGTTGTTATGAGATTGCGTAACCCTGAGCCGTGTTCTCTGTAGACGCCGACCCGGCGCGGCTATATAAAACCCGAGGATGTGTTTGAAAAACGGACAATGGCAATGCTCCACTAGCTGGTAACCGTCGAAGTAGCTGAACTTGGAATCCGATGGTGAAACAATCTTTTTTTTGGTAGTTGTACCTAACGAAACTAAACTAATTGTAAGTTAGACACTAAGCCATATTGTAACATAATCATGTATTGCACAATTTGTAGTGTATATGTTATATAAACCGTATATGGTTTGAAACAATAAATAAATAATAATAATACCAATAGAACAGTACAACTTATTATTTTGGAAAAACTGTGTGAAATTGATAAAGGAGGGTTTACGTTTTATAATTGATTCTTAAAGGGTAGAAAATAGTATAGATTGCTTTAATAATGCAATTATTGGAGGATAAAACGGATTAGGTAATTTATATTGCAATTGAGAGATTAATTAGGAGGTAGCAGCGTAGGGGTGGTTTTTGGAGAACAAGTAATTCTGCCATCTACAAACTACAGTAAACAGGTTCTAGTAGAACACCAGGCTAAGCCGATAATAGTTCTTCAGCGTTCTTCAGTATCGAGCGATGAAGGCACACGAAAGCCTTGAAAGGTTTCAGCAGGTCGCTATAAGATGGCGAGTTAGTCGTTGTACAGCCATCATGAATCAAATTATGTCAAGAGGAAGTGGGGGTTGATGGTGACGAGAGGTGGGCCTATCTGGTTAAGCCTACCGCTCGAAGGGTGGAGTCTGCCACGAATGACCTACGACCACCTGGATCTGCCGCATTGGCGTAGGAATACATTATGAATCATCGTGGTAGCACTCCAACAGACTCGTATTTTCCGAAATGTAATTTTTAATACAACAATAAAACACAAACTCGAACAGATTTAACTAACTGTAACGAACTCGAATCTTTCAAACAGGATTTGACATAAATGGGATACATATCATTATAATAAAAAGTGCTATCAAACTTTCGGAATTTTATGTTGTATACACATGTATAATGTCTTTGTAAAATGTAGAATACATTGCGAAACATAATATTGTGTAACTTAATTCCAAATTCAAACTTTCCCTTTTAGAAACGGTCCATCTGGTGGCTCCTCCTGGAACCTCTTCAAAATCCAATGGTTGGTAAAATTTTGGGAAAGCTTCAAATATGTTATTCTAAAATTCCAAATAGATCTTATGTAAAAAACATTTACAATAAAAATTGTATATAAATTTTTTGTTGTATAAATATTCTGTTCGATTACCTTTTCTACCAACGAAAGATAAGATACACTACCTACAGTATTAGCTGATGGTACCCTCGAAGTTCCTGGCAGCTGGTAACGTAGTTTGTTTTGCAACCCCCGAAGAATTATTTAAAATTGTTTAATTTTTTCCTTCATCTCGTACGTTCTATTCCCAAGTACTGTCTAATCACTCGAAGGAACAATTTCGATCCATATAAGATGGAACAACAAATTTCTTACTCTATCAAAATATAAACAAAATATATGACCGACAGTGTATTTTACAACACCATGATAATTTGCTAATAAAATTGTTATTCGAATCAGCCGAATAATCTTCTAAGGAACTCCGCGGACGTCGAGATCTCCGAGCCGAGAAAGCTAGTGGGCGACATGGTTATCGCAACGGAATATCTTGCAACCATGATCAATGACTACTATCCGTGACTATGCAGTCTTCGGAGGCTGTCTATCCGAATACGTCGACAGGCTCAAGGTCACGGTCAATATCACGAACAAGATATTGCCAGGAGGAATGCGGAATATAAATAGGCTCGGGATACCGCAATCTGTGTGCTGCCATTGATCAGCATGCAGATGGCTTTCAAACAAGACCTCGTCGAATTGCTTTTTTCTGCTCGATGCGGACACTTATCGCGTGTAATTTGTCATCTCTCCTTGCCGCAGGCACCTTCGTCTCCGTCTTCGCCAAATTATCGAAAAGAAAAAGAAACTGTTTACCTTAAATGTTGTTATCGTTATCGATCCTACTAAAACAGAAAAAGTATTAATGTCTATAAAGCAATTTTACAAATTAATTTAAACCTTCAACATTTCGATCCTTGTGTGGATCATTTTTAACCGACTTCGAAAAAAAGGAGGTTACTCAATTCGACCTGTATGTGCCTTTTTTTTGCTTTATTTTTTAACAAAGAAGTTGTTTACATTAAATTTAAACCTATTCTAACTTCAATTCGTTTTCGGATTTTTAGTTGATCTAGATAAAATTTTTAGTTGAAATAAATTAATAATAATTATGCCTACGATATAAATGGTTTGTGAAAATTGAAGAAAAAAATGAGTAGATAGTGGTTGTTATTTCAAAATTAAATGTAATTCGATGTCTTCTTGCGTTGAATAATTTTCTACGCACGACGAATGTTTTCGTCGAAACGGTCCGTAATATTGAACAATAATTAACATAATTTTCGCATGCCTGGGAGCATTGTCGGCGAAAAAGAATTTGATAGCGCGTGGCCGTCGCGAAAAATGAAATTCCTTCGCAGTTTCGCGGCCTCCTAATATCATTTCGGCGGAGCCGGGGCCGAAGAGTGGTGGAAATAACTGTCACCGAAGACAATTTATGTTAATGACTGTTCCTGGGCCGAGGTGGGACGCGGCTGGACCTCGGAACAGTCTGCAGGTCTCCGTGGAGCCGATCGGACACGCTGCTCTCTTTCCGCGCCGGGGTCTCTCCCACCATGGAGCATCATCCACCCTACTCGGTTTCAACCCCGCGATGGCGACGCCCAGCGTCGACCCGTCTGCTCCACCACGCAAACTCGGCCTCGGCGTCCTATGGCGTTCGTGTGTACCCGTGGAAAAGCGTCGCGAGCCGTGTCTCACTGAAAAACACCCTCCAACAAGCCCCAAAAACCATCTCGACTCTGGAAGCTGAAGATCAGTGATCGGTGAGCTAATTTAATTAAAAAACAACCTGGACCATCGACGGAGCATTGTTCCTCGATTTAGAGCGGCGCGCAGGTCCCGGGGATGATGGTGTCTTTCATCTTGGAGCTCTAGAGCAGGGGTAGATCGTCGTTCCGATCTGAAAATCAGTCTGCTACGTCGATCACAGTGGACAGTGGTGATTGTAGAGGTTTTCCTTTGTATTTGTCGTCAACGATGGATTTTTTCGATGGAAAATGGTGGAGGATGCCTTTGGATGCTGCAGGGTACGTTGAATAGATGGATACGCGGTCCAATATGGAGTTTGAATTGTCTGGAGTGGTTAATGGGTTTGCAAGGTTCGTTGATTTGTAGAATTACGTGGATTTCGTTCGTGGCTGTGTTCTACGTCGATGTTAATGTCCCCTTTCAACCCCCAGAGCGCAGACTCGTCGGGAATCCATTGCTATCATCTCGTGACGGAGGGGTGGAACGGTGGTGAAACCTCCGTCGCGATCTCTGGCAACAAATCTTCGACGCATTTCAAAATACCCGACGCCAGATGGTTTCGGTGAGCGTGAGTATGAGTTCATAGTTGCGTATAGACTATATTTAGGCCATTGATGAGCCGAAATGTGTGTGCAGTTTTGTATGGCTCTGCTGTAGAACTTCGGTGAGAATATATTTTCGTTTAGTTGCGTAGACTTGCACGAACTTCCGGTAATTGACATTGGTTTTGTAACGGTATGTACCACAGAATTTAGCTGGAAACTGTATAGTTGGATGATGAACTTAGACTCTTCATCGACAGTGTGTAAAATCATTTCTAGGCAAACGTTTTGTAGAGGTTTATATGAAATTCAGTTGAATTCACAGTCTGAAGAATTCTGTTTACAAAGCTGAACAATATTGTCAACAGAAAATGGCTGCACTCCATTATTGTCTGTAATGGTGAAAATTTATTTTCATCTACATTTCCAACAACCACTCACGTCTCGCAAATGAAAACAATTTCCAGCAGAAAAATGGCTACAGTTCCAACTTTCCCTGGAAAGTATACTTTCTCGTTTACCTAAATGGAAATTCCAGTAATTACTATTCGCTGCTGTTCGTTTTATGTACATTTCCAACGGGCCACGTTCCACCATCGAAACGACTTCACTGTTGCTCGTCGAGTTCGTTTTACATTCTGGTCTTTTCTATTGAACTTATAAGGTCTCGTGTATCTTTTTGGAATATCAGATTTTTTTTGTTTGATCGATTAAAACGAAAAATAGAAGCCTGTCTGGGTTGGCTCGTTTTGAATACGCACAGTGGCGCCAACGCTGGCGAATTTCGCGAGCTGTTTCGGCCAGCATCTCGGAATCTGGCGGGACATCGATCGATTTTCACTGTGCTCCTCACTGGCGGCACAGTTTCGTTTCGCTTGGTTTCACAACGGATGGAAAAACCGACTGCGGGTTGTCCTTGTAAAAATTATTGCGCGTAGTTCCCCCATTTCCTTCATTTCTATCTTCTTTAACTTTATTTTGGAAACGAAATTCTACTGATTAACGAAACAACGTCATATCAAAAATAACATTCTAGCATCTAAGTAAAATATATCGTGCTGTATATTTTCTATTTAGCTTTACAATATATATTTTGGAAACAACATGAACATGTTTGAAAAAATGTACGAATACATTTGTTACAGATTTCGTGTACCAAAAAATTAAAGTTACGTTTTTACTATTATTGCAATGATATTCAAAGACTTTTCTAGCTTTGAGTCTCGACTCTAAGTGGTCCAGAGGTCTAAAATTATCTGCGATTCTTCGAAGAATTAAATCATAACGTCCCCCGATCGTTGTGAAACCCACAACCGCCGCCATTATCATTATCACGGCCTCCTTGAGCTTCGAATAGATTTACAGCCGTCCCCGTTTCGCCAACTATTTTCGAAACTGGACTTAACTACTAGAAACAGTCATAATGGACCTGTCCGTTGGCATTATGTTCTAGGTCGTCAGCAATTTTGCAAGAATTTAAAGTCGCCCTCAATTGACAAGATCATTTTCGAAAGGTTTTGGTCCTCCCCCTATTATAAAATCTACAGTTAAAACGATAACGACACTTTCAGGAGATCCATTCCCATCGAGTCACTGCCATAAGCTCTCTCGTTCCCTCTCTCCCTCTCTCTCTTTCTCCATTCAACCGCCCGGTCTTTCGGTCTGTGTTCAGGAAGGCGACAGTATACTGAAACTGGACGTGTGTGCACGAGGGCAAACCGGCTATGACTCCAATCAAGGACTCAGTCGGTCCACATTCCATGTCTAGCCTTTCGATCCCTAAAACTCGCAGGCACGTCCGCCCTGATGGTCCATTTTCGTTATGGCCCGATTGGTCCTCGATTCCTGGGGTTCATTTATCCAACCGAGTTTTTCTGAAAGCCTCAGTTGCACTTCCGAGTTGCGTGCCGCCACCTCAAACTTGTATACACAGTGCCAAAAAAAATCTTGGTCCATACATTCATCGATAAATAGAGCAATTATTTTCAATACACCCATTGCTAGGTAGCTTAGTCTAGTTGGAAATATTTTCCTAGCTTTATGTATCCTCTAAAACTTTTCTGTCAAGAATCTCATGCAATTGAGAACAAACTGCAGCTGACGCAGTCTTCTACAGAGTGCTCCAAAATTCGTAGTTAATTAATAATCACTTACAGCAATTATTATTTAATATTAGTCCAGTTAGAAATATTTTCCTAGTTTTTTGTATCATCTAAAACTTTTCTGCCAAAAAACTTATGCAATTTAGAGCGAACTGCAGCTGACGCAGACTTGTACAGAGTGCTCCAAAATTCGTGGTTAATTAATAATCACTTAGAGCAATTATTATCTGATATTAGTCCAGTTAGAAATATTTTTCTAGCTTTTTGCATCCTCTAAAACTTTTCTGCCAAAAATCTCATGCAATTTAGAGCGAACTGCAGCTGACGCACTCTTGTACAGAGTGCTCCAAAATTCGTGGTTAATTAATAATCACTTAGAGCAATTATTATCTGATATTAGTCCAGTTAGAAATATTTTCCTAGCTTTTTGTATCCTCTAAAATATTTCTATAAAGCTTTCATGCATTTTTGAATGACCTTCAAAGGACGGAGTGTTGTACAGAGTGCTCCAAAATTGGTGGTCCATTCATTATCACGTATTATCTAACATTAGTCAAGCTATAAATCGTTTCCCAGGTTCCCATCAAATAAGATCATCCGGAAGATCATTTTTCAAAGCACGCTCGTCTCAATTTCGTGCCTATCGACACCAGGGAATCGACACGCGAAACACGCGTCGTTTGTCGATCGTGTTATTAGTTAAAACATATCGACAGGCGGCGTGAATCGACACCTGAATGAACAAGAAGCGGCATGACGCGACAAACCGTCAGGTGATCGATGTTGTTGTCCTCCGCCGCGTCAAAGAATACACGGGCCGGTGATTTTTGGACATTACAAGCATCACTCACTACCTTTCAGCATGTTTATTTGTTAGGCGTGCCGGTTTCGACACGGAATGACTCCATTCACAATCGTCTCCTTTCCGATCCTCCCACTTGACGGTGTTTACGCGATTCGCAGAGATGGTGCTCATATTCAATGGGATCCTCAAAATCACTAAGCGTACGTTTGCAAGCGCATATCATTCTTAATATAATTTCTAGTTTCGAAGTTTCAAGTAAAAGTGAAGGAAGCACAATCGTAGGATCTCTCGTGCCACTTAGAAGTGGCGTGGGAAATGAAACAAAATTTTTAACGTCAAGAAGGGAGGGCGGTAAAGTGGACCAGGCTCGCAGGAAGATAAAAGTTTATTCCCCGTGAAATTCAAATTACCTCCGTGAGGACGCTAGTAATATCTGGGTTAATTGCAGTGAGGGAATTTCGAGAAAGAGCAATCGTCTTCGTTGCTGCTCGAGCAGTATGTACCGATACATAAATTTCAAAGTTAGTTTCCATCGCGTGAAGGGTATCGCGTAAGCTCTATCTTGCTTTTAATTAATTCCGAAGGAAGAGATTATTTTTCGAGAGGCGGCGCACACCTTAAGCTTATCGCGTCGATACAGTAAACGAAGCCCGAGTAATAGTACGTAAAACGTGTAATCGAGTGAAACGTTATTACCATTTCCGTTAGCTGTTTTCTCCATCGGCTTGACAACTGTTTCGTTGTTTTGCGACTGTGACGTTCTCCGCTTGTTGTTTTCCCTTTTTTCCGCGCGAATGGAAAGAGGAGCGTGGGCATGCGATGCAGATTCGACGAAAGTTAAACCGGCACTCGGCGAAATTCATTGAGAACCCTCGTCCGGCCCGTTAAAACGCTTAACGATCCGTTTGGGCAAAACATCGCGTGACGGCTCGCTGATTTCTACTATCGTAATCGAAATCCGACGGAAGGAACGAGGCTCCGCGTTTTCTTTTCCCTTGCCCGACTCCTTTGAACTGCTAACAAAACAATGTAACGAGAATTATACGATCTTTGACGCTGGAACTCCGCCTGGAGAGATCGGAACGATCCACTTCGGAGCTCTGCTTTCGTAATTATTCACAACGTTTGTTCGTGTAGTTTGGAATTACACCGTGGATCCGAATGGCCATTTAAATTTTTTAATAGGGCTACTGTTAATAAGGTCAAAACGATTCGATTCCGATTTTTTAATTATTCTGCACGCTTATTTGGTTTTAGGAAATTGAAACGAGTCATCGTAAATTTTACCACGTTTTTATTAGCTCGCTTTCGGGTTTGTTTATTTGTCTGTCTGTTCGGTGAGAAATTTTGTAATTGATTTTAAACTAACTTCCGATACGCAAAAGAATTCTCTGTTTGCATATCTTGGAGATAAAAATTATTTGAATTTCTTCTTACGGAACAGAGAATGATTTTATGAATGTCTATTGTGTGATTGTGAATTATAGAAATTTTTTAGAATTCATTTTACCACGTTTTTATTAGCTCGCTTTCTGGTTTGTTTGTTTGTCTGTCTGTTCGGTGAGAAATTTTGCAAATGATTTTAAACAAGAAAAAGAAAATTTTTTAAAAAGTCCATCCGTTTCGGAGAAAATAACAATTAAATATTAAATATTTGTAAGATTTCAAACGGAAAACGTAGGACGCATGAAATAGATAATCGATGCATCTTGCGCCCCACGTTTTCGTTTGAGATCTTACAAATATTTTTTAGCAATTCAAAATTCACAATCACAAATTTTCACCACTATCTGTACGAGATTAGGAATCGATATACGACTAGGAAAAATTATTTTATACTTTTTAGCCCGTTTTTAAAAACGTGGTATTTTTTTAAATTTATTTTTATTTACATATTTCATTTTACTCAAGAAATTGCACGATTGCATGCGTGCATAAACCTTTTCGAAACCGAGTGCTATTCTGCTGGAATAAAAATGGGTCTCCGGCTATGAGAGCCACGTACACAGAATTACGCTAATTTCCCAGCGTTTCCACGCAATTTCGCGACGCCCGACGCCTAAAAATTAAAGCGTCGCGGTCGTAAATTAACACGTTTCCGCGAGAAGTGACGTCACGCGGCGCAATTCAACCATGGGAGTCGCAACGAGGTCTCGTTACTCTTTTATAGTCCACCATATGGGCGCGAGTCGATTCCCACCACTGACACCGATACGTTGCATGCCGGAGACGTATAAAAGTTTCGTGCGTGTGCGTAACAGATTCGGCATTCCGAATTCCAGACCGTAAAAAGTATTCGTCTAATTTCTTCACGAAATTAATCTTAACGACCGATGACGTAACGTTCCATTTTCTTTTCGGAGTTGCATCAATTTTGTCTCGAGCCGCGGACGTAATTGCTTTACATTAATGCATACAATTAGGCGAAGTCTCGAGCTATTTATTCATAAATATGCATGCCACGGTGCATGTTAAATATTATTGCGACCCCGTTTTTCTTTTCGCGCATTGCGCTCAGGCGCACTTCCTTTTTATGTTTGCATTTCTAAGTTTACACTGCGTCGCGGCAAAAAAACTTCCGCTGTTATTCGTCGGAAATTATTATTGTTCCTTTAATTCGGTCGCGTAAAATAATAATATTGTTTTTATTTGAAACAATTTCAATTGTAATTATTGGAAATATTCCATGTGACATCAAAATACTGTGGTGCCCAAGGTAGTTCGGAACCCACCTTTATTCTAAACTGTAGGTCTCAAATAATAAAAAAAAAATTCTTTTTGTAGAACGTCGTCGTAGAATTTCCCTGTTTAGAGCTCGAGCAAAAAATACTCCGACGGAGGTACCTAAAATTTCCCCGACGAGTTGGGGACGATTAGAAACCGTTAGAGGCTTCACCGTGAAAATGCAAAGTTAGCGGACGCCGAGAACTTTCTCGGAACTCCGTGTCCGGTTTTACGGAGGTCTATTGCGGCAATATAACAAGGATCCTCGCTGTTGTTCAACTTTTTCCTCGCCCTGGCTTCGGAGCTGCGCAGGTATCGTGGTCCTCGGCAAGCTAATGGCACTGAAAACGATGGCGGAGAACGATCGACCTTCGATTTACCTGCCGCGTGCTTCCAAATTCTGGAAATTCCGACTCCTAAACTTTCTCTTCACCGCGTTATTTTCCACTCGATTCTTCCTTATTTTGGCACTCGAAAATAGGACAGATTCGGTAATCATGTTGACGACAACGTTTAGCTGCGATTACGCTATTAATATTCTCTTCCATTAGAATTTTAATTTTTATTACACGAATCACACTCCTGATGAAGATTTTAAACAAAGTCTAACAACTATGAATGTTACGACATTCTTATTGAATGAAGTTGCCGTACAAAAATTATAAATGTTCTTATCTCTTCAAAATGTTTTGACCAAGTGACTTATGATGGCTCTCAATATTTGTACATATTCGATAAATGTACTGTACTATTATTGTCAATAATAGTATAGTATTAATTAATTAGTTAATTAATAGTACGGTACGTTTAAGTATTTTACCAGGTATTATAGTATGAATGTTCATATTCATAAAATGAAAGATGATATTCTTAATAATGAAGGTGCCGTACAAAAAATATAAATATTCTTATCTCTTCAAAATTTTTTAACCAAGTGACTTATGATGGCTCTCAATATTTCTACATATTTGATGCGGTTTTAACCCTTAGCTATTGAGTTGTGACTCAAAGTGACTACTAAATAAAAATTGCTATTATTGACAATAATAGTACAGCATGTTTAAATATTGTACCAAGTATTATATGAATGTTCATATTCATAAAATGAAAAAAAACAATCAGTACAATCATTACAAGAAAGAAAATTCATGCTTAACCGACTTCCTCTCTATACTCGGTGAATTTTCATGTTCGGCAGCGAGAACCTCTGTACGAAACCGAGTTAATACACACGGAAAGGGAAGTCAGTGGCACCAATCATCGTAACACGTGTCCCGGAGTATGCATCACTACCCTCAATCCGAGAGAGAGGCCACCCCTTCGTCATCCCATCGACCGATCACATCCCCCATCTCGTAGGGGTTGGTTATCGGTAGGCGGAATTCCTGAGCGTTTCGAAAAATCGCGGTTATGCGAGTCCTGGCTGGCTCCGTTCATTGTCGTGGAATAAAAGCCGCGGGAGTTCCCCACGGATGCTGAGCCCTCGCGTGGATCTCATTTCAGGATCGTATAAAATGGTGGTGGCTGTTGTCGAGGGGGGGCAGGGCCGAAGGAGGGGTTCGGTGAAACGGGAACGAACAGAGGGGAGAGAAGAATGGCGAGGACAGAAGGCGATGGGGCACCGAATGTCGGAGAGAGATAAACGGAGAATGGGAGTGAGACAGCGCGAGAGAGCGAAAGAGAAAGAGGGGACAAAGAGAGAAAGAGATACACGCCGGCTGGCGAGCAGATGGTTGCGCCGTTTATTGGTTTATTCGTCGGTTCAGCCATCACGTCCCGTCCAGCCATCCGACCAGCCGGTGGACTCTTTGTGTTGTGAGCACCGACACTACCAGGACTCTTATCTACCTCGAGGAGGACTGATAACAACGCATCTACGTCGCGGGCCCGCGACTCGTCGATGGAACCCAAGCTACGATGTACGGTGATCTCTTGGTGGTCGAACAATTTTTATCCTCGCGAGGATCTTCGTTTGGGCAGAAATCTGATTTTTATGGAGCTTTTCGAAGGCTGCAGAATTTGTTGTTCCTTGTTGTGAGCTTACGGTGGTTCTATGTAGAGAGTGTACTGTACTCGGGACATTTTTATTCTCGTGGAAATAGTTCTTGATATTTTAGAGAAAATTATCCTTTCTCTTGGTGTTTTTGTGAATATTGTTGATCTTTGATTTTTATGCTTCGGACTGGGTAGTGGAAGGTTTCTTCGAGTTGGTGGTGTGGTAATGGTTGTATTTTACTCCAAGAATTTTTATTCTGGAGATTCTTGAAAGAAGGAATAATAATAATTGAGTTTTCTGGAATTCTTACCATTTAGAGTAAATTATTATTATTATTAGCACGCTTTCTTGTTTGTTTGTTTGTCTGTATGTTCGGTGACAAGTTTCGCAATTGATTTTAAATTAACTTCCTGATGAGCTTGGTTGGTTGGTTGGGATGAAAATACTTGTAAGATTTAATTGATGCATAGTAATTCAAAATTCACAATTACTAATTTTCACATTATCTGTACGAGGTTAGGAATCGGTATGCGACTAGCAAAAATGATTTTATACTTTTTAGTCCATTTTAAAAAACGTGGTGTTTTTTAAAAATTCATTTTTTTTTTAATAATTATTTTTGGTCTAGAGGCTTTCCGACGGGACTTCGCTGCCTGCATACGTCGTAGTTTCTCGTGAATTATTTCGATCTCGCCGAAGTGTTGAAAAGACGTACGAAAATTGCATTTCACAACGAACAGTGAGCCAGAACGAAAGTGAATCTAAAGTAGAAATCCATTGAAGGAGTAACGAATGGATGTGAATTAAATGTAGAACGAAAAAACGTATATCGCGTCCGAACAAGTAAAAGTAGTTACGCGATTGGTTTATTTTTCCAGGACTGTTAGGGTGCGGATGTCGATTCTCCGACGAGGGGCTCTCGCTGGTGAAAGGGTTGATTGATGCTGACTCGGCGGCTTTTATCGCCACTTACACGGTACTCTATATTTCATTTATGTTCTGCCCGCGGTTCTAAACGAAGCTAATTCCATCGACTCTGCTTCGACGTAGCTATTCGCAAAGTTCTTTGCCGGCGCAGCCGCAAAAACAATCTAACCAAATTCATTTCTATTCCAGGGAAACCACGGAAAATCTGATCATCATGTAGCAGTGCATTCAGTTTTCGATCGAATCAACACTAGACTCACGTAAAAGGTATGTAATGAAACAACAATAACGGAAAGACTATAAAATACAAAGAATACGATATTATTGTAGAACTGTGAAATACAACGCCAACGAGACGAACTAAAGAATTCCACAAATCTTCGGGAAACCATAAAATCATAGAAAGGTACGTTCTTCAAACCAGTTATACTAAAAATGAGTAGACACAATTTAAAACAGCAGGACCATTAAAAGTGTTTGAAAATACTGTTATATTCAACCAGTTTGTTGCAATTTAGGTGGAAGATAGTGACTGATCAAATTGTTACAGTCCAATATCCATTTTATAACGTTTTCTTTATCAATGCAAGTCTTGCAAATTGTTCATTTTGATCTAAGCTTGTTAATTCACAGAAGTGGCTCGTATAATCCAATCGCACACTAACTATTACAACACAGTATCCATCCAGAAAACATTTGCTCCTGAACCCTCGCGTAACCGTCACACCAAAGTACACCCGAGTCAGTTAAACCGTGCAATTTCCACGGGTCAGCGGAAGTTCCAGTATTTTATCCGTCTCTCTTCACGCTAATAAACACAGTTTCTTATCGGTCGGGACCCGCCACTTCGTCGCAGCAATTTCGAAAGCATTACAGTTTGCGAGCCGGGTCGCGTAGTATAGTCGTTTTGTGCGCCGGGTTGCTGTTCCCGATCGTAACTCAGAGAGCCCAGAGAGAGAGAAAGTCCGGCAACAGGGCCAGAAAAGTTTCGATGGCCTCCCGGAGCAACAGTTCTAATGCCGAAAATTATGTGAACAGGGGGATGACGATAATAGCGTCGCCGGTGCTCGGGGTGCAGACGCGCGTCTGGACGGTAATGGCGGAGACCACCAAAGGGGGTGGCTTTTCGGGTCGATACAAGGGAAAACCCCGTGGAACTTCCGACAACCAACGCTATCCACCTATCGAAACCCATGAATCGTTCGAGTACGCCCTCTGGACGGGACGCTCTTGGAAACTTTGCAAGATTTTCATCGCTACGCCATTGTATGTATTGTCTCAGTATGAATAGGAGAAGTTTAATAATAATTTAAATAAGTTCTGGGCAGATTAATTACAAAATTTTTAATCTATCTACCAGATAACTGTTTTCTTTTATCTCGATCGACAATTGTAAATAAATAAATTGATATTTTCGGCGCACAGATTCGATCCTATGTTACTAAGCAGTTTTGCAAATTAATATAAACTTTTTTCAACGTTTCGGTTTAGTTTAAGATCATTTTCAAGAAATATATAATTGCGCCTGTAAAAATTAATCAATGTAAATTATATAGTTCAAGTTTAATGAATCTGTACGCCGAAAATATCAATTTATTTATCTACCAGATCTCTTAACAGAACTTAAATAGCAATTCCGTTGTTTAAAGGAAAGTAAATTATTTCGGGATCGCCAATGGTTATGCAATTCACTGTTTCAACAAGGTTGGTTTATTCGATCGAATTGAATTCCTTTGAAAGGATGGCATTTGCGATTCGATTTATATGTTAAAATTGCGGCAATTCTTCCGAGTGTTCAACGTTGAGGAAGCTTTTATAAAATTCATATTACCAACCCGTCTCTCGGCTTATTGATCCCAGAGGGGAGATTATTTGCGTCCCAAGGGAGCAAATCAACGTCTACCTGCTCGTAAATAAGTGCTCGCCAGGATTCGTTTCGAATGGCAGTCTCAGAGTCGGCTTTCTGAAGATTAAGGCCTCCGACCAACTTTGGAATGCTCGTTAGCGAGCCATTTTTACCACTAGTCACTGAACTTGTTCTTTTTCATAAATATAAGTCACGTGTGTTCGTTAAGCATCAGGAAGGCTAAATGTCACTCTGAATTTTTCAAAGAATTTTTCAAATGCTTACATAATTATCATTAAACAATATCTCCAAACGAGAAATTCTCAAACTAATTGTTCTTAAAATTCATTATGTATCGACTTAAACAAAAACGAAAAGATGAATAATATTTTCAAAATATTGATTTGGTATACCAATGAGGATTAACGATAATTGGCAGAATAGTGAAAGGTTTGAAGTGGATTGACGCCAGGTACAAGCTAGAGTCCCGGGCCCGCCTTTATTTGGCTGAATCCCGATTAGCAAGCTGGAGGGGTTGATTTTAAGAGGCTTAGCACCTCCAAGGCAAAGCTTGAGGAATCCTGTTATTCTATTGTATCGTGACCTGTCAGTTCCAATTTTAAAAGAGAATAGTGAATTTGTACAATATTTTGACTGACTACAGCGGTCTCATCCCTCGAAGTTAGAAATTAGGAGATGAGCCTAAGCTTACAACCAATCCCTTTGTTGATCCTGCAGATTAACTACTTGACTTCTAAAGACGCTTACTGTGATGGTCACTTCTGAGTTGGCTTGGTCACTGAGATACTCACTGAGATGTTTCAATCCTCTTCAATTTCAAACACTTTCCATTTCTTTACTGATACTAAAAAGTCAATAAAAATGACATAATTAAATGACGTAACTGAACGACTATTATTAATAATGTCATACATACGACTAATGTAAAGATTTATATATAGAAAAGAAAAGAAGAAAAAATAAACCAAAAATTGCAAAAAAATATTCGTACCAAATGTTCAAATAAAATTAATATATATAATGTGAAGATAAAAAAGGAAAACCAAAGCTTTCGGTAGAATCTAATTTATATTGGAAATATCATCATAAACGAACATTACTGGCTCAGTAATGTAGAATAATAGTCTTGTGGCGGCCGTTGATCTAGCAAAAATAATCGCGTAAATAAACTCGCGAGGACACATCGACGCGCGAGCATGTAAACACGCCAGGTAGACACATCACCCAATGGTCATTAACCTGTTAGAGAAACAGCTGACGGTTAAGAGACAAAAGTCAAATAAGAAATATGAGTTTCAAACGTCGAACATCGAGAAGGTTCGATCAGCAAGCGGACGCGGCAAACGATTTCAGTGTAACGTCTTATAAAATAAAGATCATTTATAACCACTGTGATTTCAGTACACGCATTTTAACTCACAGTCTAATAATGATCGAACCGTTCGCCGAAAACACAAAATTTAATATTATTAGATTTTCGATCGAGAAGAATTTCAATTTAACATCTATAAAGCTTGTAATCTCATTTTCTTATAAGAGCCACTTCCGAGTGACACCGATAGAAAACGGTCTCCCAGATAATAGTCTAATTGTAAGTGGAACACGTTAAGCTAAACTACGAGAGAGACGAACAGATCGTGCTTGGTTAACTACAACCCCGTGATGATTTCAGGTAAACATCATCGTCGATGCGGGATGACCAAGTAACCTGGAAACGCAAGGTACATCGACATCGTCGGCGCTCAAATAAAAGGAGCTGTACCGCTAAGGAATAAGAAGAGAAAGAGGACGAAGGAGAACACGACCTTGCTAGCATTCAGCTGTGTCATCCGTGAGCCGTTAACGCTCAGGTGCCTTCGATCCCAGGGACGAGCATCAATCACTATCGGCTGCGCAGGTGTAATATGATTATTGTCGCTAAAGATAACCCGCTATGATATGCGCCCAGGAAGTGTGCCAAGTGACATAACAGGATTTATCTTTAATGGTCTATCGGGGACTGTCGAACCCGACAATCGATTCCTGGCGACCCTCGTGGCGGGAGTTTAAAAATTCTCAATTTAACGCACTATATTTTACTCGGTATTTGTTTTATATTCCTTTGGATCAGTACAACTAGCGTTTTAAATATTATTTACCATTTTCAGCCGGTTTAGTTCATTCTAATATTGTAGACTAGTAGTACAATAATTTAGTTTATATGTATGTTGGCGAGTTTAACAATGATTTTCGATCAGCAATTTAGTTTTTCTTGCTTCCGAGATTTCCGTAATTAATATTTCTTGAATTTTCACGAATTTTTAAGAGAGTTTTTGATATTCGTTGTTGAAGGGTTGGGATAAGGATAACGGTGTGGGAACGGGTGTCGGTGTTGTTTGTTTTAACTGTTTCGTGCAACGACATAGTGTTCGAGGTTTAATAGGTGTGAAAGAAAAGTCGGAGAGGAAGTCGAGAAAAAGTATGGGAATTATTCATGGGCTTTTTTCACGCACGAAGAAAGTTTCGTTTCGCGACACGCAGAAATAGATGCCTCCCTGCTCCCTTCGAGAGTGACTCGGCGGAACCGGTCTATTTTCGAATGACTCGGCGATTCGAGTTCTCCTGATCTGGGCTAGTGAGAGCGCCAATTTTAACTGTTTATTGGACACACTGGAAATACTCCTGGGACGAGTGAAATTTAAATTTAATACCGATCTCTGTTTAATACTTTGCGAAAATCAGGGATTCACAGAAATGAAATTTTTTAAGGGTAATTGCCATTTTAATCGTGTACCTATATTTCGGAAAATTGATCCTTAAACGGTACTAACAAGAAGTAAAAGGTGATGGAAATGCTTTGATTTTTCATAATTGATACGATGACAAATAAATACTTGAAAGATTGAAAATTTCTATGATTATTCGTGGCAGCAACTTGATTGTAAGAATTGAGATTAAATATTTTTGTGACTAGAAGACTAGATATTCATTTGAGAATATTTTCAGGTTCGCAGACGAAGAACGAACAGGAAGCAGAGGATCGTGATCGTCTGATACTGGGCCAACGAAGAAGTTATAACCGGCACGAGCGCCATAACCAAGAAAAATGTCGATTATGTCGTAAGATCTATGTGCCGATAGGAGAAGGCCCAGTTAATGCTCTACATCTACCCTGTAGATCCGAATTTGTTTGATAAGAGGCGACAAATTCGGTTCTAGAGAGGTTTGTGTGGTGCATACAGAGCTACAGTGGTCTGGAAACTGCGTTTCACCCCTTTGCGTGCACAATTTAGTCTTAACATTACAATTATAATTAATCTTAAGCTTGCTAAACGTTCGGTACTATCTCGAATTATCAACGCGCCGTTCATGTAAATTTAAAAAATCCATTTATACAACTTCATAAATAATCTTTCTGTTGGAAAAGCGAACTTGTAAAATGTCGAGGACACTTCATGTCTCTTCGAGACTATTAATAGCTGCACGTTACTAAGAATAACTATTACAAGCTTTAAATAGCTATTACAAGCAAGAATATAAAACGCGCATTGTGATTATTCTGAACGCCACAGCATGGCGATTCTCATTGATTCGAAGAATTCTAATCGTTTTAATGTCTAATGTTAATTTTCCCAACTGTAATTCATATTTATTGTTCGTCCGCTTTATTGTACACGTGTACAACATTCGAATGTACGCAGCCACCATGTTGGATTTATCCAGACTCCTCGCAATAGTTAAAAATGCATAATAGATTAATAGATTTTCATTAATTACATGAAACAGGGCTTATATTTCACCGGAAAATAATAGAACAATATTTTTCCAAGTTCCTTTATTGTTTTACAATTTTGTGGTTCACGTGCCCATTCTGGATATAAAATCCACAGTCTAGTAATTAGAATTTGAGCACCCAACGTTATTAATTTAATGGATTCGCATAGAAAGTTTCTATAAAATTGAATAATTGAAAGGTGATAATTTTTCGAACGTGAACAGGGATTCCTCGACCAACGATCGATGTCTTGCTTGTTATTCGGATGTTTGCGAGATGCGCAGCATAATGATTCGCATGGCTCGTCTCGGAGGCGACGGGAGCCCCGACAAAAACGTCATTGTTAATTGCCGCGCGCAATTATTCTTGTCGGATGACGGTGCCGCGTCGTGTTCCACGGGTTTCGCCGATCGTTTTTCAGGATACATTTTATGACTAGGCGTCCGTGCCGGGAACCGATCCCGGTGAGAAAAAAATGTGTTAAAGGTGATAAGGAATTAATGATCGTCATTAATACCGCAAGGGGAGCGAGAGGGGTGGAAAGGAGAAAGAGAACCAACGACGAACCCGTGTTGCGAGTCGCGCGCGACCCGTTGCACTGCCGCCGCACACCTTGCATTACCTTGCACATTCCTCTCTCGTACCTTGCAGACGGCCTTAAAGTTTAATTGCGGATTATAAATTGATTGTTTCCGAGCCGCTTCAACCCGTAAATGATTGATCCGACGCGAGAAACCGGGCTGCATTGCTAAAATATTGAATTAACACGTTCGATAGCCCTGCGGGAAATGCGAGCGCATGTTTTGCGACGAGAATTGCAATGTTTTGATTATAGTGCATTTCCTCGTGTCTAAATTCATAGCGAATCGTACGATCCTTGTGAGAGAGAGTTGAAATTCCTTCCTTGAGGAACGTGTTTAACTGACAATTTTCACACCTTAAATACAGAGTGTCCCAAAAGTGTTGTACTACCTTTGCACTGGTTCGGTCAATTGTTATTTAAAAACACTATTTGCAAATTATTACGTTAATTTCAACGTTTCGATCTTACTTTAGATCATTTTCAAGAAATAACGATCCTACGGTCAGGCGAAGAAACTTTTTCGTTTGCGAAAATGCTCTCTGCTGATTAGTTAATTTATAAGTAATACTTTAGCACAATCTTAGCACAATTGAGAAAATTGAAAAAAACGAAGAGTGGGGCGCTACTCAAAAAATCGTTTCCCTCAATTTTTCATCTTATTCTATTTTATATTATAGTTATAATGTTCATGCACAACATAGCACAGTCATATGTATACATAGCACAAGTCAGGACAACTAATGAAATTATTTAATGAATTTAATTCAATTTAATTCGACAAGTCGGTGGCTAACTTCTAGGAGGCTTTTCGCATGCAATATTTTTGGGACACCGTGTATTTATAGTTGCCTGCTGAGAATTGTAGATTGTCAGAGGTCCTCGACAAGTTTCTCGAAAGAGAAGTCGCAATAAATGGTGGCTATAAGAGGCGGATTATGTTTTCCAGGACCACAGCGATGTTCAGGGAGTCTCGGGACAGATCGTCGGGACCGGCGTTTCATCTTTTTTAATTCGATCCTCTATCCTTTCGTTCACGGTCGATCTCGAGTCTCCGTCTTTCACGCGGCTTTTCTTGGATCCTTCTGTAACGGCCGCGCGTCCCGTCCATTAATCTTTGATCGTGCTCACATTAAAATGACACGCCGGCCGTTACGCAACCGCTGGTAAGTGCTAATGAAGTGCATACAGCTCCGTAATTACCATTCGAGCGGCCTGCCCACTTTTCACGTGCGCGACCGCGGTAATCGAACAGAGGAAAAGGGAAAAAAATGATGGTTTCATAACGATTCCATTGGAAAAAGCCGGGCGCGGGATAAAAACCGTGGGTCACGATTAAAAAATTGTGCAAATCGTTCCGCAATTATTCCGCTAAGTGTTGCTATCTGGTAGATTAAGCCATTCGAAATTTTTTTCTAAGGATTGTTGATCCTCGTTAATTATGTAGAAATATATTTTAGCAACAATCGAACAGCGATAGTGGTTGGCTAGTAGTTGTCTTTTAAAACTGTCGAGACGTTTATTTATTCCAGCGAGAAATACGATAAGCACGTCATCCGGTGGTTCGATAACAAAATGGCCCCAGACGTTTTCACTCCGGGGAAAGTCGAGCCCCGCCACGAAAGAAATTGATTATTTATGGACGTTGAAGACCGTGCTTGCTGATACGCCGTTGAATTCTAATTATCGCTTAATTGAATCGCGGTTAATTTGTTCCCTTATCACGGGAACAACCGCGGTATCGCGTGAGCCGATCAATAAAGCTCATTAACTCATTGGTGACAAGTAACTATCTAATCGCCGCTTGTAATCGCGACGCGTTACACATCGACGCGGGGCGAAGGGGGCTAGGTAAGTAAAAGGAGGGAAAAAAAATATGAATGACGATGGAAGCGTGCCTGGGAAATCTGCAATTCAGAACAAACTATCCGGCCGGAGATGTGTCGAGAGAAACGAGAGTGTACGTGCACGATTGAGAAAGACGGACGACTCGCATTAATATGGAGAAGGATGTCGTACCTCGGCAACATTGACTCCGACACTTTACTAGCTGTCACTCATCTCTCGAGTTTTTTTCTTGCGATTCGATAGATACTCGATGCTAAATGCATCGATTGTGTGCTTTACTAATCTTTCTTAATCAGCGGGAAGCTATGGAAAATTCAGTGGTAATTCACTGCGGTCTGAAGTCCAACAGATGGAATGTGTTCGACGAAATGAAACATCATTAAATTCGGAAAATTTTCAAGAAATGCCGGAGTACAAAAATTCAACAACATTATTACGAGAATGAATCACAGGAGCAAAAATATTCCATCATCTATATATATAAAAACTATCTATATATAAGGGGTTGAAAAGGGGTTGCAACTTTTGTATGAGGAATATTTTGTTTGTAGTCGGATTTGCTTGATACATGGTCTTAATGCTCTTTGATACAAATAATCAAACACCTATTTCGGCATTTTGAAAAATTCGACCTCTAAGGGGGTGGAAAGGGGTTGCAACGTTTGTACGAGGAATATTTTGTTGAAAAATATTTTGTAAAAAAGTATAATTTAAAGAAAATCATTGCTTTGTCAAAGTAGAAAGATTGACCTATTCGGAGCGATTTGTTCTGCAAGTTTTTCATTGCATTGGAATTCAGCCGAGTAGATTGATCTGCGTTTGAATTGAAATATTTGGTTAGAAAATTTTGAATTAACATGCTTTTAAAAAATACTGAGCCACAGCAACGTGTGGCGGGCGAAAGCTAGTCGTCCATGTAACCGAATATCTTTGGAAATGATCGCGGGTCCGTATCGTCGTCAGAAATCGGCCTACAAAAGCGAGGAATCCATCCAACACCTGCGGGGCATCACGGTACCGGCAAAATGGCCAAAATTACGCGAGTAGCAGACACGGGTCGTTAACAACGCGGCGCACGACGCGACGTTGCCTCTCGTCTCGCATCAATTTCATCCGCAATTTCCTCCATCAAGGAAGTCACACAGGTGGCGAGAATCATTAGTTAATACGCGAACATCATCAAAGTGTCCTTATCCGCGTGCCGGCCCCGTAAAAAGCTTTTGTGCACGGTGATCCGGAGCATCGGGCATGAATTTCTTCATTAGAGGCCCCGCGGGCCGCGAGGGGTCATTAACTCGGCTGTAAACATCGCCTTGCCATCAGAACGTCATCAGTTATATACGAAATTGCGAAAAAATGGTCGCGCGCGTGAGCCCGCGCAACGGTAAAAACGCGTAACAGCTAACCGGACGTGCATCAAACACGGGCAGCGGGTTTCTCCATTAGGCTTCTCGCTGGCTCCCGGCGACCAGATTCGATCGCATTCCGGTTTCGGTCGAATACCGTTCAATGCGATTTAAATTGGCGAACGCAGCTGCATGGCCAGCCTAGACACACGAGGTTCCGCGAATATATTGAATAACGCGCGGATCGGGCTCGCGAGACCTAACCCACATCCGATTACCGTGATTAGATCGATCGCGGACATTAGGCTTGATGCTGGCTGATGTGTTGACCGTTTCGTTTCATTCGCCTGCTGGCTTCCGAATAAATATACCGTTCCGACATGATAATCATCGGTATTCTTAATTTCAGTCTGATTATTATTTTCAGTTGTTCACTAGATTCGGTCAGCCTACCTTGAAATAATTTGATTGCGTGTTCGTATTTTAGTGAGATTCATGTTGAAGTTCTACAATCGACACGAAAAGGGCGTCACAAATTTTATTTTCGGTAGGTTCACTAGATTTGGCCAGGCTACCTTGAAGTACCTTGATTGCGTGTTTGTATTTTAGTGAGATTCATGTTGAAATTTCACATTTGACACGAAAAGAGCATCACAAATGTTATTTTCGTAGGCTAGACTCGGTCAGCCTACCTTGAAGTACCTTGATTGCATTGTTCATATTTTAATGAGATTGATGTTGAAATTCTACAATCGACACGAAAAGGGCATCACAAATATTATTTTCGATAGCTAGTTTCGGTCAGCCTACCTTGAAGTACCTTGATCACGTTGTTCACATTTTATTGAGATTCATGTTGAAATTCTACAATCGACACGAAAAGGGCATCAGAAATGTTATTTTTGGTAGGTTCACTTTATCGGCCAGCCTACCTTGAAGTACCTTGAATATATTGTTCATATTTTAGTGAGATTCATGTTGAAATTCCACAATCGACACGAAAAGGACATCACAAATGTCATTTTCAGTAGGTTCACTAGATCAGTCAGTCTAGCTTGAAGTACCTTGATGACGTTATTCATATTTTAGTGACATTCATGTTGAAATTCTACAATCGACACAAAAAAGGCATCACAAATATTATTTTCGGTAGGTTCACTATATCAGCCAGCCTACCTTGAAGTACCTTGAATATATTGTTCATATTTTAGTGAGATTCATGTTGAAATTCTACAATCGACACGATAAGGGCATCACAAATGTCATTTTCAGTAGGTTCACTAGATCGGTCAGTCTACCTTGAAGTACCTTGATGGCGTTGTTCAGATTTTAGTGACATTCATGTTGAAATTCTAGAATCGACAAGGAAAGGACATCGAAAATGTTTTTTCAGTATGTTCACTAAATTCAGTCAGCCTACCTTGAAGTACCTTGATGGCGTTACATAGTCAGTAATTGAAGTGACATAAATTTACTTCCGTAAATCAGACTTGAAATTGTAGAGCACTGGGGACAAGGGGCTCGTTATCATCCAAGAAGAGCGTTTATTTTTGTAGAGCGTTCTTCGAAGGGAATTCCACGGTACATCCGGCGGATGTTCGCGTCAGAGGGCAGCAGAATTCGATCGGCATCGCGGAATGGAGACAAACGGTTTCGCGAAGTAGTCCCGCGGTGGTGCCGCGTTCTCCTCCACGTTTCCAGAGATCTTCGCTCGGAGAGTCTCGGGTTCTAAATCCACATCCGAGTGGCGCGAGAAAACATAGCAAGATTAATGATATGCCCCCGGACGCGAGGGGCAGAGGGGTGCCGGTCGACGAGCCTGGCAAGTCGCGCGAGGAAACACCAACCGCAGGAATAGCTTTGCTACTTTTCGCTGCGCGCCGTTCCGCGCCGTCCTGCGCCTCGCTCGAGTTGCATACTTGTCAGTCATTCACCGACGTGCTTAGAGGATCTCGCGACACCTTGCACACCGCTGCCTGTTGTTCCCTGCCTGTCAGACCCGTGGCCAATGTTTTTTTGCACAGCCTGGAACATGTTCCACGCAGGAATATTAAACAATGGAGTCGCAGCGTGCCGCTCTGAATTTTAAACGGTTTCCTCAATTTTCGGATCACTGGTTCCGCTGTTTTTCAGAAGGTACTCTTTTTTGTCTATGTTATGTTGAGCATTTTCACAAAGAAGGAAGTAGGGATAAATTGTAAATTGAGAAAACGTTGATTTATATTTTTATTAATATTTACAGAGTTCCTTGAGTTCAATTCTACCCTTTGGCAAAGTATCTTTGTTAGAATAATGTAGGAATTGCGTAGATCGTATAATTTATTGAGCGAAAATAGATAAAAAAATAAAGTAGTTAGTAGTTAGTAGGAATTAAAAAATTGTTAACTACAATTAAAAAAAATACAAGAATATTTAGTAACGTGATTTTAAGTTAAATAAATTGTTACCTTAATGGCGTTTTGTGATTCTCGTTAGATAGACGGTTTCAGGATTCGATTCAGGCGAAAGATGAGGCACGGAATGATTTCTTTAATTGCCGGCGGAAGGTGTAGCTTCCCCAGACGCTGTAAAAAAATCCCGCAGAAGCGATATCGAGCTCCGGACTTTTTGCAATGCCGGTAATTATGATTTATATCTATTCGGTTTCTTGTTGTAACGCATAGGTATCTGATTAGTTTTCGTAAATTACGTCGTTCCACATTTTCTCGGTAGGAATGATTGATGAATTCTAGCCGATTAACATTCCGACTTGACACCAGCTACTCATTAGCCGGCGAGATTGTACCGCGGCGTCGCATTAAAAATACTGCGGTTCACCGGTTTCATTAGTAGCAAATCGTTCGCGTTTAGCCCATTCATGCGTTCCCTCGCCGGAGTATAATAATTTCTCTGCCGTTGTTTGTCCTCTGTGCTCGCTGTTGCAATAGCTTTATCAACAACCGAAGACAACAACGCTTTATTAACGCACCGATTATATGTGCTAGCCACCATTACCGATATTCTTTTGCAATTAAGTGAAAGGTTACGAATGAATTTTTCATACTCCACTTATCTCAATTTACATGTTCAAATTGTTTTGTCCAATTATTTTCAATTATTTCATGCAATTCAGTGTAATTCTTTTGCAATTAAGTGAAAGGTTACGAATGAATTTTTCATAATCCACTTATCTCGATTTACATATTGAAATTGTTATGTCCAATTATTTATTTTGGACTGTATGAATAAATTGAGAAATAAATTTCAATCACACGAGAGAGGATCACTTTCACGGATTTAAAACTCGAACTCCACCGAGCACACTTCGAAGCACTAATAATTCAAATTTTCTACTACCACCAGCATTTTTCCTTGTTCCTCGAATCACGAGGGGTGCGAGTTTCCCCCAAAACTCGCAAAGATATCGCGAGAAGATTCTCTGTCGTTGGGAAACGTCACCGAAAGGGAGATCCGATCCGAATGACAGCTGATCCGGAATTAGCATGATTTGTATCGGACGTGCCTTTGCATAGCCGAGTCCTCCCTCCTCCGTTCTTTTTCTTCTCGGCGTGTGGCGACGTTCAGAGATCGTTCGTGATCGAGGAGGTGTCATCAGTCACTGACGAATCCGACGGGGGTTGCAATGTTTGCGCGAACACTGCCTTTAGTTAACCCCGTTCGCTTGCTCTGCTAAACAGTCGACGTGACGACGCTTAAGTACTGCGAACTGGAAGCTACGACGCCATCTTGTTACCTCGTGAACCATTTCTGATCTATGCTTGTTCCAAACGTTGTTCGAAAGTCTCAGCGCTACCTGAAGAAAATGAACAGCGTTCGACAGGATTTTCTGAAAAAGAGTCTGCAAAAGAGAAGGAGCATCGAGATCGTCTTGTTTTGCCATAATTCCGTTCGCCGTTTTTTTAATAATTTTTTTTTACCTTATTTAACGTCGCTTTTTGAATTCTTCTATGAGAATTATTTAGCGATGGGACCTACAATTTAGATTAAAGGTGGGTTCCGAACCACCTTGGGCACCACAGTATTTAGATAATTCCGTTCTCCGTTTTAAAAATTTTTTTTTGACCTTATTTATCGTCACTTTTTGAATTCTTCTATGAGAATTATTTCGCGATGGGACCTACAATTTAGATTAAAGGTGGGTTCCGAACCACCTTGAGCACCAGTATTTAAATAATTCCGTTCGCCGATTTAAAAAAAATTTTTTTTTACCTTATTTAACGTTGCTTCTTGAATTCTTCTATGAGAATTATTTTGGGACCTACAGTTTAGATTAAAGGTGGGTTTCGATTCTTGAGTACCTATTTAGATGGCACATGGAATATTTCCAGAGGTGCGGCGGTGGGATCAAACCCGTGATAGTCTAGAAGAAAATAAGCTCTCCGTTCGCCGTTTCTACTTCTCAATCCATCGCGTCGAGTTGATCAATCCGCAGATTGCGCTGGTGAAACTTGAAATCAGCGATATCGCTGGTTCGAGTCTGGTTTTCCACGACACTGCTTAATAAATAAACCAGCGGCTGTCGAGCATACTCTCCGGAGGAGGTCCGGCTTGGTCGGACGCGTCAGTCAACTGGTCCCACCTCGGCTCCCTCTTAATTATATCCCGTAATTCATAATTATTATGCACGCACTGGTACTCTCACACGTGCGCACACATATGTCAGCCAAACAAAGATTTCTTTAAAAAAGAAACAGGTATACACACGTCCAGAGACACACGAGAAGAAAGAAAGAGAAGGGTAGAAAACACGTCCGAAGTCTCGGGGTTCGGGATATCTCGTATTTTCAGGTGGACAGATAGTCATCAATTTAAGGTTCGGATCAAGAAGATATAATGAGTCTAGAGGCTGGTGGGACGTCCAGGTCTGGTGGCGTGCGCGTTCAGCGAGATTGGTAGAGAAACGAGGTGGAAGGTGGCTTTTGATGCGTCTGGCCTTCGGACTCCGCATGGATCTCTCATGGATCTCTCCTGGATCGGACGTGGACAGAAAGAGGTCGGCATAGATCTGACGCGATGAGCGCCGCTGCACTATAATATTAATGATGACTCGGTTGCCCCCATAGAGCAGCCTATCTATTTCGCTCTGTCCCGGACTGTCTTGTTCCTTCGGGATGCAATTTCTTCGATAATTCCGGCTCGCCGATCCGAGGTCGTTAATATTAATAAGCTGCTCAATATTAATATTGATAAGCACGCTAATGGCGACTGTGTTTCCGTTTCCTATGTCTCCGAATCTGATATACAGTGTCCACCTCGAAAAACCAATTCCCGATCTCTGTTCATATTTTTAACGCACCACTTCTGTGTACAGTGTCTTTCTTAATGTGTAGAATAATTCCATTGTACATGATCTTTTTCATTCTACGTGTGAATATGAACATTTATATGTATAATACCTCTCACAATAGATGTCATTCTTTAATCCTGATTACTCCGCAATAATAACTACAATGAACTTAGAACCATTATCTGCTCGAAGAATAATATGTATTCGAGCAGAGCTTTATTTTTCATTTAATTAATAATCATATTGATTGTTCTTCTCTACTTGCACAAATCAATTTTTATGTACCAGAATTATTTCCTTATGGATTAATTAATCCAATGAATCGCATTATTGCAACAATCATACACTATATATAACAGTCTTGATTTTTTCATTGAATCCTTGCAAAATTTTAAAATGTGACTACGCAGGATTTTATGAGAATACCTATCGATTGTACCAGTATTATTTTGTTTGGAGAAGTAGTCTTGTATCTTTCTCCTTTTTTTCTTTGTAAATACTTATGTAAAAAGGGCTTCTGCTCGTCTATAATAAATAATAATAATAATACTTGAATGTATAGCAATTGACTAAATGCCAACATATTCAATAATGTAAACCATATTGTGAACAATAAATTAAAAAATATTTCGCTTTAGTTTGTTGTATCTGGAGTTGTATCACTGCATCTGGTGGATGATACTCGCTGTTTTAAAAATTTCGTGGAGTGACTTATAAAAATTCAGGCCATGGAAATTTGCAGGAGCAGCGAAAATCTCGACGCAGGTAGATCGCCGACGATATGGTGCACCGCGGAAGAAATATGTCTCCATCCAGGGCCGTAATAAAGCGAACAGGGCAGCGGAATGTTGTCCGATCGCGAGCGCTAAGTTTCCCAATAAATCTTTCCGCGTGCTTCGTTTGCACATTAGTCACTGGCCGTTCGACTTGTTTTTGCGGGGCCGATGTCGGTGCATTTGCTGAAACTCCGTCGGAAACAGTGTCATCGGCTATTCCACGATGGCGCGGCACGATTAATGAGAGCCCCCGAGAAGCCGCCTCAGGAAATCCACTAGACTCTTAACGAGTGCATAAATATTTAACACGCGCGAGCTCGGGCGCGAGCGAGGAACACTCCGGTGCACCGTGCACGATGCACCGCGGCGCACGGTGCATCCGATGAAATTCTTCTAGCTTATGAACAATTATTTACCGTAGTTCGTCGAGCACCATCTTAATTACGATCTCCTCGCACTTGTTACTCGTTATTTATTTTTAGAAGCCCCGGCCCGGTGTAACATTACAACGCCGAGAGACATTAAGCACGCTTACAGTCGAATCTATCTTGCGACCGTGTGTGTGCTCGCTTCCCTCGTCATTTTTCTTCCGCCACGCTAATTGCTTTTTATGCTTTTTTATCCTATGAATCTTATTGTCGAGTCCTTGACTTTCGATTTCATTTCGTTGTTGTTCGTTTCAATATTTTTTCCACTGTACAGATTTCGATCTCGAACCGTTGCTGGTTTTGCTGTGATATTTTGTGTCACTTCTGTGGCACTTTCCACGAGTGTTTTTTCGTTTAAATGTTTCCTAATGGTACCGATGAAAAATTGCGCCGATTCTAATGTTATTAATTGACTGCGGAACTTTATGCAAATTGTTATGAGCAACTTTCCCGAGGCGAGATTCTGTTTTCTTCGCTAATGGACTCTGAAGCTGCATTAATTCGATCAATTTCGTGTTTTGTAAAGCCGCATGGTACTTTTATTTACCTCGTTGTACAAATGTTTTATCGGGCATGTATAGTTGATAAACAATTTTTGTGAAACTCTTCTGTTTGGAGGTTCGAGGAAATGATCGGTCATTCGATAGTCGAGGAAATGACTGTTAACGGCCTAGCACGCATACCCACATCCCCCTGTAAAATCCATCAAGTCAAGCCTAGAAAAATGTTCAGAATAATAATTAATTACGGGTTCTAGCCGAGCCAGGGGAAGGGAGAAAAAAATGGACTAACCAAGATGGTTCCGTCGTCTTACGTGACCATTTCTAGGCAGCTGGACCGGGAGGATGCCCAACCCACTGGCTCCGAACCTCGCCGCTCCTGAGACACGCGGGGAGATAATTAGTATTCTCAGAGAGGGACTGGCATTTTCGGTAAAATGGCGGCGCAGTAGAATGTCGGTCAGACCCGGGTTTCCCAAAACATTCCAAAAATACTCGATTCTCGCACAGGAATATTCTTGATACTCCAAAAAACGAAAACCACACTGTCTGCAAACATTAAGAACTACAAAATTATTTTTCACTGATATTCAACTTTTTCTATCTTTTAACCTTCAATCATTCCTCGTTTAAAAAAATGGTCGATGAAGAAGATTTTTCCTCGTTCTTGCCTTGTCTGATACATGATTTACACAGTAAATAATACCAAGGAAATACCAGGAGTAGTCTTTCAAAATTGAAAACTTACCCTATATATGTATCACTCAATTGAAAATTCAATAGTTTTTTGCAATTATCTCGAAAACTAGAACCAAGCACCGAGTAGTTGTAATGACAAAAGTTGTTCAAAATGTTGTCCTTGACAACATATGTCAAGGTCATCAGAGCTGCCTCCCCTAAACGTAAGGTTTACCAATAAATTAAATGTCTATTACAGTTCTCGTCAATTTAATAAAAAGAAACCTGACCCACAGCTTCCCTTAAGTCACCCTCCCTTAAAGAAATTTCTAACGTCTCTTCTTTCCAATTCTAACATCTCACAGCTTCACAGTGCCACGAGCAGCGAACAGGCAAGATGAAAAAAAAATCATTTCTGACAGCTTCCGTCAATCGTACGAACGTCGAGGTTGATAGTAACATCGATGGCTGGACATCAAGGTCTCCGTTACACGGGTCCTGTCCGCAGGCACCTGGAAATCGATTCCAACCGATTATTTTTGTTTCATCGTCGGGACTTGGTACACGGGACTGGTTCCCGCGCAATGGATTCCGGTAGATGTTCCGGCTGGTTCTCCACGATCGATCATATATTAGAAGGTAACGTACGAAGTGTTTCAGTACACCTACAATGCCCCGGAGACGGGACGATCCATCGTCAATGAACGTCGGAATTACACGGCTAAATGAGATTCTAGCGGCGGTATCAAAGTGGCAGCAGGTGGTCAGGGCCACGGCCATTTTTCCCGGCTGGATACGGTTTGCTGACTGCCTCGCGTTCTACCAACCCCACTGTCTTTCCTACCTCGTTGTCCTTTTGTTTGCTGGGATCGTACATGCTCCGCGGGAGAAACCGATGCATTCAGCTTTTCGAAGTTTTATCACCTTTGTCGTGCGATTACAGCGAGAAACAACATTCTACCTCTTTAACAATTTCTTTGAAATAATTACAAGAGGCACACGTTTCTAGATTATCGTCCTTGCGTTGGTCAGTCAACATTCATTTCTTAGAATTTTTCTTATGAGAAATTTCTCAGCTTCCGTACTGTTGGATCGAGTAATTATCCCCACCTACTAATCGCAACTTCGCTATCTGTTTGGGAGTACCCTCCGCTGGTACCACGGACGGGGGTGCGTAAACGTAACGTAACCTTTTCGATAAAATCAGGTATCTTGAGCACCCCAGAGACTTTAAAAAAATTATTAGTGTATACATACGAAAAGAGGCAAGGGGTTAAAGTACCCTTAAAACGTTAGCAATTAAGTTTCAAGACGTAACACTCGTTCCGCCAATAATACCGGTACACTCCGACAATATAAATTCCTCGGGGCGCTATGTTTTGGCCGCGCATGCGCGAAAAATTGGGGCTTCAATCGGAACACTGCTCCCACTACGTTACATTGGCGTATCCCTACCCCGCGACCCGCTATCCACATACTGCTAGGGAGGGGGGGGATACGCCCAATTCCATTTCTGTTCTTTGCTTACACGCAACGTCGCTATCTGGGTAAGACTACATTGTACCTTCGTGACGTCACGCGGATTCTGACTATAGTATTACCCCCACTGGCCAATGGCTTGATCTTCACAATCTGATTCGTTGTCTCTCCAAATCAAAACCTTTGTCGTTATCATATCAGGATGTTTGTTACATTTCACCTTACTATGTATTATGCCGGCATGTAGTCAGCACGTGGTTATAATAACAACTCTTAAATCATTTTTCACTTAGCAAGTAAGTTTGCCCATAAAACCATTGGTTTTTCGTCTTTTCTTTCCTTTTTGCATTTTAACACGGAATTAAACTTGAACTATATCATTTACATTCATCAATTATATATTTCTTGAAAATGGTCTTAAGCTAGCAGAAAATATCAATTCATTTATTTACAATTTGTCGATCGAGATAAAAGGAAACAGTTATTACCCCCAGCATTCCACCCTTAAATCCGTGGATCCGGCGACACTGGTTCCAGTACACTTACAGCCGCCTGGTGTTAAAATTGCGTTGGTCAATTTCTGAAATGTCCAACGTAACCGTTCCCACTCATTTTCAGCCCGCATCACGCCGCACGCGCACCTGGCATTAAAATTGTGGCATCCTCGTTCGCCCATCGAAGCGCTGCCTCTTCTGTTTCATGGCCGGTGAGTGATCCGGGGTCCGGCGGCTGATTGTGGGTCTAGACTCTGGGTATAAATTCGCTTGGTCATCAGCCGACCGGGTACAGTACACCGCCAATGGCCTAACAGTAACTTTCTCTCTCTCCTTCTTCGTCGTTCACCATACCCGTCTCGGTTCTTCCGTATTTACGTGTAGGCGAGCCACGAGCACGTGCACCGTTCCGAATAACGAACGCTTATTAGCCGGCTACCATTTGCGTCCGATTCACCTGATGAGCAGCATTCTCGGCCGATATCCTGCATTGTGGCGGCGAATCAATTGGCGGCTCGACTTTGGCTGTCGACGCCGCCTGTCAACGACCTCTTCCTCACTCTTCGCTCCGCGCGAGTTAAGAAGCTCGATGAAAGAAGTATCAACGCGTAAAGAAGATCAAAGATGCTCGGAGCCGTAAATTGCGCGGCTTCAGACAGCGTTAGACGCCCCTCTTCATACACTCGCCGGGCCATTCGGAATGTCTAGCTGAAATTGAAATCTGGTACGCTTTTCAAAATTCTTTCAAGTTTTACGGATATATTCGAGCGCAGCGGCCAAACGGTTTGATTCTCGGCCGTCCCGAACGAGCCACGGCTCCGGTATTAATGGCGCTACGTCGCGTCGGTACCATTTCGAAGCGATTCACCTGATGAGCCTCATTCTTGGTCCCATAATCGGCCCCTATACTTGGATGTGGGATCACTCCGGTAAATCCTCCGCACACCACTTCTTCCCTCTGCTCGTGAAGAAGCCGAGAAACGCGCGCGCGCCCCACGATGACTAATGACGGACATCGTAAGTCACTCACAAATTGAATTAAACGCGACTGTAAAACCGTGACGCGGCGCAAACAATCAACCCGCTATTCATTGTCGGATGGTACCGCAGCTTGCATCATTGTCTTCCGCGGATTCGGGGGTAGTTTCGGTGGCTCTTGGCCAGCGAACTCGTTTGGATCATCGATCGGGACGCCTGAACGCTGGGTGCAAATTGAGACAGCATGATTTCGACATTTCCGATGCCTGTAGGTTGCGTACCACAATTTTGGATTAACTCTATTTCGTTTAACGCTGTAATGGAATGATGCAGAAACCATATTCTGCCAACAAGGTCGACGAATCGGACAACTCTGCGGGGCCGTCTCCGTTGACAGGGTCATCGGGCATTATCTCGAGTATCCGAGACATCTCGCGAGCAGGAAGATGGCAGTGACGGAGAGAAAGGGAACGAATGGTCGAGCTCGAGAAAAGTATGGTAGTGGTGAGTGGGTGATACACGTTGATCGCGAGAGAAGGAGAGAGACTAGGGGGCAGAAAGGATACCGGGGGAGAAAGAAATAAGGAACGGTGGAAAGAAATGAAAGGCTGTCAGAGGTGAGGAGAAAGGAGCGAGGGGAGTGGAGGGGCGAGTGGAGGCAGAGAGGCAGAGAAAGAGCTCTAGGAGGGTATTAGTTGGTCTGAAGGGTGGATGCGAAGAAAGAGAGTTCCCTCTTTCTTATATATTTTTTCTTATATTCTTCGGCGTTCCTTGGGAAAAGTTTGTTGTTTGAAGCAGCGCTCTGCCTCTCGCGATCATTAATCATGCCGAGTTTTGGTTTGACTAGCAGCACCGCCGGCATGGCTCCCTCTCTCCCACCACCCTCCCCCTCTCTCTCTCTCTCTTTTTCTTTCTCCTTCTCGGAGCAGTTCGTTCCTGTTACGCCGTGTTCCTTCGGCTACGCCAACCTCGAGGCTTTCTACGGAGAAAGAAAGAGGGTAGTTTCCAGGGGTAGGGGTAGTTTCTACCCCCACTGAACATCCCCCAATCTCCTGCCACCCTGTCTCACCGTGCCCCCCTACGTACGAAGACGCCGTCTATTCGGAAATATCATAGAGGGGTGCCACCGTAGAAAAGCAAACCCTCCCTCCGCGTTTCACCCTTCTCCTTCTCTTTCAACCCCTCACCGTCGAACGTTTCGCCTCACCCTTGACCAACCTCGCCGATTTCTTTCTGCGCGGAAACCTCTCCTAGATGACAATAATAGATTCGGGAACTTTCGCCGAGCTACACACCCCCTGTCATCCCCCTGAACGCTTTGTGGGTCGAGCATGGAGACCGTTTTTCGGGGAGGCAGTGGATTGCGTTGGAAAATGGAATCACGGAGGACTGATCGTTCGCTGTTGCAGAATTTCATCTGGAAATTTTTTGAACAATCATGTATTTTTCATTTTCTTGCTCTCTTGGGTATTTTTCAGCACCAACATTTGTTTCTTCTTTAATAATTCTAGTGATTCAATCTTCGAATATATTTTACGATCTATTCGCATTTCTTGCTGAATGTTGTAATGTTTCGAGTGGTTGTATAATGTCTGTTCCCGTTTGGAAGATTAAATTCTTATTAAAACCAGGCCAATCACGTATTTTTCACTATCTTGCTCTTGGGTTTTTCAGCACCAACATTTGTTTCTTCTTTAATAATTCTAGTGATTCAATCTTCGAATATTTTTACGATCTATTCGCATCTCTTGCTGAATGTTGTAATGTTTCGAGTGGTTGTATAATGTCTGTTTCCCGTTTGGACGATTAAATTCTTGGTCATACCATTATTAAAGTGAATTATGATTGTTAAAACCAGGCCAATAAGTTTATGGTTCCCGTAATGCTTTTAGAATGTCTTATCGTACTGAAAACTCGGTTAATGTAGTATCGAAGCTGGTGTAACGAGGTGTGTTAACGTGTTTCGTGCCCCGCACTGCAAGTAGCTTCGGCTGTGTGTCGAGCAATAACATTACAATGGAAATAGGGAGCGAGATTATAAACTGCAATATTTTATGACCTATTAGCAGTGCCGGGGTATATCAGATGGAACACGTTTGATACACGAGAGAGTGAATAGAACATTTTTCAGAGCCTCCTGACTGTCGTGACCTTTGAAACCCGGGGGGAAGCCATGTTTGCTCCCTTTACACGAATCGAGGATAGCTTAACACACTTTCTACTGGAAAATAATTTTACTCTTGGAAATATTTCTATGTTCGTAAAAAAAACATTTTTAAAAAATATATTTTTTGACACGTCCTCATCCTGGAACCTTCCTGATTCTAGAATAACAAAATGAGACTTACCGAAAATCGTTCTTTGACGAAGAATTATATTATATATCAACTGATGAAATTATTTAATTCAACAAGTGGGGGGCTAACTTCTAGGAGGCTCTTCGTCAGACAGTCTGAGCCGCTCAGACTCCGCGTTCAGAGGCTGAAGAGGATTCGCGTGGCTCGCAGAGGGTGCCGATGAACCGGAAGAGGTCCTGAGACTGGTCCCCGGGCTTGTGGCAAGGGAATCGACCGATTTCGATCCCATCGCGTGGACAAACGGACGTGACGATAGCCGGCGATCGCGCCGATGTCTACCGAAGCGGTCGATGGAGGGACCAGATGAAACGTACGAGTTATAATAATCCGTGATAGCAACGGTGGCGATGTCGTGGAGCGGAGGAGCGGCCGTGCTGTCACAAAGGCATGCGCCACCCACCTCGACCTGGACGCTCACATCGTTAATCAACTGCACCGGGACCCCTAACTTTCGAGGCACCGATCCACAGGTACGAGAGGCTTCGCCAAACTCGACGGCGTTGCGTGAACGTGCCTTTAAATAGACCAATGGGATTCACCCCGCGGATAACTCGCATGTTGTCTTCTGAACCCCCCTCATTCTCCTTGACAATCCTGCAAATGTGTCTTCTCCACTTTATCAACCTCCTGGCTCTGCCATAGGTCCGTTTTCTTAGACTGCGGATTTTATGCGCTTATGACGGAAATGAGTAGATGCAATTTACAAGAGAAGTTGGGGACGTAAAGGCGGTGAATCAATTTATTAAAATTATTATATAATAGGAATAAATATTCGTTTACCGATCTCTAACTGCTGATGTTGTCTTCCGAACCCTTCTTCATTCTCCTTGACAATCCTGCAAATGTGTCTTCTCCATTTTATCAACCTCCTGGCTCTGCCATAGGTCCGTTTTCTTAGACTGCGGATTTTATGCGTTTATGACAGAAATGAGTAGATGCAATTTATAAGAGAAGTTGGGGACGTAAAGGCGGTGATTCAATTTATTAAAATTATAATAGGAATAAATATTCGTTTACCGATCTCTAACTGCTGATGTTGTCTTCCGAACTCTCCTTCATTCTCCTTAACAATCCTGCAAATGTGTCTTCTCCATTTTGTCAACCTCTTGGCTCTGCCGTAGATCAGTTTTCTTAGACTGCGGATTTTATGCGTTTATGACGGAAAGGGGTAGATGCAATTTACAAGAGAAGTTGGGGACGTAAAGGCGGTGAATCAATTTATTAAAATTATAATAGGAATTAAAATCCGATTACTAACTGCTGATGTTTCCCTAAAATGATAAATGGGGACTTTATTAAAGGATCTGGCCTTTGAGGTTCACCATCATGGGAAAAGGATTATACGGGTGGATGCAGAATAAAAATTGTTGCAAGAAGTTGATGTCGAGCAGCCCCGCGGAAAACTGGCATGTTGTCTTCCGAACCCTTCTTCATTCTCCTTGATAATCCTGCAAATGTGTCTTCTCCATTTTGTCAACCTCTTGGCTCTGCCGTAGATCCGTTTTCTTAGACTGCGGATTTTATGCGCTTATGAGAGAAATGAGTAGATGCAATTTATAAGATAAGTTGGGGACGTAAAGGCAGTGAATCAATTTATTAAAATTATAATAGGAATAAATATCCATTTACTGATGTTTTCCTAAAATGAGAAATGGGGACATTATTAAAGGCTCTGACCTTTGAGGTTTAGCATCATGGGAGAAGGATTATACGGGTGGATGCAGAATGAAAATTGTTGCAAGAAGTTGATGTCGAGCAGCCCCGCTACTCTGTTTGATATTAATCATAACGGGATGCACTGAGAGCATGTTCGAATATTCAGTAACCCGTAACTGGAGTTGCATCCATGATGAATTGTACCTTTTCCATCGGTGCATACGATGCTGACTATCGCGTCGCGAGGAGTCTGGGAAAAATATTAGTAAGACTTGCAGCGCTTCGACTCTTTCCGAACGTGTTCAGCGTTATCTCGTATACGATGGGTAACAGTGTTGCGTGTCCTCCATCATTTTTTAATCGCGACAGAGGCTTCTGGCTTTCTGAGCAATGTATGCGGTGAACCGCCATTTTGTTTCTGTCAGAGTAATTGCCGAGCAGGTAAAGCGGGGTGATGTAACAAATGTATAGCCAGTGGAAAAGAAAATTAATAGGTCTAATTCGAAGGGGATGAAACAACAATTTAAAGATGTTACGTTAAGGGCGGCGTCTAATGTTTTCGCGGACGCACTCGCGCAACTAGTGTGCGTGCGACACACGCAACCACATATATAGGTACACGAGAATTACAAGGGTACGGGAAATTACTTCTGTATTCGCAGTAATGCAAAGACTGGGTTTCTTATTAGTCAAAATCGGTAGATGAAAGATCAGTCTATTCTGGAAAGTATTTCAAAAGCCCTACTTTTTACGTTTACTTTTTACGCCCTTGTAATTCTCGTGTACCTATATATGTGGTTGCGTGTGTCGCACGCACACTAGTTGCGCGAGTGCGTCCGCGAAAACATTAGACGCCGATCTTAATCGCGGCTTTTCAAGATGATTATGTTTAAAAGTGAAAATACGTTTTTATTTAACCTAGGTTTCTACGATACACTCGAAAAATTCTACGGAATGGAAATATTTTAAATTTTGAAGTAGCTTCAAGTGCAGAGGGTTAAAATGAAGTATTCACCTTTCCAGAATTGAAGGGTTCGGAATGTGCTTTTACATTTCTCAATAATACAAAGATGGGGGTTTTCAATAATCAAAAGCGCTAGATAAAAGATCAATCTAGACCGTTGTATCTCTCAAATCTCCTACTTTCACAATATCATAAATATTCGACAGGAAAAATGGTTGAACTGAGAACATTTCTTAAAGCGATGAAATATAAATTTTTATATAAATATTCCCTTAAAAATAGAGGGAAGAAATGAACGTATTTTTGGTTTATAAAAATAGGGTAGGCGAAATCAGTGAGGCGACCCGCTCCGAAACAACCCCGATAGGATTCATTTTGCGAAATGAGTCGGGTCCAGCGGCGACGGGAGGAGAGAGTCGAAGAGAAGGCGGGTAAAAAGGATAAGGGTCGATCTGACGAGGGTACCTACCCTATATTGGCAGGCGTGGCCGCGGGTTACAGGGTGCGAGAGAGCTTCGAGGGATCGCTGATTGGTTCTCTTCGAACGGAATCGACTGGAACGGACGGAGAGGAGACGATAAGAGGCCGAACAAAGCTAGACAAAGCAAAGGCGAACGGTTTCCGCGCGCGGCTTCTATGAAAAGCCGAGTCGTCGGAGGGGTCGAAATACTATTCCCTATCGCGGGATGGAAGGAGGGACGATACCCTTATTCACCCTTAATAAAATGCGCATTTATACGAGGTCTCTCCCGTAGACCCGATATCGGCACGGAATTTGCAACGAGATTCGCTGGCTTAACCGGGACACCCGGTCGCTGATTAAATACAGGACGGATTCTGCGCCCGATCTTCGGCTGAATTTAAATTGATAGATCATTTTTCTTTCCTCGAATCTCATCCTCGCGACACATGCTCGCGCGGTTCCTCGCTGCGAAGACACTCCAAAGAAATATGTAGGAATTCCCAATTGTTGATTTTTTATTTTAGAAAATTTCATGTTTTGTCAGAGGACAACATTCTGAACAACTTTTGTCATTACAACTACCCAATGCTCGGTCTTAGTTTTCGAGATAATTGCAAGAAACTGTATTGAATACTGTGTTGAATTTTATGTATTCGCGACCAGAAAATTCAATTTAGTACTAGCAATAGTTTTTTGCAATTATCTCGAAAACTAGAACCAAGCACCGAGTAGTTGTAATGACAAAAATTGTTCAGAATGTTGTCCTTGACAACATATGTCATCGGAACTGCCTAAACGTAAGGTTTACCCAGACAACTTTTGTTTCGCATAAAAATCCGCAGTCTCTTTGACGAGTTTAAAAAAGATTGGAAGAGTGTGCTGATTGTTAATGACGTACAATAAATTTTGCATTTTTTCAATATGTTGTATGCGAAAGGAATCCCTGTGGATCGATGTTCCAAGTTAGAATGCGCCAGGCAGAAACATCTGAAACGTGTCAAGAAATCCGCAATGGCGGGTCGAGGAAGGACGTCGAAATTTCTTTGACCTATTTCAACGTCGGTGCACCGCTGTGGAAGCTACCACCCTGGATGCTTTCCTCGGCTAAGAAAAAATTCGATTCGCACGGTAATAAATCACCGTGGTAGGATTGCAACCCTTTGGCTCGGCCACGGGCTGTCTGCAGGCTACCGAAGGCCCACGGACGCCATTCTACACGGCCGAGGGCACTGTAGGCTACCGATGATGCCACAATGAGGTTCCGTTCCGGTTGATTACAATCGGCGTTATTTACGGCCCGTAAATTATTCAAATTTACACCGAAGAAAGTCTATTTGCCTATCTTCCTCCTCCGCAACCCTTTTGCACATTTCTCCGTCGTTGCTTTACCGTTTTCACGTTTTCCCTTTCAACGCGCGACACGCTGGCCCACGTTTTATCTGCACTTCGCATCTCTTCGTCACGGAAACCTATGATCGTGTCCGCTGAATTCGAATAACGGTACTTACGAAGCTTCTCCGCGCGATGATTGACTCGCAATGAGATGACTTATGCATCGACAGGGAGTATCGAGTCCTGCCGATGTACTGTTAACCCCCTGTTTTATTAGTTCCATCACAGTTATGTCGATTATACAGCTTCTTTATCATTTCTTTGATATTTCAGTCTACAAGGATCCACGTACAACCAGATTTATCATCAGCGAGAACGCAGTTCAACATTGAAACTAATAATTAATTAGACTGCGGATCTTAATGCATTTACAGCAAAATATTTTAAATTGAAAATACACGAATCCTCTGTCAAAATCATTAACAGAGGAAATTAAGGTCGGAATCATTAAGACAATTTATTTTGCATACAGATATCCACAGTCTACTAATAACTAATTATAACTGTGATAAATTCCAACAACCCAGAAATAGAAAATTCATTTTCATCATCTTCTTCATCAACATGTAATGTTTTCACAGATAGACAAATTAAATTTTATAGATCGGTAAACAGTTTTATGGACCGGTGGATTTTTCCGGTGATAATTGAAGGGTTTTTTCGCGGAGATTACGGTTGTCCCAGATTCACAACGGGAACAGAGAACATCGTTGGGGAAGAAGAAGCGCTTTGGCAGCGGGCGAGGAACAGTCACGATGATCCATCCACTTCGTCGGGCCGAACGGGACTCTTTAAAGTTTCCTCCGGGAAAGTTTGATGAGTCTATCGAACGCTATTATTCCGTACCCCCTTCCTATCGCCCTCCTTCCGCGTTCTTTAATCATTCAAAGCGAATCAATCACCTATCCGGGATCGCCCTCCGTCGCTCGGCGTCGTCGTCGTTCTCGAGACCTCTCGCGACTCAAGACCTGGCATGAACGACGTTATCAAACCAGACCATTTCCCCGTGGTTCGCTTTCGTTCTCCTTCTGACAGTTATGAAAATGTTGCCGGGGATCGGGGAAATGGAAACTGTCGTAGGATTGTGTTCCCTCGAATCCTTGTTCGATCATTTCTCAAAAAATGCGGGCGCGAGCCATTTCTACGGATGGAAATCTGGTGGGAACGGAAATGACAACAGTTTATAACCTTGTTTGTTTCATTCGTGTATTCTTTATGTAAAACATGATCCATATCGAAATTCTTGTGATTGCGGTGGCTGTGAAAAATTCATAAAGTGTTAATCGTAAAGGATTAAATGTTGTGGAAATGGAAAATGAAATTATAGTGCTCAGTAGGTTTAGCTTTAAAAAAAACTTTTTGTAATTATTTACTTTAGGGGCTTCCTCACCGTTTTTTTTATCACCTTGAAATATATTGTCAAGGTTATCATTCTGAACAACTTTTCCCTATACATTTTATTTTTTTATTTTAGTTTTTGAGATATTCGCAAAAAACTATTAATAGTATATTGAATTTTCTCACTTGGATTTTCGTATATAATAATTTAGGTAACAGTTTTTTGCGAATATCTCGAAAACTAAAATTGACAACATATTTCAAGGTCATCAAAATCGGTGAGGAAGCCCGTGAAGTAATGAATTTCCAATTTTTTAAAAACCACCCTTATATTAGAATGCAGTAAAAAGGAGAAAATATCATTTTTAGATATTAGTGACTATAAATATTATTTTCTCCTTTTCAGTGCATTCTAATGTAAGCGTAGTTTTTCAAAAGTTTTTTAAAGAGCAGAATCTCATCCTACGATGAATATTTCAAGTTTCTAGCTCATCGGGAAAGGGTTTAAAATTCGATTTCAAGATTGAACACATACAACAACGACAACTCGGCAAGCTAATATAAGCGTGGTAAAAAAAGGGACGATTGAATGAATTTGATCGAAAAGTCGCGATCGCGGAATGGCGATTTCGTCCTTCGGTTTCGCGGTCCGAGAGGATCGCAGCGATAAATATCGCGCACCTAGTAGGAAAGACGGGATGAGAGATAGCGGTACTGCTTGCGGAGGGTTATTGTGCGTCGATCGGTTACGGCTCATCAGCTGCTGTAACTTCTATCTGAAGCTTCAGCGAGAAGGTTCGGAGGTCCCAAGGCGCCAACTATCGTCCTGCACCGCCTTCACCATGTTTCCCACCTTTTCCTCCACGTTGTTCCGTACCTACCATTCTATTCTGATCGCTGTAAATCTTCAAATTATCAATAAACACCACAAATTACCTGGCTCGTGCTGCCACGACCACCGAGTGCTCGGACTATGGGGTCCCCGGTGGCTCGTAAAAGTCCGAAACATTTTTTCAAGGAGAATACAATCTTACACAGTGTGTTGCATTTTCCATTTTGCGTTGTTCGGCGAGTCCTTTGAATCCTCGAAGCCAGCAGGTATCCCTATGTTTCCATTCGTCCACGTTTCTTTTGGGATATGGTAATTTGGGACCAGGACCTCGCTGAAAAAGAGGTTCCGGCTGATTAATAGACGATGAGAATCCAGAAATTCGTTTACAATGGCCTAGCAGCCTCTGCAAAAATAAATTAGCTGAAAACAAAATTTCGTTAGCTTGTTCAACAGAAAAATGTATAAAATGGTTCTTTAACGACTCAACAATTTGACAATCTTTGTTGTTCCCTATTATTATGTAATCATCAACCGTAACCCTCTCCACAAGTAACATGTAAGATCCATTCCATAATGACTAATGACCATTAATGACCTAGCTGTTAATATGGCTATATTAAAATAAATCATAAATAAATAATAAATAAGAATTATTTTATCGGCGCAAGGTTCGATCATATTCTATGAAACTTTGTAGACGAAACACCACCTTCTTTTCTTTTATTATTAAACATTTTCATAGCAAACGTGGTCTCGAACCAGATCCCCCATGAATCTACACGTTTGGGTAATCTTACAAATTCATTCTCATTTATTATCTGAATATTTACGATCAACCAACAAAAATCCTTCATAAATAAATTTGACAATTTTACCTTCCGTTGAATCTTTCAGGTAAGATTGGTATTTGAAGAAATCGTGGATGAACAACTGGTTGTTTAAGCCTGTGTTCAAGCAGATAAGTATTGATCGGCGCATTGAAACGTTTAAAATGTCACAGGATCGACGCGCGATCGTTGCGCCATTCTCGATCACGGTGTACATATATTTATCGAAGAACTATCGTTGCCCATTCTTACGTAACGCCGAGTACACAAGCCTGTCAAACGATACATGTAAAGTTAGCTTGGATCAGCCGCGCGAGAAGCACACGCTTTAATTCGGAACCATTAGCGCGCGGCGAATCGATTGCGATTTTCTATCGGGCCGGGTTACGGCCCCGGTTTTTGAAAAATGAGACGCTCTCCGGCTCTCAAAAGTGGTCCTAAAACGCTTGAAAAAATGCCGACAATGTGAATCCATTAATCTCTTCGGGCAGAGCTCGCGCTCCCGTCACCTCTCTTTCTTCGTTTCTCTCTATCTTGCTCTCCTGGACCTGCCTGGCTGCCTCCAGGACATCCCTTTGCACTTACCACCTGGAACAACAACGCTTTTCCAGAACGCCCGGACGATTTACTCTCGCGCGTTGCGTTCCACGTGGCCGGACGCTTTCGGTGGACATCGGGAGCATACTACGGGAGCCATCTTGAGCAATTGGTAGTCTGGAAATGGGGAAATGGGGTTTGGGAAAAATTTGGGACTCGGAGAAAAGATGTAGTGTCAGGGACCATCTGATTCAGCTTGGAAGAATTAAATGTACAATGATTCTCGCTAAATAACTTTTTCAATATTGGACCATACGATTTGAACTTTTTTGAGAAGTTGGAACAATTGGTTTGCTACATAACGTGAAAAATTTTTTGGAGAAAATTGCACGTCGTCAACATCAAATTGTGTTTTACTTTCCTTTATTTAAAAAATGTTTACAGACGTAATTATATATTTTTTGATAATGGTCTTAAACTAGATCGGAACGTCGAAAAAAATTATAATAATTTGCAAAACTGCTTAGTTAGTAACATAGGATCGAATCTGTGCGCCGAAAATATCAATTTAGTTATTTACAAGTTGTCGATCGATATACCGGAAATAATTAAAAAAATGTACTTTGAAAATTTAGAGAACAGTTTCATAAATAAATCTGTTATTTTTCTATGTTCGTGTAGACGAAGCATTAATATTTTGACATTTTCAAATAATTTCAGGATATATCTAATTTGAGATCTACAACAGTTGGCTGTACTAACTGCAGGAGAATTAAACAAATGTCTCCGTCGCAAAGATACCTGAATGTTTAAACAGCAATATCGTAAAGTAGAGAATGTACGATTTACGGTTGTCCGTGCTGCATCTTCAGACGCACCGCCTCCAGTCGGGATAATTAAAGTCGAGCTGCTATATGGAGGCTGAAATATTACCGGGTACTTGACACGTCCAGACTAGGCAGTGGGTAACCTCTTTACCTCCTTTTCTTGGTCTGTATAGACTGCTGCAGAACCATATTATTATATCCCATACGTGGACTGTGAATTTCTATGCATTTACGACGTATGTAAATTTCTAACATTGAATACTAATTTTCCTTCAACCGACAAACATCGAGACTTGAGAAATAAATCGTTTCTCCGTTTGAATTGCTTCGAATTAATCAAATAAAATATTCAAAAGGATTTCAAATAATCATTAATAATTTTATCAAATAGCTGGTTATACAAATAAAGTTACACACGTCTGTGTTTCAACCACCACATGTACTACGTCAATATTTCGTGTAGAAAATTGTCCCCAGGAGTAGAACTCGATATAATAAGGCGAAGAGTTGATTAAGACAGCGGAAAGGACAAGATCGCAAGTTTCTCCGAGTCGGAGCTGTCGCCCGTGTCGAATCGCGAGCAGGGGAACCGTTAGACGAAGGGTGGAGCGTGTAAACGTCCCTTGGTCGTTGATTACCGTCCGAAGCAGAAGAAAGAACGAGGTAACTGGGTGAAGGTCGGCCTGTATCCGTGACCCGACAATTACCATTCGACGCCCTTCGGTCTCGTCTTTCCGAAGACAGTTTGCATACACCGAAAACGCTGCCGCATTGTTCGGAAAGGGCCCCGGACATGGAACGTCGACCCATAAACGTTCCCCGAGCTAATTGCTTTCGAACGACCTACTGAGATATCCTCCTTCCCGTTGCCAAGGTCCTTCAATATCCTTCGACAGCCACTCTCCGTGCCGGAAGAACCGATCAAGTTCTCCATGTTCCAACGAAATCTCAGAAACTTTTCAAATTTAATCTGCTGTTGGAAAATTAGCGTTGCGCTGTTCTAAACTCTATACAATGATTCAGAAAGGAAATGAAAGTCTAGGTACCCTCTGTACCTTGCAATTTATGGTGTCGCTCGACTTCGAAAAGGGTTAAGGATCTTGGATCCTTCTGGCTAGAACACACCTGTTTTATTTATCTTCTGAAATGCTTAAAGAAAACTTATACAAATGGTGGGGGTTGACTATAGTTACGACCCTAGTACGGTCAGGTATTAACCGTAATCTTACAATTTAGGAGTCATCTTAAAATTACCCTTTAAATTGTAGATAATAAAACTCAAGACGAAATACAATTATAGCACCAGCAAATTTTATGATACCTAAAGACCCGCAGTCTACCTACAACAGTGAAGGCAAGCTAAAGTTGCTACGAAAGGACCAGTGAAAAGAGCGTGGACAATACTCCAACAAGACAATCGTAATCCCATAATATTTATGCCTTCTCCACTTACCCTCGTGGTAGCCCTAGAACCCTTTTCCATTCTCCACCCTAACCTGAAAACCGCTGGAAAATTTAACAATCATCGCCGGGAATATCTTAATTAGTCCGTTCGGTCAAAGCCTCCATGCTCCAACGAAATCCCAGAAAAGTTAGAAATTTTATTTGCCTCAAGAAAATCTGGAAAAGAAGAAAAAAAATTGAAATAAATCTCGTATGAGATTTTCTATAATAAAAAAAAAATCTGAAAAATCCCAAACGATACTGCAGAATTAAGATCCAGTCGGAGGACGACTCCGTTGGATTTCGGTCCAGGATCAAAAGGATGTCGCGCTAATTCTGGTCGCTGACGATTGCTCAAGGAGTCCGCGAGGAGCCTCTGAATCAGTTTTACGACTCACTGCGGCATTATTCGCGATGGTCGGCACCGAACTGGCAACGTAATCCGCGTTTATAGCGGATTTTTGCTCGGTCGATGCGGGGTCTTCTTCAGGAACAGTTCGGTTCACGCAAATTGCTTTCGAGCACCGGTGTCAGGTGGTAATTGCCGGTGGGCCCCGGGGTCGTGGGTCGCGTTAACGTCGTTACCATCCTGGCGGACCGATAATTACCGCACTCCTGGTCCCACTTTTCTTTCGTTTTTCTTCGCGCGCCGCGTTCGAACTACTGTTGGCCGAGCAGCTGGAACTTTCACTCGGGGATCATAGTGTTTGCTCGAACGTTTCTGCCTCGGAACTGTTGTCGGCTTCTTGTTTCGTGACGGTGAAACATGTGTTTTCATCGGTCCACCAAAAAGCTTCGCGCTCTTGTCTCGCACTCGAGAAGATTCCGTCAGGGTTGCGTCTGTCGGGCTGTCAGGGGTGACGCTGATCAGTCAACGTGCCACTGACACTCTCGTGGTTCTTCTGCCGTTCTCCTTCAAACGATTCTCACTAAAGTCAAAGGGATCGAGTGCTACAGCATTTTGTACGACAATTTGTACGGCTTAAAGGGTGCACTAGAGAGTTTTGAGTGTTGCTGTCAATAGATATTAAATTTTGTGTTTTCAGCGCAGGGTTCGATCATTGATAGACAACCAGCAAGTTTGCAAATTAATTTAACTTAACGTTTCGATCCCTGTATACATTTTTGGGTATGCAAAATAATACACTTGTGCCAAGAATTGAAAAAATATTGCTACACAGCTGTGTAAAAATACCATAGAGAAAAAAATTGTAACACACGTACTTGCTGTGGCAACAAAAAAATGTTTTTCAACTGAACAATGACGAGTTATAGGAAACTAAGTTTTCGTCCATGGTAGCAGATACGTAACTGGAGCTTGTGCTACGTAAACTTGAAAAATAGTATGTTTTATGGGACGACTTCGTTCTATTGGCCTGTTCGAGAAACTCTTTTATTTCTCCTTTAGTTGGGTGACTAAATGAGGATGATAAATTTGAAAGATTAGAATTGTCTGAAAACGAAATTGATAGAGGTTTTCGCTTCTTGATGGACGTCGACGAAAATCGACCAAAATTTCCTACTCCCACGAAAATATTTAGATGAGACAATGAAACGAAGAAGATTCGTTTGATTGATTGAAAGGGGAGTATATTGTAAATCGTGTACGAACGTGGAAGGTTTTGAAAAAGGATCCCCGAACCAGATCGTCCTCGTTTCACCGTCTCATCCGGTCGATCCTGATCCCCGTAGACGGGACGGACAACGGAGAAAGGATCAAAAGGGTGACAAGCGAGCCATTCGAAGGTCGACCTCGATACCTCGGGGTCCCGAGGTGCACAGGGATGTCCCTAGGAGGACACGGTCCCCCTTTTCCCGTCGACAAACACGGGATCGTGACTCAGCAGCGAAATAGAATCTCCGGAGACTCATGCTTTCCGCCCCGAACGGATCCGCTGCCAACACCTCGACGCAGAATACATGCGAAAATAGCCGGGGATCTCCGCTATAGCATCGGGAAACAGCAAGGAGGACCCACGCCTGAATTCCACCGTGAACCAAATCGAATTCTAGCGATGGACCGCGTGTTGGACGAGTTTGTAAATATTTGGAATATCTTGGAAATTGCAGACCGATCGGTCCCCGAAGACTCGCGTACCGAAATATTTTGATTCTTGTTTGCCATCGATTCCCGAAGAGTTTTATGTTCTCCTCTGTTCGTTTTATGGGTTCTGAAAACCATGGTACTCTGGGGAGTTGCTGGATTTTTGCAGAGAAACTAGTCATTATTTTTTAATATTCCTCTGCAACTGAATATTGTACATAACTAAATTGATATTTTTCGGAGCACAGATTCGATCCTATGTTACTAACTAAACTGTTCTGCAAATTATACTTTATATTATATTTTATTTTATATTTTATATTATATATATTTCTTGATAATGGTCTTAGACTAGACCGAAACAAGTTGAAAAAAGTTCAAATAATTTAAAAAACTGCTCAGTTAATAACATAGCATCGAATCTGTGGGCCGAAAACATCAATTTAGTTATTTACAAGTTGTCGATCGAGATAAAAAAAGAAACAGTGAATATTGTATACGTCGTAAGCCTGCAACGAGAGAAAGTCACTTTTAATTTCCTTTTGAAGCGGAGGAAAGCCCCTGGGAAATGAAAATAGACGTACCGAGATAATTGGCTCGGCATTCCTAGACTGATTTCAAGAAAAGTGGACACCGAGTCTCCGCGGAAGAAAAAAAAAGAAGTCGAAGGCAGCGAGTAAATCATCATCAGGGTGCGCGAGAGAAGAACGTTCGCATGAAGAACGACGTCCCCGCGCGAATGCGGCGAGGCGAATCGAACCACACAAGCCAGACACACGAAAACACACCGGCGAATAATCACAGTCGGTTTTTGCACGGTCGAGGGATCATCCTCGACTGTCAGAACGCTTTCCCGTGGAAACCCGTTTCGTTGGAATTCCCCTGGGCTTCGAAAGAGTCGCGGAACCACGACGAGTTCCGTCGTGATAATGATAAATGGCCACGCAGTAGTTTACGATTTAATATCAATCTCGGGCCGAGCGGCTGCTTATTATCGACCATTAGTAAAGTTTTAATAACGCAATACACCGCGGTTGGCCCGGGCACCAGGGGTGGGGATCGTCGCGATTTATCACTTTCATCGCTTTATTACCGGCGTTACCAGCTTCGTTTTACTTGTTGATGGTGACACGAGTCGTTTCGGCTATCGAGGCTTCCGCGAACGATTCTCCCGATTTTTTTTTCGCCGTGTTTTAATTGGAGGACGATCGTTATCGACCGGTCGTGTTCCGCCATTTTCGAGTTCTCGTATGATAAATCGCTTTCTGCAGCACACGCGACCGAACTTCGTCTCGATACTTCGCTCGGCGATCTTGATGGGAACCCGGCAAAAATGGTTAACACGAAAGTTCCGATTTTTCTAGGGCAAACTGGAGAAACTGGAACTCGAGTTTCACTCGTTAATGGTTCCGCTCGAGCGGAGTTCGGATCGCTGGATTCCTCAGATTCTTATCACATGCGAGTGAAATAAACAGCCGTACCGTGCTCGCTAAATAAATGTATAAACATTTGATAAAGAAACGGTGAAAGAATGAGATTCTAAAATGTCTATGATCCAGTACAAATATAAATGCCCCTAATCTCAGTGAGAAACATTTAGGATAGTACATCCAACCGCGCTTGCCATAAAATCAAACCACCCCCGGTCCAAGTGTTAAATTCTCAGCTCTCGTCGCAGGCCATGGAGAGCATCCCCAAGATCTAGAAGAAGGAGAAGAAGGCCGAAAGTGCTCGAGTAGGCAATATTGTCAGTGTAAGGGTGGCAACGATGCCAAAGCGAGGAGGGTGCGTGTATCCAGGGGGTGGCTGAGAGCGCGTCACCTGGTTTTTCCAGCGTCGGTGTCGCCGTTTCCTCCGGCTTCTCTAGTTTTTCGTTAGGCGGAGGACACGAGGAGACTTATTTCTATTTTTCCGGGGGGCCACTTCATGCCGGCTCCCGGGAGAACGGGACGCACGGTCGAGTGGAATCTGCGAGGGGGTTGAAGGGGCTTTTGCGGATGACGTGGGCGACGTGGGGGAGAGCTGCGAACCTGAAGAGGGAGGGTTTGTCTCCTCGTTTTGCGACTCGACCTCTCCGTCTCTATCAACGTGGCCGTACCTCGCGGCCTTCCATCCCCTCTCGCCAAACCCCTCGTTCGCGTCTTCTGGTTACACCGCTTCTTTCTTCGTCTTTCCCGAAACCACCCTCTTCAACCCCCGTTCCCCACCCTCCTCCGCGCAGCCCCTGTTTCTACCCCGAGTCTTCGCCGCTCCTCTTCTCTTCCGGCGAAACACGATCAATCACTTTTCCCGGCGAGCCGGCATGACATCCTCCTTTTACACCCTCCACCACCCCCGTAGACCCAGAGCTCGTCAACGACGACTCCCCCGCGCTCTCGCGAACCCCCTAACTTCTCATTCCCCACCGTCTTTTTTTCCGAGTCCCTCTTCTCGCTACCGAACCGATCCGATCGCACAGATGACGATCGCCGAGAGATAGCCCGTGAGAGCACCAGCTTGAGCCGCCACGTGCACACAGCTGTCCCTTCGAGGACCTAGAATATTCGGGGGTGGCACCATTGCGATTTCGAGACGCGAGGGTGGCAAGCTTTTGTCGAAAAGAATATCCGCGATGGTGCTTTTTTCTGGGGACCATCCGATCGACGAACTTTTCCATCCACGGGGGTGGTTGTTTCGAGTAACGACCTCTGGACTGCTGGGGGTTGATTCGTGGTTGAACTATGATTAATCAATTTCCAAATTCGACTTCTCACTATAAACTATTATATTTGAATTTGTTCGAATGGCGTATGGACGGAAACTTACCCAACAGCTGTTCCTTCGAGGATCCAGAATATTCGGGGGTAGCACCATTGCGATTTCGAGACGCGAGGGGTGGCATGCTTTTGTCGAAACGAATATCCGCGATGGTGCTTTTTCTGGGGACCATCCGACCGACGAACTTTTCCATCCACGGGGGTGGTTGCTTCGAGTAATGATCTCTGGATCATGTTGGGGGTTAATTCGGGGTTGAACTATGATTAATCAATTTCCAAATTCGACTTCTTACTATAAACTATTATATATGAATTTGTTTGAATGGCGTATGGACGGAAACTTACCCAACGATAATCGTTGCACCATCTTCGTCGCTCTCTTCCGCCATTTTCTAGTCGCGATTCTTCGACAACATTCCGCTGGAATCGTTGTGGCAGTAAGCAACGGTAGCAGCGTGACGAGGATGAGTAAAAGTAAAATGCAGGATATCTCGTCCTTCTCCCTCGCAGGAACTGGATGCGCCGCGAGAGAGAAGATCGGAGGCTCTCTCGAGGCTGTAGGTATTGTCGTGCCGCGGCAAAACAGAGTGAGTATGCTCTTTGTATAATGACTCGGCGCTTTATATGCTCCGGCTCTCGGAGCCGCGCAGCTGATCGCAAGTAGACGTACTTGACCGAGTGCAGACCGAGACACTTGTGGAGCACTAATATAAACACGCCGCGAAAGAACGAGCCGCGCGCGGCCATTACTTTCAATTTGGACCGCATCGGAGACCTTACGTAACGATGAAGAGTCTGCGATATCCCGGCTACGGCATGCCGATAGAAAGTCGACGTTCTAATGGCTCCTAGTTGTTGGCTTCTAGGTTGCTACATCCCTCGAGTTGTTCCCTTGAAGTGTGCGTAATTCGTTTAGGGGTAACTTTTTTTATTATTTACATAAGTATTGTATCTTTCAGTTAGGGGTAATCTATAAGGGTGAAAGTACCCTAGTAGTACCTATTCATATAATACTAAAAAATGATTCAATCTTTTTTTAATATTCAAATGTACATACAATATTTATTTTATATTAAGTAACAATTTTTTTTTAATATGCTGAAAATATCTATTTCATGCTACGAGAAAAATATTTTTTTCTAACTTCTTCTTTTTAATCGAATGTTATTTAAATATTGAATTTACATTTTTCAAATATTGATTTTACATTTTTTGTAATATTTAATTTATATTTTAAATATCTAGTTTATATTCTCTGGATATTTAAACATGCATGCAATAGTTAGATCCAATATTTATCTCGTATGAAAAAGTGTGGCTTAAAAAATATTTCTTCAATATTTGAAAAAGATATTTATCCAATATTTTTGTGCTAGGTTACTGTCTGTAGGGATAGCACTGTTTCCAGATTGGGAATTACATTCCTGTACGTGCTACACGAATTATTGATTTATAATAGTTATTCTTCACAGCCTTTTCTTTGTTTACTCGAATAACTGACAATTTATTTTAATGAAGATGTTCTCTATAAAATGATTCAAAAAGGAAATGAAAATCTAGGTACCCCCTGTACCTTGCAATTATAATAAAGACAATTTTTCTTATACCTAAAGACCCACAGTCTAGCTACAACAATAAAGTCAACCTAAAGTTGCTACTAAAGAACAAGTGAAAGGCGTGGATTTGGTAATACATTAAATCAAACACACGACACAATCCTCCAACAAGACAATCATAGTCCGATAATATTTCTGCCTCTTCCACTCACCCTCGTGCTAACCCTAGAACCCTTCCATCCTCCTCCCCAACCCGAAAACCGCTGGAAAATGCAACAATCATCGCCGGGAATCGACGATCCTCGAATCCCTACTAAAATCCTCGGAAATGTGTGCGATCAACCCTCAATTAGGACCGGCTCTGTCATTTAACCCCGTTCGAACTCAATAAAGTCGGCGTGCGTTCGATCGGCATGGTTTCGGTGTCGAGCCGTTGACCACGTTGCTAAGATGGGTTTCCTCAGGATGGAGGCGGGTTAAGGAGAGATCTGTAGGAGTGACTATAAGGTTCGTGTATAGGTGCCCTCGAGTATGGCCCCATAAGGGCACGGGATCCACGGTTTCCGTGGCAGGGGTTGGTCTCGTGGTTCGCCGGTGGTGGGGCATGCGATCGAAGAGGGGGAGAGCGAACGACGAAGAGAGGGGCTTGTCCCCGGCTCGAAGCCAGACGGCGGCCTCGTCGAGAACCTGGAGGGAGTTGGGAACAAGCCGGAGTTGCTAGACGAGTTTCTGCCGCGGAAGGACGAGCTCACTTTCATGGCTCTCTGACAGCTTGGCCGGTTGACGCGATCTCCGTTCTTTGGTGCACCGTTGTACGACCTCAGTGCGCGGCTCTATCGAACCCGAAGAGACACCCAAACGCAATTCTAGTGATCTTGATACCGCAAGAAAAAATCTCTCGGTGTTCTCCGAACACTTTCAACGACTTTCGATCAGGTGGACATTGTGTACGAAAGGCACCGGGTTGAGGAGGCTAATCCTCTTCTGGAAGTGGTATTTTGTGATCTTGAAGAACCTGAAGAGATTGTAGGAGCAAGCATTGGAGAGGGATTGGTGACCGTTGCACGGGAGGTTTGCTGAAAGAAGTTGGTGCACCTGCCGCAGTGGTTCTCGCGGCGCCACTCACGTGTTGCATGCGTGCCTCGCTATCCATCATGGTCGCGGGCACCGGGCGGCTCTGATTGGTTCGGCGGCGGGTCACGTGGTATGGTAATTGAGCCCCGGTGGGCGGGGAGGAGCGAACGAGGCCGCGGAGGCTCGCGGAGGATCGCGAGCTCGACGGAAGGAGAGAAGAGGAGAGGATAAGCAGCTGTCCGCCGGGAGTCCGCTGCTCTTCGTGGTCCCTCTCTCTCTCTTCTCTCCCCCTGGTGGTGTCTCCATTTTACCCGGTGGTCGTCTCGGCTCTCACCCTTTCCCCCGTCCGGAGGAAAAAGTCACCCCGTGCCGGGCACAGGTTGCGCAGGGGGAGAGGGATGTCGGCCACGGGCCTTGGTGCAGTGTGGTGTGCGCGCTTCCGATACAATGAATATTAACATGGAGCCGAACTCTGTGAGCTAAGAACTGCCGCGACAGCAGAGGACAGTGTGCGCCAAGGTGCGAGCGTGTTGGAAAGTTTCTAGGAAAGAGGACAACGCAGTGTTGTTGTAGCCGGGAACCGTCGTCGCGAAGATGAGTTCGTTCCTGATGAACCCGTCCGCCGGCGGTGGATACCATCATCACCAGCACCAGCAGGCCGCTGGAGCGCATCACCTTGCCGCGACCTCGGTCATGGTAGACCCCAAGTTCCCTCCTAGCGAGGAGTATAGTCAGAGTAATTATATCCCGTCGACCGGCGCGGACTTTTTCCCGGCTAGCGGGGGTGGCCACCACCTGAACCATCCGCAGTCTCATCAGCTGCAGTACGGCTACCATCAGCATCACCACCAAGCCGCGTCGACCCCTTACGGTGCATCCTCCGCGGTGCAGTTGAACGGCGGTTATGCCGGCTACGGAGGCTACTATGGGCCTCATCATCCCCATCATCAAGTGCACGCGGTGCACCATGCGAGTCTTCATCCGCATCATCACGCGGTCGGAGCCCTGGCAATGCCACCAGAGGCACAACAACCACCGCTCACGTGTCCATCCGCGATGTCGCAACAACAGCCCCAACAACAACCACCTGTGTCCGCGTCCACAGTTCTCGGTTCCACGCCGCTCAGTCCTGGAATTATGCAGAATCACGTGCAGCCACCGCCTCCACCGCCCGATAGTCTTCAGCATCATCAGCCGCCAAGTCAGCACGATACGAATGCTTGTAGTCCTGCTAGCTCCGGACAACTGCACCGAGATAACTCGCCAGAGCTGCAACAGCAATCGACTGGCCAACAGTCGCAGCATATACAGAACGCGCAGCAACAACAGTCGCAGAGCCAACAACAGTCCCAGCAACAGCTTCACGTGGATGACGGATCCGATCAGGATGACATGGAGGACGATCAGATGATGGACGGGTCACCGGGCATGATGGAGGACGACGACGACGACGAGGAGAACGGGGACCGAGTGATTTATCCGTGGATGAAGAAGATCCACGTCGCTGGCGTCGGTGAGTTGAAGTTTTGAGGGAATGATCGGGACCGGGGGTTGAGGGCTTGTTAGGCAGCGGTTCTTGGGGTGGCTTGCTACTTAGCGTTCTACCATTCGGATTGGGTGTTAAACTGTCTTTTGAGGAACCGTTTGAAAGAGCGACGCGAAGATAGAATGGGTTAACTTATGGTATGGAAAATATATTTAATGCCCATGAGATGGGAAATGTTAATTATAAATTTATTAATTATCTATGTACAAGAGTAAAATGAACAAAAATTCAGCGTAGCTAGATTGTTGATTAAAAATTGTTTATGTTGAGGTTAAATTATGCAGGAAGCTCTATTAATTCAATCACTTGTAGTTTAGAAAAATCGGACATTCGAACTACCTTTTTGGAAAATAGTTCGAGAAGAGAAGTGGATAATTAGGGTACATAGCTGGTTGGTTAGGAATGAAATATTGAAGATGTATAAACACTGTCGCCGCGATTCCAAGTATCAAAATACCTGTGGTTCCCCAAATAAGTTTAAAACAATGTAGTATCAAATGAGTATACTTCTTTTAATGAATATACCATGCATTTCACGTAAGAAAAAGTCTGTAGCTTTCGAAAAACAGTTGAGAGAGACAGTAGCAAATTAGTGTGACTGATTGTGAAGTGTCGGAAAGGCAGCGAACAAGTAGAAGTTGCCGCCCGTCGGAACACTGTCTGCGCGACGTTAGGCTTTATCCACTTGGGAACCTTGCTGAGCACAATATAACATCCTCATTCTTTACTTCGACCAATCCTTTTCTCATTTAGAATTGCTTAAATAATAAAATAATTAAATAACAAAGCTCGATGGTTTCCTTACAACTGAACTTCGGTCCTCGCTTTTTTTACCTGCAAGGGTCGCTTATACCTAAGGACCATAAACCGCCCCTTAAATCTATAGTTTCACGAAGTGGCAATCGTTGCACACCAATAATTTTAGAGTAGAATTTCCACGATTTTATTGAATCTCCGACAGCATGGATATGCTCGAAACGATTTCAAAGGGACCAGCAAGGTGCTTAACAAAAGAACGCGGGGATCATTGCAAAGCTAACCTGTTAGGCTGATACATTTCGGTCGCAAGGTGACACGGTACCGAAAAGCCGGAAGACTGATGAGCGGCAATTTATCGTTGCACCTTCCGATCACCTGCGAGAGATTCTCTCCCATCTCTTCTCCATTCGGTTACGCTTAAGCAGCGTCCCGTCATCCTTCACGTTCCCGTTGATGTCACCGAAAGAAACAGGAAATATTGAAAAGCGACTCGAAATACACACGAACCGAACAAATTGCCAACAGTCTATTTTCGGTGGGGTAAACAGTCTTTCACGCCAAGGAAACGCACTTTGCACTGGGACACGAAACCACACTGATCCTGAATCACGGAATCGTCGAGTTAACAAAGTCCTCGGCAGTGCAATAGAATAAGCTAACAGTTGAATTTTTATAAACGTTAATGCACGAGGAAAAAGATATTCGAGCGAACGCTCTTCTCGGTTCTATTTTTGCGGAAGCCTCCAAGGACATTGCAATTTAGATTGTTCGGATAATTGTATGTTATTTTCAGTAAACTAAATTTACAACGAGTTAAAAATGCTCGGAACAGTGGAGTTTTTTTTATCGGCAATCTACAATTGCGACAGAAATAGTGTTCCGCCGCAAAGGCGTCGATAAAAATGGCGCCGGTCGAGCGCGCGTCGAGCCACGGTAGGCGTTTCGCAGAAGGATTATGAATCTTCAAAGGGAATTTTTGCAACGTAATATCCTTCAGAATTGGGCTGCCTTTGCAGCCTCAAATTTCTATTCGGTTTTGACCCGGGGGAAACTGCTGTTCATTCCAGCTTGCAACTATTCCTTTTGAGCCGCGTTCTACGGGGATATAGGATCGCCGTGAAGCCGAATATCATAATTCATGTTTCCAGGTAACAAAAAAATCGCGGTGAAAGAGACGCGCGGCGTGTTGTCCGCGAAATGAGCTTTTTCGGACGTTGTTCCGCAGCTGCAACGTTGCGTCTTTCAATAATTCTTTTTTAACGACCGTTACTTGTCTCCGAACAAATCCACGTGATTCTTAAATATGTAGAAATATCTGGAAAAAGAAGTTGCACGTTTGAGTGTCTTTCTATCGTGCATAATATTGTTGCAACAGTTCTGAACAATATATCTCTCTCTCCAAACTGAACCAGGTAATTCTGGAATCTACAGACATAATGCTGGTATTAATTATCAAATAATATCTGATTGGTTCTCTGTATACTTTTGTTCTGAACAATATATCTTTCTCTCCAAACTGAACCAGGTAATTCTGGAATCTACAGTGATAATGCTGGTATTAATTTTCAAATAATATCTGAATGGTTCCCTGTATACTTTTGTTCTGAACACAATATATCTTTCTCTCCAAACTAAACCAGATAATTGTGGAATCTAACGACATAATGTTGGTATTAATTTTCAAATAATATCTGATTGGTTCTCTGTATACTTTGTTAACATTATGGAAGGCCATCGGCTTGTACAGTGGCGGCCATATTGCCAACGCAGCGTCAATAGCGATGCTGAACCTATACAACCATTTGCAAATCGTGAATCCTCGAAATTACACTAATAATTTTATTCTTAAAATAATTCATAGAATTCAAAACTGAAAGATTACATCTGCTCGCATACAAGAATGATTAAAAGAATTCCTCACTCCTAGAAATGTTCAAACCGTGGTTCACATTAATTGATTTATAGATAAAATTTTTCCAATTCACACAGAAATGGAATTGCTGTCGATAAAAGTACAAAAGGGCGTCCAGCAGTCGAACGGAGTCCGAGAATTGTACTCATTTAGCTCGTTAGGTTTCCACGAACAAAACAATCCCCGAAATTCCATCCATCGTCCCTAATTGTCACATTCGCGGGCGCATGAAGCCTGTCAGCGTTCAAGAAGCTCTCCGGACGTCTCTCATTCGGCTTGACATCCGCTGCCAAACTTTCCTGTCTCCCGAGCCCCTTCCAATTTCCACAGGAGACGCGCCTCTGTGGTTCGTCGGCAAACAGCAGTTAGTTTTTCGGTCGAGTATAGTTGGTCTACAGATCCTCTCTTGTTGTCCATGAGGCCTGTGGCATGCGAGACTGCAATCTCTTTCCCCTTTTGACCGAGGCCTGGTCACCGGACGCTGCTGTTAGGAGAGGGACCGACGGTCAGCTTCGGAATGGAATGTGTCTGCACAGATTCTAAACTGAACTCGCTCCCATGTTTCCTCTATCGAGTCCTCCGGACCACCAAGAAACGCTTCTAGCCCTGCCACCACGGGGATTGACGTTGCTTGATAGCGACCATGGGATCGACGCACGAATCTTGCCGTCTGTGTCACCGTGACGATTGTCGCCGTGATAACTCTCTTTCGGATCTCCGTTCCACTCGTCTCTAGTCCTGGAATTGCTCGATCTTCGTTTTCAACTGGCTTGCAGTTGTTTGGACGATTCGTTGTTGTTTCAAACAGTTTCACGATTTTTCCAGAATTATTTTAAGGAGAGTTTCGAGTATTTTTAAGAGGAAGCTAACTTTTGGCATGGTGGAAAGAACAAAGTTTTATATGTGCACAAATTTACGCATTTTTTCCAGTGCGATTTTAGGGGAGAATTGAACTTATGTTTAATTGAGTTGCTCGATCTTCGTGTCCAACTGGCTTGCAGTCGTTTAGACGATTGTTTCAAATATTTTTACGATTTATCCAGAATTATTTGAGGGAGAGATTCGTGTATTTTTAAGAGGAAGCAAATTTTCGTCATGCCAAAAAGAACAAAGTTTTATATGTGCACAAATTTACGTAATTTTTACAGTGTGATTTTAGGGGAGAATTGAACATATGTTTAATTAAAATGCTCGATCTTCGTGTCCAACTGACTTGCAGTTGTTTGGACGATTCCTCGTTGTTTCAAACAATTTTACGATTTTTCTAGAATTATTTTACGAATAGATTCGAGTATTTTTAAGAGGAAGGAAATTTTCGTTATGGCAGAAAGAACAAAGTTTTATATGTGCACAAATTTACGTAATTTTTCTAGTGAAATTTTAGGGTGAGGGAACATATGTTTAATTAAAGAAAAACAAATTTTTATATGTGAACAAATTCACTCAAGATGGAATGAAGAAATCAATTTTCCAGCACCATAGAAACGGAATAGAGAACTTCAATGATTAAATCTGAATCAAAGATCGACTGATATTCTTCCCATTCTGGTATTGATAGAGCTTAATTGCTCCAGGTTGTGGCACAACCGTTCTCGAACTTTTCGAACGGTATGAAAGACGTCGGTCCCATAATCCTCGTTCAAGTTCGTCCACCATGGAACGGATCGGCCTTGGGTAACATTGGTCCGTCGATTGTGAAATGTAGAGCCGGTTATTATTACACTTCTCTCTCTCGACGGAGCGTCGGTTCGGTTTATTGGTGTGTGCGCGGCGTGTCTCTTTATCTGTTACAATCGGCGATCGCGCACTTTGCAGATGGAAACGACGACGATCGTTCTCGGTTTCGTTCGAAGAGATTGACACTGGAGCTGGTCGTAAAATAATGGCCAGTTGTCGCGAGGTAAACGCTCGCTGCTGCCAAGCCACCTGACAGGATGCTAATTTATTTGCTGTGCCTAATGGCCGATTTATTATTTTCTTATCCGACAATCTTTGTCTCAATCCGAGACGGTTCTCTGTAAAAATGTTATTAGAGCACAAAATAAATAACTAATTAATTGTCTGAATAATTAGCAATTTAGCTACTGGAGTCCTGTTAATAGAATTCTTAACGATTGTGCTGTCTGTAATAAAGTTCTTTCGAGGAATTATAAGATTGTGATACTGGAAGTTTTCTGTCTGTAAATTATCAAATAATTTATCTTTTCGCTTGGAGAAAATGTTCCCACAGTCTCCGAGCATAATTATTGGGAAAAGTTTACAAGATAAACGCGAAGGGGACACCAGGTGTACCCAAGAGATTGTCCACGGGATTGTTTGCGAGTTATTTGCACTTGTATTCGAGTGTAACAACTTGGAGATAAGAATAATGGAAACATGAGCGAAAAGGACGATTCTTGAATACCAAACAGGGAATTATGCGATATTATTGACGAATGATGCTACCAGCGAACGCGGACACGTATTACGCCATTTTGTAGTAACGCGGCAAGGTCGAAACGGTTACGTGTTTCCCCTGTGTGTGCATGCTTGGGAAAATTGTTTTCATCGATGGACAGCGCCTGGAGACTTTGATAAATCAATGTAAAAAATGAGTGTACACCTTTGTAACAGAGTGCACGTATAAATGCATATTCATACGTGTTTTCTACGCGTACCCGTGTACTAACATCGATTTTATCGGGCATGTTTTATTTATTAAAGTCAGTGATACTCCGTGTTTTAGAAAAGTGATGGGAGCCAAGCAACAGTTGCATTATTCACCGAAGTATAGTTTCTAGTGGTTGCTGTATATTTTGTATAACTTGTATTCAATAGTTCTTGTTTCAGTTGTATTCAGCCTTTATTATTAAACATTTTAGTAGCAAACTTGGTCTCGAACCAGATGATTCCACCATGAATCTAAACGTTTGGGTAATCGAACCTTGCGACTATAAAATCATTCTCATTTATTGTTTTAATATTTACGATTAAAATAACATAAATCCTTTATGTATTCAATAGGTTTGAAAATTTGTACAACAATTCGTGGGATTGTGAAGTTATTGTTTATTAGATTTCTATGTTTCAACAAAATTTAGCTGTATGTTTAGTATATCTTCGGTTGAAGAGAAATTGCTTCCAAGCGTCGGGTTCCGTCGCTACTGTCGCGAACATTCGCTAACTGCGGGGTGAATTATGCTGCCGTGAATGTTCTAGCCACTGAGTTTCTAAAAACCGCGACAAACAGTAAAGTCAATAAGAACTCTGCATCAATTACAACGAACAGGGAACAAACTGATGTTCCTTTTTCCCTCGACTAATTTCATTGAATATGCAAAACTTCTACAATATGTAGAACTATGCAGAACATGTGTACACAACTTGTGTAAAACTTCTTAAGAATCACCTGCTCAATTAGTCCAAAAGTAAATATTCCAAAATTACCAGCACTAGACTGCGGACCTTTTTTTATTCAAGGGCGGTGGGAGAATCATTTTATAGACACCCTCCCCTTCGATGGCGATTGGAGAGGGTAGTATTGGACTCGGCTCCCCCCTCGGATGAAATTTGGGGATTATCATTCGCTAGAAACATAGTCTATCGCCATACTAACCCCCACCGCCCAGGGCCTTTGATAGAAGGACCTTTTCCTCCTCTTTCAACGAGACTTATCAACCCCCACTGTTCGCATTCAGGGGGGTACTCCACTCATGTTCTTGATCCAAGTAGGCTGCGGACCTAGGAAAATAAAAATCGCCCATTCAAAAACATTCGGTTCCCAAATGCTGGAACTCCGATCAGCCAAGTGACCCTGTGATTTTCCATGTTCCAGCAAACGGCTCGTACCAACCGGGCATGGAACCCAAACGGCAACGCACAGCCTACACGAGACACCAGATCCTGGAACTGGAGAAGGAGTTCCACTATAACAGGTACCTGACGAGACGGCGACGGATCGAGATCGCACACACGCTGGTGTTGTCGGAGCGCCAGATAAAGATCTGGTTTCAGAACCGTCGGATGAAGTGGAAGAAAGACAACAAGCTGCCCAACACCAAGAACGTTCGCAGGAAGAACGCGAACGGCCAATCCTCGGGTTCGTCAGCGTCGGCATCGAAATCGTCCAAGTCTTCGGGATCGAGGAGCAAGCTGCCGACAGGCAATAACAACAGCCAGAGGAAAAACAATAACAACTCGCCATCGAGCGGAATTGATAGCAGCTTGGACTCGACCGTCGGCTTGGACATGGGGGACGTTCATGCGGTGAATGCGGCTCTTCCGCATACGAACGTGGTGCACCCGAGCTTCCAAGGTCACCCGCATCCCCTGGCCCATCTCCAGGCTCAGCTGAGTCATCACCACGTGAGTGGGATGATGGAGGGCCCGACGGGGGGACCGTTGGGCCACATAGGCTCCGGAAGCATCAGCCCCCTCGCACCGGCCACCAGCCCGTCAGGACTATCACAGGTCACGGCTCCCATCCCGCCGTCGGCGATAAAGTCCGATTACGGTTTAACGGCGCTGTAACATCCGTCCGTGAAACACGTGAGCACGTTGGATTTGTATCAGAGGAGCCTAACCGTCAGCTCCTAGGAACTCTGGAGCCGCGAGACCATCCAGCTCGGATGGTCCAACTGTAACGATGACGTGGAAGTCTCGTCGAACTGTGTACCATCGTGTCACCCTATCGGAGTATGGCGATCGTTCATGCAGCGACTTGGGACGAAGTTGGAGGTAGCTTTGATGGCTACTGCGGAATCTACGAAAAGCTGGGAGCTGGTTGATGCCGATGGAGCCCACTGGTCGGCTATTTCTTAAACAACGAATTTGTCAAAGTTGATAGACAATAGAGAATGGGCTTCTTTCCAAAATTGAATTTGCTAAGAAACTCGTGAAACTTTCGAATTCGTGTGTAATAAGGTTTACGTTGACCAGTGGGCCCCAGCAATTCTTTGATTAAAATTGTTCCGGAACTTCGGTTCTGAAGAGTCGATGGCGGTCGGTAATTAAAATGGAACCAGTGAGTTGGAAACTTAGGGGATGGTGGACGCAGCTGTGCTTCTAGACGACACTCGGGTCTCTGGTACAATTGAAACAAACGATGACTGTTTGAACCGTTGCGTTTTCTGTCAAGGAAGTGATGCGCTTGTTCCAGTTGTCTCCGAGACACTGCGAGGCGCTGCCGAGACTCTGAACTGTGCTTGAAGACAACGTGGGACGAACTGGAAGACGTTTCGAGTGTTTTCGAGTGCTAGACTTTTTAGTAGTTGAAGGCAATTGACTGTCGAAAGTGAACTTCCACAATCACCATCATCCCCTAATCTTCGACAACGTCCCCAATGGGAAAACAAGCTCTCGTTCAGCGAAGGAACAGGTTTGTTCCTCGCTATTGTAAATACACCCGGACACTTGATTGTGTATATGTATAGTTGTGTAAAGAAAGTCTTATCGCTATTGTGATTAAACCGTGCTTCGTATGCTATTACCTAAGTGTGCGACCTGTCGAGTGTTGGAACGACTGTCGATTATGCTTTATTTAATGGACGGAACGAAGCTTTCGCGAGTTCGTGAGAAACGACAAGTGACGTGAGAAATTTTGCGGTCGCGAATACTCGGTATTTAGCTTAGTGGTAGAGCACCAGTAGACGTTTCTTTTTTTCCAGGAGAATGTCTGTTTTCCGTGTTCGGCGTCGATCGTGTTCGCTCGATTAGGCTGACGAAGGCTGATGGAAATGAATCGCGAAGTAGAAGGTTCCCGTCGTCGTCAGACGCGATTTTTTCCACGACTTCGGAGATTCAGGTTTGAGGATCGCTCGCGTACAAGCACCCTTGTAAATATTGGACCCCCGGAACCACGAGATGACGTCTATTTTTGTCGAGAACGTACTGAGAACGACCAAGTTTAGGGTAAAGTTAGGCTAGAGACCTGACTCGGACCGGAAGCGTGTATTATGACGAGTAGCAATCAAACGTTTAAATGCACAGAGCCGCTGTGACGATATACCAAAATGATGTTTATCAGATTATTATTATAGGGAACGTAGAGATGTTAAGATTTATGCGACACCGTTTATTCTAAAGAATGCCCGAGAGCGATTATGCGTACGAGAATGTGTGTGTGTGAGAGAGATTATAGTGTAATTAGCGAGTTCTAAGGGCGCACGAGTTTACGAGACATTCTATTAAGTGTGACATTATATTCCTGGATATTCTATCGATAATGTATATAGCCTGTACGATAAGAACCGTATTTGGGCACACTCCGATAATTATGTTTATATTGATCGTAGAGACCGATCAAATCAATCGTGAAGTACATAAATCAATAAATAAATGTTTCATAATTTACGATAACGCCGTGTTTCTTGGACGATGCGACCACCTATCCAACTGCCAGCCCAATCCAATTTTTATCAAAATACGAAATCATTTTCGAAATCTGATAGACAATCTCTGTTAAATTATTTCGAGGATTCGTTTCATCATTAATTTATCAAATTTTGCTAGAATTGTTGTAGAAACTGATCAAACCTTGCGCTGCTAAATCAATTCCTATTATCTTAATATGATCGAGATAAAAATTACTTATATTCGTTTCATCCCCTAGCATAACGTAACAAGCAGAATAAATAAATCTGTATATTTTATAGAAAATTATGATCTGAAACAATGGATATATCATTCTGGAAGTGGTGCAAATTTTTATTTTTGTTATTAATACTTTTCGAACTTATTCGCTCGTGTAAATAAATTTGGAACTCCTGCAAACGGGAGTCACAATATTAATTTTTGTGTTCCAGCACAGACTGAACAATCTCATTCATGTTTTTCTGAGAATCATGAAATACTAGTTGAAGCCTGGACAGCATCGATTGGTTTCAGGTATTTCTTTCGGGGAATACCTAGTTGTCCGATGAAAAGCTAGCGAAATTTCATCAGTTTTTCGCGCGACACGAGCAGGAAACAAACGACAGTCAAACGAGGTAAACTTGTTACCTGACGGCGTTGACAGTATCTCATCCTTATTACGTATGTAAAATTGTGTGCATAAATTTAACGGTAATAGAGTCCGCATAATAAATCATTTCCCTTCGAAAAGGAATAGCCCAATGCTGGAAAATGTATGAAAGAACGAGATAATGCTGGACTGTGCGGCGCGCCGATAAAACCGAATCGACACGCTGTTGCGGCTTCGACATTGCTGCCAGATAACTTCTAACGAAAAACAAAACAAAAATATCGACTGTCGATAGTGTCTTTCATAATCGCGACATTCATAAATTTTTTTCTTTAAACATTACCTTGCCACGCAATAGTCACTGATTTAGTACTTCATAAAATTCTCCCGTAGTGTTAGCAATTGCATAAAGACTAGATTAGGTGAATAATATCCTGTTAGATGGGATAAAACTGTGGATGGGTCAAGATTGACCCAGAGGACAGAGACGTCGATCGGTTCTTTCATAATCGCCATATTCATTAAAATTATCTCTCTTAACATTAACTTGTCACGCCATAGCCACTGATTTCGTCTTTCAGAATATTCTCCCGTAGTGTTAACAATTTAATAAGGACTTGATTAGGTGAATAATATCCTGTTAGAGAGATGGGATAAAATTGTGGACGGGTCAAAATTGACCCAAAGAGCAGAGGCATCGATCGGTTCTTCCATAATCGCCACATTCATTAAAATTGGCTCTCTTAACATTAACTTGCCACGCAATAGTCTTTCAGAAAATTCTCCCGTAATGTTAACAATTGCATAAAGACTTGATTAGGTGAATAATATCATGTTAGATTTGGGATAAAACTGTGGACGGGTCAAAATAGACCCAGAGGACAGAGGCGTCGAATTCGAAGTAGTATTTCGAGTAGAAAGGGGAGTCTCTCCGCCGCCCACGCGGTCACATGTATTCGTGTTTGTAGGATGTATGCGGGCGCCCATGCGTGCGGCGTTGCCGGTTTGGCGCATGCGTGAGCACGTGCGTGATTGCCGCAGCCCGGGCTGGGGATATGCCGCAGCAGCCTCGAAAAGAAGGGTGGCACCCGGAAAGCGAATGAGGGGCCGTCTGCACAACCCTGCCTCCGCCCATGCAACCAGCAGCCCGGCCAACAGTCGGGATAACCTGCTACCACCCAGGATCGAAAGCCCGTGCTGCATTGCGATCCCGTGATCCTCGATGGAACAACCGAGAACTATTTCTCGAATGATCGCGAGGCCACCGACCACATAAAATCCACTCTCAAATCAAAATCTATAAAACTCGTGAATTGATTAAATTCGAGGGGAAGTTCTGTCATATTTTAAAGAAAACATTCAAATTAATTTATAAAAATATATCTTCAATATTATTCAATGATATTTGTTGAGGCTTGGTAATCATGAATAAGCATTTTTTTTTGTTTTTTTACACTTATTCAGTAACAGTTAGATTATTATGGATGTCTATAGAAATTAGTTTACAATATCGGCGCACAGGGTCGATGAAAAAATCAAAACAAAGTAATTTTATAATTTATAAAATTTTCCTCAACGTTTCGATCCGATACTGGATCATTCAATAGGAATTTCGCGTTTGCTATGTGTAAATTATCAACGTTTATGTGTGTCACTGTACTCCATGATATTAAGAATTATATTATTCTAAATATTATATTATTCTAAATACTGTGGGGCCCAAGGTGGTTCGGAACCCACCTTAATAAACTTGTAGGTCCCGTCGCGAAGTAACCTTAGCAAAGAGTTTGAGAGCGCGTAAAATAAATTTAAAAAAATATATGAAGAATTAGACCCCTATATAATATATGAAATATAAATTTTTATAATTGAATAACAATTGTAATTTAACTTTGTAAATTTCTAAATTGGTAATGGTAGTCGATTGGAGTTCGACGGCAAGAAATCGAACAGCGCGAGCAAGATCCAATAAGATTGGGGGCGGCGAATCGGTGTGACAGAGGTAACGTAAAAACGCAGACTGAACCAGTGAGCGACAAGATTAACAGGGAGGTTCTCGACGGGCAAGGAGGAAGGAACCACACAAGAGCAGCTAATTGCAAGATCTATACACTGCTCCGTTATCCGTACCGCCGACCTGCGTTGTCTTCCGGTGCTGAATACCCTTACAAGCTACTCTCGGATATAGATTGTGTTAGCCGAGAATTAAGGTAAACAGGCTGGCCAGTTGATTGTTCTAGGGCAAAACAACCCTTGCCAAACACAAGCCTCCTATCCCTTCGACTATTATACCCTAGAACGCATCGAGACTAATTTTTTTTCGACGTGTTTCGTATTCAGACAAAATCCAGCTAGCTTTTCAGAAAGTCGTAGTTTTTCTTGCAATGTTTCAACTTAATTAGGTGGCGAAAGACGTTCCCAGAGGACTTCCGAACCGGCTTGTAGGTTTATGCAGAGGACTTATCAGCCGACAGCGACAGCAGATAGTCACGTTGTCGATAAACTCGTCACCTTCAATGTCCAGTTGGAGTCACGTCTCATTGAAATATGACTTCGTGCTTCTCCGAGTTGTCGTACCTACTGACGTCATTAAAATCGTGCTGGAATCCCTGACGAACCAACAAACTAAATAAAAGTCTTCCTCTCTGAACATTGGAGAAGTGTCGCAGTAAAAAGCAAATTTTTCAAAAGATTCTTCTTCGGATAAGCACAAACAAGTCTTCAGAAAACACTTGGAAGAATAGCGTCAAACTCTAAGCAGCTCCAAATTAAATAATATTTCATCGGAATTCTTCATAATTATTTTTCCAAGGATAAAACACATCTTTAGTAGTACATCAGAAGTACTTTCTGAGCAGATCGAAGCAACGACCATTTTTCTAAAGATTAATTCCAGTAATGAATTTTTCATGTCGATCGTAATATTAAGATAATTGGAAAATGATTTACAATATATTTATTTATACTTATAAATTAACTATAGTAAATTGAAATTCTTCTCTATCGAAATGTAATAATATTAAATTTTGTATTTTCGACGCATTTTATAATATTGGAAATGGAAACTTTTTTCAATTCTTTCATCACCAAATTGGCAATAACAGGAGAAATGAGGGAACCCATTGCTGTACCAAAAATTTAATATTATTAGAAACACACAACATTTAATATTATTAGCTATAGTGTGTCGAGTTTGATCGAACCGTTGCTACGATAAAGTCATTTTCCAATTACATTAATTCCAGTGATCCAAGAGGCTGTTTCGCGAATCCGACGCGTGCAGACGAGTCAAAGCGAAGTCGTCGGATGGTAGTCGGTGGTTTTCTGCGAAATTTTCTGCGGGATCGTCTTCCGGGAGACGTTATCAGATCCACGACACGATTCGTGACCCTGTTTTCAGGCTGCGTTTTGTGCCACCTACACGGTCGCGTTCCACATTCGTTTGCTTGAAGACAAATGATCCATACGCGCCCGGTCATTTCGTCCGCATCCGCCTGGCAATCGCGCGATCTACAAGCTGTACGTCGCAGAATGTACAGTGGGTGGTCAGTGAATCGCTCGTTTGGCAAACTCCGGGGACAAACAACGTGAAATTCGCGCCTCCCTGGCGTTCGTGAAAGCTACCCCCCGCGCCCCTCGACACCCTCCTGCTCTTTCCGCCGGCGTAGTCAAGATTTAACGGGTTTCTGACCACACACTCCGGTTGCGCAACGCGCTTGCGATCCTCCTGATAAATGATTCCCGGGAAACTGTCGACGGTGGACTACTTAAGGTGATTGCGGGACCTGGACGGATTTGGATCGCTGAGCTTTCGATTGATTCTCCGCTGAAAAATGCCTTGGAAATCGGACACGGTGGTGTCCCTGGGGTTAGATTGCGGTCTGACTTTTGTTTGAACCTGTTGGAAATGAAATCAGTTGATTTTGAGGATGAGGGTGGTTTCTATAGGTTCTGATAGCTATACGAAAGTGGAAATCGGGAACGACGAAACATAGCCACGATGGGACCCATGGAAATCATGGACACAAATTTCCCCGGCACGGTTTTCACCGACACCAGATTTGACCGACGATTACTTTGGCCGACAACGCCTTTAACCGACAAGGATTTTGACCGAAAACTGATTTAAAATTGTTGTCGGTTAAAGGCGTTGTTTTCACCGCCACCAGATTTGACCGACGACTACTTCGTCCGACAACGTCTTTAACCGACAACGATTTTGACCGACAACTGATCCAAAATCATTGTCGGTTAAAGGCGTTGTCGGCCAAAGTAGTTGTCGATGAAATCTGGAGTCGATAAAAACCGTGTGAGGGAAATTTGTGTTGATAATTTCCATTGAACCCAGCCACGATTGAGAGGAGTACTCTAATTTTGTTGAAAATCGATAATTTTGTGTTTTCCGGGTACCGTGATAGCAAGGATAGGATCCCAGCTAACGGAAGTCGCAGCCGAGGTGCATTCATCAGTCGGTCGAGCGAGCTGCACAGTAGCGATCGGGGACACGCGCGGCTGATGCAGCGAGGGACCCGGAAAGTTAACACGGGCGGTCGCGTCGCTCCTCAGAATTAATTAAAACCATCAAACCGTGGGGGGAACGTGTATTTTTATCTGTCCCCACCACCGACGATCCGTTGGTGACACGTCTATCTCCAAGTAGCCGGACGCGACGAAAAACGAACGAAAAAGAACTCGCTCCCGCTGGCTACCGCTGCTGGCTACCGTTGCCTTTATCTGGCCTGCCAATCCCAATACCGCGGCTTATAACTTTTCTCCACCTGTGTGTATATCGACTAAGACCACTGACTCTCTCTTTTTCGCTGTATTCGAAGAGATCGCGAATCGAACGGATCCCCGCCGACAGGCAAAATTTTTTAAATATTACTGTTCGACGTCATTGCAAGTCTTGTTCGGTTAACGGCACGGTTCGATCAAGAGCAACGATACCGGCAACAAATGTCGCGCGACTTGTTCTGTATCGCCGGATGCGCTATTATTTCGGGATGTGCGCCGTGAAATCTCTGTGGCCAGATCAACTTATTAATTCATTTCGACCACAATGTTCTTATCAAGATTATTCATCCACTGGACAGGCCAGACACGTTGCTGGAAACGATCGGCTAACGGTTGATCGTGCTGCGTCGGTTGTTGAGATGGCGATTTCTGCATCTATTATACGTAATAGGGAGAGGTTTAGGAGAAAGAGAGTAAAGAGAGAATAAATATACCAAAGAACATACCAAATTAACAAAAATGCAAAAATTAGAGAATGGGGAAGAATGCAATGAGTAAGTAAATAAGTAGGCTAGTGATAATTAGGATACTAAAAGAGTTGGACAGGGTAGGAATGAGTGAGACAAAGAATTTGTACAGATAGGTTAATGTAAACCAAATCAAATTTCTTAGCTGTAAGGCTGGAATAAAGCAAATTTTATTTTATTCTTGTACGAAACAGGAGTTAATCAAAAATGTATTTCTTCATTTAATAATTTCAATAAATACAAATAATCGAAAAAATGTATTTTGTATCCGAAAGAGAATTGCCTCCGGCTACTTTGTGCACGTGTAATGATTATTGCACCGATGAATACAATAAGAGAAGTATGATAGCGGGTTGACAGAGCTTCGGACAGGTTGTAGGCATCGCTTTGAAAATCTGGTGTAAGTCAGGCGAAGCTCATCGTTCGCGATTAACATCGCCGGGATCGGAACACGGGTGATGAGGTGTCCGCGGTGTCTGCGGACTCGAATCTAATTTCACCGTGGCTCCCCCTCGACGACACGGGGCTCCTGTTATCTTTAGTTACAGCCTAATGTGTATTTGAGATGCGAAACTGCCTCTGGGGGATGTCAGTCAGTCGCCGTAGCGAGCGTAAAGTGACGCGCACCAACGCGGAAGGGTGAGGAGAATGGTGCCGCGAGAGGGAGGCGAGATGCTTTGTAATTACGGGGCCTGATAAATGGAGTCGTGACTCGTTAATCCCCTCCAATTACAAGTAATGGGGATCGCTCGAATCTACGTAGACGCCCGTCATTTTTCCTATTCTCGAACTTGGCCGATATCGCGAGCGAATTGGACAGGTGCTGTCGCGGGGACAGCTGCTGCTCTTTCGGCGAAAGAGGAACAACTGCAGCCTCAATACAGACTTGAGACGTCATAAAACATGCCAGACATCTTTCGTAATAAGCTTCCAATTATGCTGCACGTGCGATCCGACATTTCTACTTGAGCCGACAAAATCGGGTTTCTTCAATTTTGCTCCAACCCGATCTCATCGTCCCCAAAGTCCCATTATCAACATCAAATTGGATGCCGCAAGTCGAGAACAGGTAATTGTCCCGATAGTATACACTCAAAAACCCTCACTGTCCAACTTCAACAGATCCAAATCTCGCCATCCCCTAAGTTTCATGATCAGCACCGAGCTAGAGCAATCTCCAACCAGGTTATTCCGCGACTTGAGACGTCATAAAACATGCCGGACATTTTTCGAAATAAGGTTCCAATTATGCTGCAATCTCATCGTCCCCAAAGACCCATTATCACCATCAAATTGGATGCCGCAAGTCGAGAACAGGAAATTGTCACGATAGTATACATCCAAAAAACAACATTCTCAAAAACCTTGAAAACCCTCACTGTTCATCTCCAACAGATTCGAATCTCACCATCCCCTAAGTTTCATGATCAACAACGAGCTGGACCAATCTCCCACCAGGATATTCCGCAAGGCACACGGTTGGCATCGAGTATAGGTGTCTGTTCAGCGAGCAGAGAGCTGGCAAACGGTACCCGAGCACCAGCCACCGCGAACCACGCTATTACGAGGACACGTCGACGTTACCTGTCGCTAGTCGCTGCCGTTGCGTAGATCGACGGGGTACGAGAAAGAATTAGAGTGAAAAAGAGAACCAGTGTAGAAAGAAGAAGCGGAACAGAGAGGGTAGACGTCGAGGGGAAAAGAGAAAGAGTAAGAGAGACAGAGAGAAGAGCAGCCTGGGCGGCGCAAAGGCTTCGCTTCGACTCGCAAGCCGCACGTTCATTAATCTTGATCGGATCAGTCGAGATAGCGGCGAGCTGTTTCGGAAACCCTCCCCCACCAGCCGTTCTCATCAAGTCCCCTAGTACCATCGCCTCAACCTCCCCCATCGACCCTCTTTCTCTCTTCTCATCCTCTTCTTCTTCTTCGTTGAAGGTTCGCCTTCCACCGTCGCCGCGTCTCGAAGCTCCTTTTTCTTCTGGCTTTTCGAACTCTTTCCTGGACCATGCTCTACACAGAACGTTCGGCGAACCTTCGGCGAACCTTCGGCCGAACCCTGGCCTGGGTGCAAGAAAACCCCCAAGACGGATCGGCACCGCAGAACCCCTAGACTGCCAGCCGTTTTAATTCCGGCCGGATCGACTGCCAATCCCCTAACTCCGCTGACCCCCTACCCCTCTTTCCCTATTGCGGGATGCAGTCTTTATAATTCATTAAATTCCTTTTTCTCCCGCTGCGCACGCTGCATTACAGCAACGCGACGGCGCAACTGTGGACCAGAGTTGCAGAAACCTGGACACGAAACTCATGTCTCGGTTGATTATACATTGATTATACAGTTGCAGATTTTATAATACAGTCTCGCACATTTTTGTAATCTAAAATGTCTCTCATTGATTAATTATATTGAAAGATACGTCTTTATCCCAAAAAATGTATATTATTTATATTATTTATAATACAGTCTCGCACATTTTTGTAATATAATTATTATTGTAAATTATTATTGGTAAATTAAATATCCCGAAAAATGTACATTATTTATAATATAGTCTCGCACAATTTTAATCTAAAATTTCTTGCATTGATTAATTATATTGAAAGATACGTCTTTATCCCAAAAAATGTGCATTATTTATATTATTTATAATACAGTCTCGCAAATTTTTATAATCTAATTATTATTGGTAAATTAATTATCTCGAAAAATGTACATTATTTATATTATTTATAATACAGTCTCGCACATTTTTGTAATCTAAAATTTCTTTGATTGATTAATTATATTGAAAGAATGCTGACAGAATTCTCGCGAGAGGATTCTAAGGGGCTTTGTGTCTTTTCAGAAATATTTGTTCACAAGATGCAAAGACAGATAAAATATAATGTTCGATCCTACAATCGACAATCAGCTTCGCGATAATAAGCAACACGCTTGTCAGTGTCGTAACGCAACTAAGCAGTGGCTTAACATGCTACTTGAATAAATATTAAGAATGTCACCATTCTTATACCATCAATAACACATCTTTAAATTAATCTTCATCTCGACAGTGTACACCTATGCACATGGACGCACGTATGAAAACCATGCGAGATGACCGTGGCATATAAAAATCATGAATGATGCATTTGGTTTTTCTATTGCAACATCAGCAATTGATCTCTTGTTATTACTTCGCGGATTATTCAGACGCTGGTTTTTCATTAAAATTTTAATAACTTGAATCCAGGATTTCTGAATAGCCTGCAGTACGCGGAATAATTATTAGATTGTGAATCTTCGTGGTAATAAAATTTTGTTGCGTCGATTGCAAGAGATTGTACATATACAGAGCTTCTTTTTTACATTACTTTTAACGAGTTGTTGTGCTTCGCCGTTGATACAGGTTTCGCACTCCGAATTCGCCATTTTAAAATTCGAGGTGTCGCAAATTGCGACTGAAGAGAGGCGAAGCAATCTATTCTAAAAATTAGTAACCATCCAGTGGTGTTCTCGCCGCGCAAAAAAAAATCCGGAGAGCAGCAGCATAATGGCCGGCAGCGTCCTCAGTGGGCAGCTCCTTTAATTTCACCAGGATCGCCTGTCAATCCTCCTTCATACCTGCTCCTTATAATTCATTAAAATTCTTTTTGCTTGCCCGAAAACGTGACGGATCTTGTTTTCAATTTAGTAGAGCCCCGACTGCGACTACCATAATGCCCCGCATGAGTTACTTCGCGGAATAGCAATGAGCCTCCACCACGCGCAGCCCAGGATTCTTCCTTTGGAACTCGTTTTTCGGTGGCCGGGATCGATTCTGACCAACTGGAATACTTCTACTCTTGTCTCCGATCCTGTTCTACGCTCACCAACATTTACTTCCAGCGAGCAATTATTGATCCACAAAGAATTTCGTGAAAGTCCTAAGCGGATTTATGCATACGCGAGGAAAATGGACGAGGGAAGCATAAAATTGCAAAAGGATTAAAAGGTATAATCATTTATGTATTCTACGGAAAATTGGAGTTTGCTCAGTGTTTTATCAGGAATGTTTGACGACACGCCTTATCACCGGCTCACTGGAAAGCCGAGGATTGACTAGTGTCCAGACACCCTTGGTCCACAACATCCCCTTCAGCACTGACCGAATTGGGCATCAACGCCCTTCGTGTAATTAATCCCCTAATTCCGTTGACCCGGTTCCAAATACTAGACGGATCAATATTAATCCTGTCTCGTCATATACTGGCTCCGAAAAGTATTCCAACACATCTTCAGCGTCGGCGTCTCCACTCATTTCAAACCTTGAACTTCTCCTCGAAAGTACTACGGATTAAAGTAAAAACATTGAAAATTTTATTCTGTGAACTAACTTACAACAGACACCTCGAAAACTGATGTACGATATTTTAGCCGTTCTATTGAAGCTTTAATGAAAAATGGACCGCCAACTTTACAACAATACGAGCTACAGCTGCAGGACTTTACAGGACTAAATTTATTCTCTGTTTGTTGTTTATCGAACAGCCAAAAAAAATCGTACATCAATTTTTAGGCACTCGTTGTAGAGAGGAGACTTCAGTCTTCAAATCTGTGATGGCTTCATTCATGAGAAGAAATTGGGGATGAAAAAAAGGTAACTTTTATATGAAATCTGAAGTTTTTCGATTTTTTTCGTGTTTTTCATTGATCACAATCAGAGTTTGCATTCTTTGCTATTCTCTTTGCTATTCGTTCACTATTCTTCAAATACGATTTGCAATGATTTTTTATTTCTGTGTACAGAAGATCTAGAACTCTTTCAGCTTAATGTACCACAATGTATGCCACTTTTTACCGAACCTAGCAGGTACAGAAAATTCACTTTGTCAGCGACGATGAAATTAAGCGCCGACCAGGATGATCGTTCCGATTCTTTTATCGGCTAACGAACCGTGACGTTCTAAACGGTAAAATTAGACCGTTTCTTTGAGAAATACTCGCACAAAAAGATAATCCACGGGGAATGACGACAGAATCGAGGAGCAAGACACAGCCGAGCAGGAAGGATCATAGCCGAGCGACTTGTGACGCGCATAGAATCGCCATTTCAAGGTTTCTCTTCACAGCTGCTCCCTTTTCTTTTCTTTTTTCGTCCATCACGCTACTCTTGTCCCATTGTGACAGCCCTTGGCGAGCACAAAGCTCGGATACGCGGACACGAGCTACGATTCTTCACAGATTGGCGGCAAGTTTGAATGATATGTCTCAATCAAGCTGATACACATCGGAGGAACGTTCTTAGGATCTTTCGTTCTTCATCTCTGCGTGGCAGCCAAATGTTACAAAATATCCCAATGTTCATGTAAAATATATATTTTTCTAGACTGTCTAGATCTTGTATCAATGTTTCAAAATGTATTGTATATTTTGAATGAATTGATCTAACAATGGGAAGAAAAGTGATCAAATGAGCGAATGGATGAATAAAAATATAAGATTTTATTGCTTAGTTTTACGTAAACTAAGTCCAAATAAAAACTTTAAGGTTTACGTAAACTAAGTCGAACTAAAAACTGAAATAAAGTATATGTATTATAAATGAACTATTATATTATATTAAATGTTATATTAAATATAATGTTATATTACATTAAACTATTATATTAAATGAGTTATTATAAATGAAATGAATTTTTCAAAGAAATTGTAATATTTTTGGAGTAGCGCTTTTTATGTCTGGTTACTTTGAAGGCTGAGGAAGGTTTCTAGACTAAGTCCAAATAAAGACTTTAAGGTTCACGTAAACTAAGTCAAACTAAAAACTGAAATAAAGTATACGTATGTTATCATAAATAAATTAGATTTTTCAAAGAAATTGCAATATTTTTGGAGTAGCGTTTTTTATGTCTGGTCACTTTGAAGCCTTAAGAAGGTTTGTAGACTAAGGACATCAAAATGGACATTTCTGAGAGTCACACAAGTCACTGGTATTTTCCATCGAGTGTCGGGTAGGTCCCGAGTATATGATATTAAAGAACCTCTCACTGTTTCAGCAATTTGTCCCGGTTTTTCGTAGGCGACGGCTAAATTAATGATATCCGTTTTCACGGAAAGCCGGGGCAGATGAATTGGAGGTTCGTGTGCGCGCATTCCGTTTCTCACGAGTCTTTGACCGGAGGGCTTCGGTGTGGATCGACCCTTCGATACAATTAAAAGAAGGGTCCGCCTCTGGAACCTATTTGGTCCAGCCTACAACAACATCCTGCCGCACGCACACCGCCACGGGATTGGACGAGGAAAGGTCCTTTGACATTGGTCCAAGGCACCGGGACCAAATTCCATGACCATTATTAACACCCCGCTGCTTTCCGCGGGCCTCTGTCTCGGCTTTCATGGCCGCCGCACAAAGAGAATGCCGTCCTTTTACTAGAAAATATACGAAAAACGCAGGGAAAGGATCCACTTCATGTAATTTTCAAAATACAGCTCGAACATCATCAATTAAGGGCTTCGAGTCCACGGTAAGTTCCCATGGTTTCTGGGAAAAGGAAGAAACAATTATGCGTTTGCTCAGGAAATGGTAACATATGTTTTAAAAGCCATAAAGAATTCTTAGATCTGTTTTCGACACTGCCAGTGGGCAGTTTCATATTCTTCATCTTACAACTATTGAAATTATGAAGATCCTTACAGAAATTGATTCGATATATTTCTTTATCCAAGCACATATTGTCATCAATATCGAAAACAAAATCTAAATAAATGGAATCTTCTCATTTTTACTACTTATTTTGTCTGTCTTTTCGGTGACAAATTTTGCAATTCATTTTAAACTAACTTCCTGATGAGCTAGAGACTTAAATTGGATACAGGGCTCAGAACTGGATGACAATGCATAATTAAAAAATTTTTTTTAGAAGACTATTCGTTTCGGAGAAATAACAATTAAATATTTACCGTTACATCCCCCCGCGAAACGCTACGTCATCGTTTCGATACGATTCGCTGCAATACTGTCTGATATTTAGTACATGTCTCTGTTATAATTTCATAACCTGTTAAAAATGTTAAAAATCAATAGAAAAATTTCACATACACAAAATTAAAAAGCAGAAAATAATTATATATATAAAAATAAATTTTTAAAAAATACCATGCTTTTAAAAACGGACTAAAAAGTATAGAATAATTTTTCCTAGTCGCATAATGATTCCTAACCTCATACAGACAGTGGTGAAAATTTGTGATTGTGAATTTTGAATTGCTATAAAAATACTTGTAAGATTTAAAATAAAAAACGTGGGACGCAAGATGCATCAATTATCTACTTCAAAGGAAAAATTATTTTATACTTTTTAGTCGGTTTTTAAAAACGTGGTATTTTAAAAAATTTATTTTTATGAACTAAAACATGTTAATCGCTTTTCGTGGTCGGTGGGTTTAGTCTTAACCCGCTTTCATATACAATTCCGAAGTACCGTGAAAAACCGTTGACAATTTCAATTATTAGATCGAAACGATAAAAAACTACCCCATTTTCGAGTTGAAAGCGTCCTAGACTGTCTCCACTTCATTCCATATGAACATCGACTAATCCTCGTTGATTCCGTCGGCGACGGCGATCATCCTCGCGATCGTCACGCCGCAGGAGCTGACGGATCCGCAAGCCCACAGAAACAGCCGAAGCTTTTAATCCCGGGTGTGTCAAAGAAAACGCGGAAATAGAGTTCAGGCTGGGAGGATGGCCGCTGTCAGCGTCGCGGCGTCGCCAGGGACGCGTCGCCATCCCCATATCCCATCAGCTCCCAGTTCGCCGACGTCCACCCCCGACATCTCCCACCCCCAACATCCACTCCTCGTTCACAAAAGGGGTTGATGGTGGCTCCGGATCATCCACGAACGCCGAACGCCGACAATACGCCGGAAATTTCACCCCCGAAACGCTCGCACCCCCGTTGATTTCCGCGGGGAGCACTCTCTCCTATTTTCTACCCCCCTCACACCCCCAGACTGCTCTTTTGGGTCCACCTTCGGTCGACGATGGCCGAAACTGTCGAAGGGTGCGTTTGTTCGACGCTGGTGAATTATTTTCGCGAGTTTGTTCACCGGAAAATGTGTCCATCGTGGGTTTAGGGGAAATTGAAAGGGGTGGTTGGAGATCGAGTCTGTATTTAGCGATTTTTAAGAAACCAGGATAAAAGAAATTATTTTACTTAGAGGTTTCTATTTTTCGTGGAATTTCATGTTTTGTAGATTAATTGATTCTGCGAGGTTGGTTTGTAGATTCTTCAGGAAATACTTGGCGAAATAGAGTTTCTAGTTCTACTGTTAAACGAACCTGTCCAAGGCAGAGCCGGCCCGGGAAATTAAGAAGTCACGAGGGGTCGAAGAAGAAATCAGTCAGTGCCCGTTCCAAGCACGATGACTTTGATTCTATCGGGCTCGCTTCCCGCCTATCTAAATCACTTATCGATATCTTCGTGATCGCAGTTTCCTTCAATATCCGAATGCCGTCGATCTTAATAACCGTAAGACGTTTTGGCCTCGTGTTCGCCTAGCAGGATTCTTATTATTCCTGTTTCCTTGAAGACTTCGTTCGAGATTTTTACATTTGAAAAACGCCGGGGGAGGGTGAGGAGTATAACCTCCCGTTTAGAATAATGAATCGGGATGAATGCATTATTCAAGCCTGACGTTCGGTAGCCATTCGGCCCGCGAGCGTTTAGGGGCGCATGGCCGCCAAGCATGGCCGCTGAAACTAAATCTGCAGACTCTCTGCTTCGATTTCATTCAAATGTTATCTTATTCTATACTCTCGTGTAAATAATATTATCTCTTTTAAATCGAAGGTGTACGTTATTAATATTTACCCGTTAGATTGCATGTAGACACACTGAAATAGTTCTAATTACTAAACGATTAATAAATA
>CM052333.1:6905243-6957788 GCA_028455615.1 Lasioglossum zephyrum
TGAGTGATTGGGAAACGGGAATTGACAGAAATTATATCATTGAATGACCTAAAAAATTTAATTCTGTTTATGGAAGCTAGAAAGCTTCGTCTGGAGAAATATATTTTTATAGAACGTGGACAAATGTAACTTGAAAGCGTGGAATATATAAATATGTTTCTAAAAGTTGGAAGCGGCGTGCAGAGAAAATATTGCGATTACACATTTTGTCCTGTCGATGGAAAATAAATTGTTGACGCGAGGCTACTTAATATTATCGAGGTTGGTAGGTCGACAAGAATGCGAAACTTCTCGTCGTTAGCAATCGGTACGAGGCTTATCGACGGGAATAACGACACCGGAGTAAATTGGTTGAAACAAGAGGGCCCGGGAACCGGAAAAAAATCAGTGCCGGATGACTCGTCGTTTTCTGAACGAACCGGAATGACTAAGTGTGAATTCAATTAAGGGTTTGTTTTAAGCATCTATCAAACCTTGTTTACAGCCGAATCATTATTTACGTAACAAGATGAGATTGACAATTCCGTCTTGGATTAATTAATGACTCCGTGTCGGGTCATCGTAATTCTCGCGTTACCTCCACCGAAATTAGCTTAATCTAATTAGATCTGCTAATCTACTCTATTCGCTTCTTTCTCTCAATTAACTTTTTCTGCCTCCGCGAACAAACTTATGCTCGGAATAAATTTAGACTGATCGAGAAGGAGCACTAATTTGACACGCACCGATGCAATTCGCACTAAAATCCTCAACTCGAAGCCTCCACGGTAAAAACCATGTCACATGTATCTTTGAAAGTTGCAGTAGCCACTCGGTGTCCATTAAACCTCCGGGCTCCAAAAGAATTATTCAGTAGCGACGGTGCTCGCATAAACATCAACCCCTTCCTCGGAGGGCTGATATCTGACCCTGTTTTCGGAGTCGAGAAGAGGAAGGTAAACGCGAAAGTAGAGAACGAGCATCGAGGGAAAAGCAGCTGGCTGGTTGGGTAGAAAATAGGAGCGAGAGATGATGATCGGAGAGTGGAACCGCGTAGAAGAAAGAGGATCGGCCAGCGAAAGAAGAAAGCTGGCAGACAGTCAGATTGCAGGCTGGGACGAATAGTAGAAAGAGAGAGAAAGATGAATCTAGCAAAAGAGGAAGAAGAGCAATTTCAGCGGCAGCGAGAACGTCAGCGGCAGCAGCAGGGGTTGCTGAAAGAGAGAGCCTGTGTACGAGGGAAGAGAAAACGCGGGCGTCCAGGGAAGAAGGGAATCGACTTCGTACTGGAAGAGGAGCGAGAACCTTGGTCACGGTGATCGGTAGAGAGGGATGGCGGGACCATGAAGAGGTGGGGCGGAAAAGAGAGGAGAGAAAGAGAGAGAGAGGAGAGAACGGGTGTACGGTGCACGGGCTCTCCGTCGCGATCATTAATCACATTCTCGTGTCACGGCTAGCACCGCGCCGCCAGGGGTACCATGGGTAAGGGTATACGCTCTTTCCAGTGGTATGAGACTACTAAAGGGAGGACCAGGATGCTGCCGCTCTTCTGATCATGAAGACGAGGGCAGCCGCCGCCGCCGCCTGCTGCCTCCGCGCGGCTCACTGTCTCTCTCTCATTCTCTTTCGACCAACGCAACCGTCTAACATGTATACCGTTATCGTCTCCTTGCCTAGAGAGCCCCGGACCCGCTCTCTGTTGCTGATGATACGCCGCTGATCGAAGAGGTATCCGTTTCTTTATCGGGGGCTCTTTTGTCTTCGCAAGGTGATCGATGATCCCTACCGGCACGCAACTGACCTAGGTCCGGGTTTTCAGACTTTCGCAACTCGACAGAATCCGTCGAGTACCGATCTTGACAGAACCGATGTTCAATTTCGCGGAGGAGAACTCGGGTTTTGTTGTAATTGTTGCGTCGAGGATCGTCAAGCTTTGATTTCGATGATCAACGCTTTTGGGAGCTTGTCTGTAGGGCTTGCAATCTCGCCAAGTGTGGGATCCCTCGTCGTTTTTTAATACTATTATTATTTATTATTGACGGGCAGAAGCCTTTTTTACATAAGTATTTACAAAGAGGATTTTTGTTATTTTGATCGAAATTATTAAGATATAATAAATCATAAATAGCTAATTTGTAAGATTACCCAAATGTTTAGATTCATGGTGGAATCATTTGGTTCGAGACCAACGTTTGCTATTAAAAATGTTTAATAGTAGAGGAAACAGAAGGAGGTGTTTCCCGTATTTCTTAAACGGATGATGAAAATGGCGCGGGATTGCAAACCCGACTTGCAATCACAGTCAATTAATACCAAAAATAAACTGGTTAGAATCTATTCAGGATGTTCGACACGAATCTCACTCGATGTGCAAAGGGTTAGTGCAGTCGGGATCAAGCCAGAATCAACCGGAAAAGGCTTGAAGAATTCAACATCTACTTCGAAAATTACTATGATTTACCTGGCAAGCGATGGAACGCAGAAACGATTTCTTTAGGAACACACGGTCCCGGTCAGGTCCACAGGAAAGTAGGAAATCGCCGTAGCGAACGCTACCGGGTAGCTTTCCCGTTAATAGAGTGCGACAGAAGTTCTGCCATTAACTTTCTAGTCCCGTCACGGCAATTTGCAAAGTACCTGCACGTGCGAATAAATCCTCCGGTGTGGCAGGAGTCGCGAGACGTCGCGCCGGCTGACTTATTTATGATCATCCTCTCGGCAGGGACCGGGCGAAAGGGTTAACGGCGAAACAATGCGTTGGCCTGCGTTGTTTTGATGCGGTCAGAACCGAGGAGATCGTTGAAAGACTCCCCGAGAACGGTTCCCGGCGTGTGCCAGTGCGGAGATATCCACCGGGAAATTTGGCAGCAGTACTTTTCTTGGGGAAAGGAAATCACCGTGACGGTGGTTCTCCTTCGGCTACCTCCTGCATTATTTGTGGTCTGCTGTTGTGCACAAATAAAGACAATGAAGTTCAGTGTATAAATTTTGCACAATAGAGAATGAAAGGTTTGTAAGTCGACACGATACAAATGGAAGTCGGAATCAATTCCTTCTCGAGCTGGAACGAGCACGATACTCGGCGAGCCCCCTAATTCCTTCTCGAGCACGATCTAAAAGCGATTCAAACGTCCCGAGTGACGAATCACTGAGCTTTTTCCGAAGAATCAGATAAGCCGGCCTCTATAAACGGTAAGTGCCGCGGAAACAATGTTTGCCGAGGTTCTTCGGGGAAAAAGAGCGAGGGAGAAAAACACGGAGTGAAAGAGAGAGGGAGAAAGGCTCCGACGTTGGCAGCACGCTAGTAAAGCGACAATAGAGAAGGGGGGAAGTGTATAATTATTATTGGCAGCGTTACGGGGCGAAAGTTATCCTGGAAGAACGGCGAAAACGGTGTATGCGTGATTCCAGCCCCGACTCCTAATTACTTGCAGATAAATATCAAGCCGGGCCCCGCAAATGGCGTGCTCCTGCAGCGACGTCTGAGAGCTCGTCAGTCAAAGCCCGTCGACTATGCTCGGATGTTATCGTGCGCTGTAATAACCTTTGTATTACACTTACCGCGAACTATGATGCTCTCGAAACATCAGAACGAAAGAAATATGATCCGAAGCTGTCAGTTCCCCGCCTAGACAGCGATTTGGACGCGCGCCTGATCCTCGATCCTGATCCTCGATCCTGGCCCGATCCAGCCTGTCGAAGTTGCGTGCGCGACTGCCATGCTGATTGCGTACCTTGCTTATGCGATCTATCAGTTATTCTGACCGACCGGCTGATCGCTGCATTGTGATCGGTAATTGTTTGTCGACCGTCCGTCTCTAATGGTCTGTGTACCTACTCCAATGTTTGCGATCGTTCAGCTTGGTTGAAATACTCTTTCTCGTGGTTCAAAAGAACGGTAAATCACGTTGCATCTACATCATTCCGATTAACTGTTTGTATTCTTTATCGTGTTTCAGATTTTTGACTGTTCAAGTTCGTCCGAGATGTTAGGGGGAGGTTTAATAAACGGGTGTGTAGTAGAGTTCGGACTTTTATCCGGGTATCTCATAAGACGTAAGTCATAAATGATTTTGTGCAATTTAAAACAATAATTAAATTAAAGGAACGTTGATATATTAATTTAAATTTATTAAAATCGTTTAAGAGAATAAGTAATCGTAATGTATCGTCTGCTTTTTCCTATTGATGCAAACGATTTTTGTTTTGCATAATGATCCACAGTGTATTCATGAGATAGCCGAGTATCCGGGTACCAGGGTATGACATAAGTCATAAATGATTTTGTGCAATTTAAAACAATAATTAAATTAAAGGAACGTTGATATATTAATTTAAATTTATTAAAATCGTTTAAGAGAATAAATAATCGTAATATATCGTCTGCTTTTTCCTATTGATGCAAACGATTTTTGTTTTGCATAAAGATCCACAGTGTATTCATGAGATAGCCGAGTATCCGGGTACCCGGGTATGACATAAGTCATAAATGATTTTGTGCAATTTAAAACAATAATTAAATTAAAAGAACGTTGATATATTAATTTAAATTAATTAAAATCATTTAAGAGAATAAGTAATCGTAAAGTATCGTCTGCTTTTTCCTATTGATGCAAACGATTTTTGTTTTGCATAAAGATCCACAGTGTATTCATGAGGTACCTGGGTACTCGGGTAATTTTTGTTTAGCTGAATACCCGGGTAATGCTGTTTACCCGAGTACCCGGGTACCCGAGTAATTTTTGTTTACCCAGGTATCTCATAAGTCACAGCTCTAGTGTACAGCAAGCCCCTTCGACGATCGAGAATTGCTGAAAACACGGCACGTACAGGTCGCGTTTCCTGTGGCGCACAATCAGCCGCGTTTCGGAGCTACCGAGGACGAAGATAAGATCTCTTTTCCGGCTAACCGCGCATTAGATCGTCAGGGGGTGTGCCTGGAACACAACTTCGAGTGAACGGGAGAGAGAGAACGAGACGACAGATAGACACCAAGAAAGTGAAAGAGAGAGAGAGAGAGGTTGTTGAAGAACAGCGTGCCCGATACTCCGCCGCCAGCACGTAAGATATTGTTCTCCCGATGAAATTAATAGTGGGCCCGTAAGCTCCGCCACGTAACATTAATCCTCGCGGTATTAGTGACACCCTGAAGAGCCCGCGAGCTCGGACGGCTCGAGGGGGTAGGGCACGGACGGAACTCGAGAAGCCCAGAATCGTGCGAAGAAGACAACGAGAGATTCGGTGTTAGAAGGCTCGAGCCATCCGGAGAGCAGAAAGAGGGAGAAAGAGATCCTGAAGAGAGAGAGGGAGATGCTGAAGAGAACGAGAAGAGCCCGGCAGGATATTACATTCGCGAGGCTGGCAGACCGAGCGGAAGAAGACGAGCAAACTCCCGTGGGGTGGGTGGAGAAGGGTGCAAGAGGGGATCGGTTGAAGAGACTCTTCAAGTTGTCCACGGGAAGGAAGATTTGTGCGGCTCTTCTCTTTCTCCGCCTCGCCCTACCACCCCTTTCGCTCCGGTCCGTGGATCTGAAATAAATGGTTATCGTGGATTACCCCCGGATGCTGACACGTCATAATGGCGGGGATTCGCCTTAACCCACTGGCGCGTCATTGGAGAACGATATTTCTTCATCTGTCGGTCATTATCGCGCGATTAATGCCGCGCGACCTTACCACGGCTTCCGTGTTTCTGCCGTGCGATCACCTCGCCGGCAATTTTCAATCTAGAATTGTATTCGGAAGACCGTCTACACTGTCTTCGATAATTGCTGTGCAATTATTTAATCAGCATTACTGCACTCTATGCATTTCATTTTTCTGAGGATTGTTTAAATTCAAATATACAGGGTGATTCTTTTTCTGTTTATACTGGTCCAACTTGAAAACTCCGGCAAAACATTTCTTATGCGATGAGAAATAAAATTAAATCTAAATGCATTTAGATGGACTACCTCGTAGTTAATTTAATGGTCGTAGCTCTGCAGAAATACACAAAGAAAAAATGTACAATGAAATTTTTCTGGAAATGTTTTTGAGGCAGCAACAATTTTAACACTAGATTTACCAACTATTTAAATATACCTATTTCTACAAAAATTAGTCAGAATGACTGGGGTATAAGAAAAAATGCTTATTGAGGCTTCCAGTCTTTATTCACTCTTAAAAAATGGCAAACAAGACTGTTCGTGCCTCGTGCACTTTGTAAGTAGTCGTAAAAAAATCTCTCGGAAAAATCTCGGAAATTGCATTGTATTTCGCGGTGGTCCGTAACACTGGGCCCATGTTCTAAATAAATAAATCGGCTGAATGCCGATAACGAAACGAAGGAAATTATATGTACTGCATCGGTCTCATAATTCTCCTGAAATCATATTTCTGTGCCAATAAAACATTGCAGTACCCATCAATTGTTATAACTACCCCAACGTCATTCCATCACAGAATTTCTTTATAGAAACATGTACCAGTCATTTTGACTGGTACTGGTATAACTGTCAACAACAAAAAATACATTTCTTACGAATATATATACAAAGTAACATTAAGTTGATAAAATATATTCTCTACTTATAGCTACATGCAGTAGGAATTTTAAATTGAAATTGTACGATCAGTTAAAGTGACTGGTCTGGTAAATCCAGTGTTAATAGCGGCGAGCAGAGGTGGTTGAAAATTGTTACACGCTGAGGGAAACAGGGTAGCGAGGTCGAGCGTTATCCGGCTCGTCGAAGAAAGAAAAAGGCGTTCTCGTAGGGCCACGGTAGATATGCATCCAGCTTGTAAACGTTTTTTCTTCCCGCAGCCAGTACAAAGGTTAACGTGCAACCCGGTAGTACCAGGAGAACGCCAGGGATCACGACAGCTGATGGGGACAGAGCTCGAGGGACGATCAATAATATAATACCTCGTCGCCCCGGGTACCACCATGCTATCGCACCATCAAACGCTCCGGCCTCCATGCACTCGGATCCGCTTATCGTCCACCTTTTCGTGAACCGTGTTTTGTATTTCCTTGCGTCTCGACCGTGAACGATTTTGCCATCTTCCGACCTGAAAGGCCATTAACAAAAGGAACAAAATTAATATCAGAAGACATTGAAAAACGAAATCTGTTCGCCGAGAGAAATCTTGATAAGAGCAACGCGAAATCTGCAGTAAATCAACGAAATTATTTTCCCTCGGTGAATTCGTCGAGCTTCGGAACGATTCAGATGGGAATTAGGATTTAGAGGGTTGAAATGTGGATTTGGAAAATTGTTCACCTACATTGGAGCACTGTTTAGTTATTTATTAGAATATGTATTTGTAGAATGCACACGAGTGACCTCTTGACAGAGGTAGAACGATTTTAGTTGAGTGCAAGAGGTTGATACCCTTCTCCGTTAGGGGTTGATTCTCAATTTCAAGGTGCTTCGTGCTGCCATCTAACGGCATAGGCTCTGAACTAAATACATTACCCTAGGAGATATTTGAAATCATTCGATTCTATGGATTATTTGAAACTACGCATTACAGATTTGTGCAAATCAATGTTTCCGTAAAGTATTGTAACGCAACTTGCTTTGTTATTGAAAGGAAACAGAATTTTTACTAGAAACTCAGTTGGTAACGTCAATACCATGCACGATTCCCCTACGTTTGCAGATTCCTTCTGCAGCGATCGAGGAAAGTCACTAGGAGTTTGAGCGAAGCTCCGTTAGGGTACCAATTTAAAATTTAAATTCAGACACTACTTTTTCTGACACTAAATATGACCTAGAATTCTAATCGCTAATCAATATCGAATTGGAAACAGCTCTGATCGAGTCTATCTATCACTATCAATTTATCTAGGCAATACACTAAATTTTCATTTACGCGTAGATGGGTTTAGGGGATGAAATAATTCAATTAGATCTAACGAAATACTTCAGAGGTTTGTTTATATTTCAAAATACCACATTATACAGAACTCCATACATATGCACTAAAGATGTACAACGAAACGTCGAACCACTGTCCAATGGCGTCGATCAGCTTACTCCGTAAATTCTTTATTCAATGTTTTATTTCAGGTCCTAGAATACAACTGATGAAAGAGGAATGAACAATGGATACGCTCTAGGGAAATGGCGAAGCTCCTAAAAAAGAAACGAAACAACGTAAACTATTTTCTAGGTTCTGGGTACAATTCACAGGTGGACCTATCACAACTACGTATGTTAAGTTGAAGAGAAAGTTCTGTCGTATTTTAAACAGGTAATTTTGAATTTAGATATAATTAGGTAGTTTATTAATAATAATAATTATTAATAATTAGGTAATTTTGATTTAGAAAAATTGACAGAATTATATCATTGAATAATATTAAACATATATTTCTATAAGTCGATTGAAATGTTTTCTTTAAAATACGACACAACTTTTCCTACCACCTAATACATATATGATATAAATTCTAACGTCGAGTAAAAAGCGGAGAACGGCCCCGTTCTTCCTTGCTATTTATTGCTTTTTGCAGGTAGACAACAGCCGACGTTTTTTCGGCCGCTAAGCTAAACAACGGCTCCCAGTGGGATTGTTTAAAAAGCTCGGGGCGACAGGGTGATTTATAAACGTACGCGCCCGACCGCCATGCATTGCAATCTAGAGTCGCGTGGCATGTCATCCGTAAGATACCTGTAGAGACGAGCTTCTGATATTTACAATTCTACAAAAGCCCGGATCTACAGGGTAGATCACGAATGTGCCTATCTTATGCAACCACGCAGGCCCCGCTCTTCGGTAGCGATATCTGCAACACAGAGAAGCCCAGTTTTTATTCCCGGGCCGCCATCGGCGGCGCCAAGAGTTCCAATTTTTATTCAAACTTCCAAAAAAGACATTTAATTTTGTGCAAGAGAATAAGAGTTTTCACGAACGTGTGGAAAATTCATGCATACAAAAAGAACGTTGTTAAAAATTTAATAGTGTTTAATTTATTTTAATTTAATTTATTTTTTAAGAAAATGAACGTGGAATAATGGTCCTGCTAATTTTGAATTAATTCTAGCTCTTTTCCAGATAATTATAAAAGAATATGAAATGTGCTAAATTGTTTAGAAAAATGTCCCAAGATATTTAATTTCTCACAACAAAATGATAATTGATTAACTGTATTTGTATAAATGTGTAGAATATAATTGATTTGTCCAGAAGAATGATTAATAATAAGACAGCGGATCTTTCTGCAAAATAACAAAATTCCTACTTTGAATTACAAAAGACTGAAATGAAATAGAAAGTCTTTCTTAACGTGTTGATCAGGTTGAAAAGAATGTGACAGTATTTTGCAATCATTAAACCAGCTGTCCATTACTAATGTGTGTAAATAAATAAAAGTTGCTCGGTGAAATTAATACCAATACGGCGATCGAACAATAGTCGTCTGATCGAGTGATCCGTGAGCATGATCGCGTCAGAGGAACGAGCATGACTATACCGAGCTGGCACGGATTAGAAATTTCGTTACGGACGTCGTTCCGTACGTGACGTCGGAAAACCTCCGCCGAAACCGGACGTGACCTGGCATGCACATCCGGACTACGGTTAAAGGAAGTCGTGAATTAATGCGGTGTCCTGCGCACGGTTACGTTTTCTGCGATTTTAGCGGCCGATCGGATGAGCTCTACAGTGCGATACTGAAACCGAATGAAACACTGTTTTAATGATCATAATCTAATGCGAGCAAGCAGACCGCATTACAGCAAATTAAGAGGGCCAATAGTACTAGTCTCCTCTTCAATCAAAATTAAAAATCCATTAATTTCCAACTCGTAAAAAAATTAACGTAAAAAGATCACAGATGCAACTGGCACGCAACAATAACAAACAGCCAATTAACAAAAACCAACTGGGCAAAGTTGAAGCTCCGGTGAGAAGCCTCTTCTGCGAGCACAAGATGGCAGAAGCGACGATTCCATCCAGAAAACCGAGAGGACAGATGAGAACGATTACCGGCACGAGACGTTAGTCACTTCCAGTGTTGATGAAACGATCGACCATCGTTTGTTACTCGCCCGAGCAACAGGCGAGGCAAATAGCTCGCGTGCAACACTGCTGGGCAGAGCTCGAGGCAAGAAAGCGCACGGAACACGAAACGGAAGCCACTCGATTTCACGAAATTCCATGGGTGGCTGTGACGCGCGGTCGTTGGCGCGCGCGCGCACCTCTCCGCTACGCTCATGGAATCCAGGTCGTAGTATTGACACGCGGAGAATACGATTAGGCGAGTGAAACGGGACGAGGCTGCGAGCAAAGCGATTCTACACGCAAAAGCGAGTGACCAGTCAAGGTCAGCTCCGAGTCTACAACACGCGGCCCTTTCGAGAAGCTCTTCGGCAGAAGGAAGATCGTGTTAGCTGTTCTAGATGATTCAAATTGGAGATGGTAGTTGGCGTCTGAAGGGAATGATGCTTCTTGTGACTTTACTTTCACCCCTGACTCAAATTCATGCTAACTTTGCGTTTCGAAAAAATGCATTGGAGGTAATCATTAGAATTTGCTCTTTGTCGTCAGACGTCTAGTTCCATGCTTAGAGGAGCTAGCTCATGGAAAATGTGATAGGAAGAGGATGCTTCTTGTGACTTAACTTTCACCCCTGACTCAAATTCATGCTAACTTTACGTTTCAAAAGTATACATTGAAGATAGTAATTAGAATTTGCTCTTTGTCGTCAGACGCCTACTTTCATGCTTAGAGGATCTAGCTCATGGAAAATATGATAGGAGGAGGATGCTTGGCGTCTGAAGGGAATGATGCTTCTTACTAGAAGGATCATTCGGCAACATTGGCTTTGGCCTCTGGCTCAAAGTTAACTTTACTCTTAACTCTTCGTCATCAGACATCTAATCTATGCGTAGAGGAGCTAGCTCAGGAATATTAGGATAGGAGGATGATGCTTGGCGTCTGAAACAATGAGATTTCTATCGGACAGTTTTAGGTACCTGGTTCCAGAAAGTCTTTTATTAGGTAGTAACCAAAGAGACTTGCAGTAGATCTACTTATCTTGTTCTCTTCAGACGTCCACTTCAACGTTGCTTGCAGTAGCTAGCTCATGGACATTAAGCTAGTAGGTGAATGAGGCTGTTATAAGCTTCTTTCAAGCTTGATAGCCTGTAAACTAGGCTACGTTTAGAGACGCCAACTACCACATTGCTCGCGCCATTCATCCACCAATGAAGTACACCCAGACTGGTCCACACGTGCACTGTAGGACCCCCAAACAATCTGATCTCATGCAAAACCCGGCCGAGGATTGTTCTTCGAGAGACTCATGCACACTTAAGGAAAATCATGCGTGAACTCACGGATCCATAGGATGACGGTGGTGTGTCACCGCGTGGCTGATGTGCGTGTATATGTACATGCGCGTGCTAGAGGCTGTCTCCTCTCACTGGTGTCTCGGTTACCACTTGTCAGCGGCACTCGTGGCGTTGTTCGACGGGATGAGGAAAATTCGCGGGAAGCCGCGAGAGAGAATCCGCGGAAAACACGTCGGGCCAACGCCCTAGCGAAAACGAAACGGAACGGAACGCGCGGGCCGACTGTCCTTTTTGGCCATGAGCGAGCCGGAGAAGGCATATTCGGCGACAAGCGTGAATCCTCGAGTCGCGGGGCGTCTCTCCCACGGCTGCCCGGCCGAACCCAGGGGCATCCCCCGGATTCTGCGATGATTGGACCGCGCGCACACCCCCGCTCTTCCCCGCGAAACCCCACCAACGAGGGACAGGGGGATGCCACCGCACAGGGCTGTATCAACTGAAACGATCGCCCCAGGAACACGAGGCACCCGCCAGCATCCCCCTTCGAAATGAGTATTGATAACACATTATTCCACGGCCTGGCGACGCACGCGTCCTAATGCCGCGAGCCCGGATTAGCGGATAGACTTGCCTGGAAATTTCGGCTTTGCGATCTGCCGGAACCTTCGACTCGCTTAATAGATACTCTCTTCGTTTTATCGTTTGCATCGGAGAGCACCTTTCCTAGCTACACGAAGAGAGGCTGCTAGAAAGATCGATGAGTGTGTGCATTTCCACTGTTTGTCTACGTGTTTCCTAGACGTCGTTCAGCTGCGTTCGATTTAATTAAACAGAGACTCGAGAAAAATAACAATTGGGTTTAATTTGTTCATCTCGAATTTCACTCGGCTTAATTCAACAAGAATTTTAACGCCGCATAAATAATACGAATATCAAACATGGAAATATATTTTTTCTTTCTTAATATGTTTACCAGCTTGAAAATTCTATAAGAGTATTTTTAAATTCTTCCAATGTTTTTACTGTTTTAAATTGCACGAATTCATTTTCGTGATAAGTGCAGAAAATTCATTGTCTAATCATAATGCATATATCTAACCGGAAACGAATCCCCTGCACTTGTGCGTTTCGATTACCATCTCCCGCTCCAAATTACCTGATAAAAATGTCCACGCAAAAATGTCGGACGGAGGCTCGTTATGATTGTAGGTTGTACACAAATGCACACACACAAACGAGTGTTGCTTGTTAACGAATGCATCTTATTAACGCAACATTCTTATTATGCATCTTATTATGCAACATTCGTTGTTTCTTCGTTTTCGACTGGGAATACTAACGCGTAATTAAGAACTGTCTGTACCGCTGTTGCCTTATGTATTATGTAACGCGATGGGGAGGTAGTGATTAGGTATCTGGAATTCTTCTTATGAAATTCTCGCGCGCGTATTCATGCATTATTTACGCCCTCGTGCCACACGAGGGAGAACTGGATTCATGTGGGCATGTGTTCAAGAAACGAGCCTCGACGGCTTGTCGCTTGCATGTCTAAGCAGAAAGTGGTGTTAACGCGATTGCTAAACACCTATCGCCGGTGTCCATGCACATCCCTGCGGAGCCGGCAACTTTCTACCGAGGATGGAAAGTCCGCTTAACCCTGACATTACTCGAACATGTTCGTTTACAGCGAAAACACCTCTACGTGCCTCAAGAGTTATCATTCCACACTTTCGGTTGCAGCCGAATTATTGGCTAAACTCTGTGACGTCAAAGTGCGAGCTATGGATGTGTTGCGACATTTACAAAATTCTGACTATTCGAGAAGGTAGAGAATTTTGAGGAAAGATGAGCACAGTGAATTTTGAGGAAAGATGAGCACAGTGGATTTTGAGGAAAGATGAGCACAGTGAATTTTGAGGAAAGATGAGCACAGTGAATTTTGAGGAAAGATGAGCACAGTGAATTTTGAGGAAAGATGAGCAGAATGAATTTTGAGGAAAGATGAGCACAGTGGATTTTGAGGACAGATGAGCACAGTGGATTTTGAGGAAAGATGAGCACAGTGAATTTTGAGGAAAGATGAGCACAGTGGATTTTGAGGAAAGATGAGCACAGTGAATTTTGAGGAAAGATGAGCACAGTGGATTTTGAGGAAAGATGAGCACAGTGAATTTTGAGGGAAGATGAGCATAGTGGATTTTGAGGAAAGATGAGCATAGTGAATTTTGAGGAAAGATGAGCACAGTGGATTTTGAGGAAAGATGAGCACAGTGAATTTTGTGAATAAAAATAAGAATCTTGAAAACGAAGATCCTCACATTTTTGGTTTTAATGAAATGTTTGACAAAACCGAATCTTTAAGAAACAAGGGAAAGTCGAAGTAATATGTTGAGAAATTTCTGAAGAAAGGGGAGTGCGAGTAAAATTCTACGGAAGTTCAACTGGGACACCAAAGTGCGAGCTATGGATGTGTTACGATATTCACAAAATTCTGTGAATATTGAGGAAAGATGAGCACAGTTAATAAGGACCTTGAATATGAAGATCCTCACATTTTTGGTTTTAATGAAATGTTTGACAAAACCGAGTCTTTAAGAAATAAGTTAAGAAAAATAAGTTGAGAAATTTCTGAAGAATGCGGAGTGCGAGTACAATTGTACGGAAGTTCAGCTGGGACATGATTCTCGGTGGGTACAGCCCTGGCATCGTTTCTATTCGGCCAGGATCGTGTGGCCTCGGCCCGGAATCCCTGTCAACTGGATCACGGGCGAAAGAGAGAGAGAAAGGACCAGAAGTAGAGAAAGAGGGACAAAGCGAGAAAGAGAAGAGGAGAGGGTAAAAGCCAGGGGCCACCCTTCGTCTCATCATCTTTTCGCGCTCATAGCCGGGCATATCTGCCTGGAGCCAGGGCTCTGCTCCACTCTGCTCAACTCTGCAACGCTCTCCTCTCTCTTTCTCTCCTCTCCTCGAGGATTCGCCTGGAAAACCTCCGTTTTCCCTCGGCCAACCCCTTCTCCAGGAGTCCTCGTCGTGATCCTGCAAACCCCCCTCGACCAACTTCTCTCCCTCATCCACCCCTCGCGGCAAACTCTCCCAATGACGTAGCTTCCGTTCCTTCTCTACGTTCTGGAGCGACGTATTGATCGTCTCTCCGACTCTCCTGAAGAGCAGAGGAGCCACAGGCCTGACACACCACCGCGGAGGGAAAACGAAGAATGGAGAGAAAACGTGTCTACCGGAGAGAGTGATGGGGGGTGGCGAAACTGGGTGTACCTACCTACCTACCCCTCTGGTTCGCCACTGCTGCTCTGTTACTGCTGCTGCCTCTGCTCTGCTGTCTTTGTTCGAGCTGGCCGTCGGGACAAATAGAGAACCGAACGGAATGGAAACAGTCACGTAGCCGGCTGCCACCGCTGGCAAAAACACCGGCCGACGACGATGGAAATCGAGAACCAACCCCCACGGTGCCGGCCACGAATTTTCGGCTGGATTAAAATCGTGCGGTCGCGCCCCGGGCTCTTCGGTTCTGGATGATGGCCGATCCTTCTCGGATCGCTTCGGTTTTTCTTTTATGATTTCGTGACAGGTTGAATTTTTTTGGACTACACAATTTTATATTTAATAAGGGTAAGGATTGAGAAAATACCTCTCCTTTTTCATCTTGTAAAAGTACTATTAAGTCGTACTATTAGTTGGGTGAAAGATGAAGCTGTACATTAGAAAAATTCAAAAATATTCCAATGTTATTTTTAACAAACTCAGTAAGAGATGAAATCAGTTCTTTTTTATTAAATTTCATTATTTGAGCTTGAACGGATAGCAAATTAAAAACAATTTTATCCTGTCAAATTGGGTTAGTATCTAGGAGAGTGTTAAAAGATTAATCGCTACGAGCAACTCCAGCTTTTAGCGTCATCTTTACAGCTTCCACTGAATCCGTCAAAGAGAATTATCACCGGCAATAAAAGATCTAATTAGGTCAAGAGTCCCACCCGATAAGAGAGTCCTCATCAAAAGCGAACAGTCCCAGCGAATCTCATAAAACGAATTAATCCCTTGTCAGCAGAAAATTCACGATTCATAGAACCGCGAACTATTACACATATTACGTTGAATCAGTGATAATTTTGAAAGAAACTGCTGCACTATATTCATTTATATAATGAATGAAATCGCAGTTACTTATGGGTAGATACAATCGTTAAAATAACCAAGCCCTGTTTTTAGACTGCGGATCTGTATGCACAAAATTTGTAAGGGGCGCGTGCCAATAATTTCGAACATTCCGAATTTCCATACAGTATCGCAGTAACGAATTTATTCTGCCGCAGTTTCCGCGTGCGTAATAGAAATGTTATTTGGCTGTGGGAGCTCGGACAGGAAGAGCAGCTTTTAACGCGTTCAATGCCACTGTATGGACGACATTATTCTTCGAAATTCATTTCTGTTGTGAATAATTCAACCAAATTGAATCTCAGTGAAGTTCTTGAAGCATTTGATCAAGACTAACAATTAACAATGCGTTAACACTGAAACTATCAATCATCAAAAGTGCTACCCCTAGTAGCACAAAAATATTGAATAAATATCTTTTTCAAATATTGGAAAAATATTTTTTAAGCCACACTTTTTTTAACTATTGTATGCATGTTTAAGAAATGTGAATTGAATGTTTAGAAAATATAAGCTAAATATCCAGAGAATATAAACTAGATATTTAAAAAATAAAAAAAGTAAATATTACAAAAAATGTGAAATCAATATTTGAAAAATATAAATTCAATATTTAAATAACATTCTATTAAAAAGAAGAAAAAGTTAGAAAAAAATATTTTTCTTGTAACATGCAATAGATATTTTCTGCTTATTTTTAAAAAATTGTTACTTAATATAAAATAAATATTGTATGTATATTTGAATATTAAAAAAAAGATTGAATCTTTTATGCTACTAGGGTAGGTTCAATGTTAATGGCTACAAATTTCCACCCATAGCAAAAAAAAAAGAAACGAACAGAATCCGACAGCGACTGGACAACTGATAAGGGCGAGTATCGCAAGTTAACTCGATAAATCGTCAGCTCGTCGTTCGGACCGGTGTGTAACATCATCCTCGCATCATACGGCACTCGACCAACATTCTGGCTGTCGTCCTCTACTCACGTGCAATACGTCTTCTACGGGTTTGCTCGGCCGCGTCGTCGACTGCGCTACCCTCCATGACGGCGATCAAACCTCTATCGGTCGTTCGGCAACTTCGAAGACACATTTTTTCCTGGCTACGGCGCCGTGCGCCGGTGTTTGTCGGTTTTATGACGAGTGCGCCGACCCGAAACGATCCGCCGAATGAACGATAAATCGTGTCGGTGCTGTTGGCTTCATCCCTTTCTCCGCTTCCTGTTGCGCGGAAAAAATACCCGCTTCGAAAGCCTCCGCCTCGGATCCACTAGAAATTTCAGACCAGAATTCAGCCGGAAGAGAAATTAATTAAATGTACCGTTCGAGCTTCGGGGAAGTGAAACTTCAAAAGTCCTTTATTAATGAAAGCACCGAGGATTTTATTTTGTTAGACAATTCTGAGGATGTCGTAATTAGGGATTCCATTTACGAAAAGAATGAATAGGTGTAATTTAACACAGTGAAGACACTAGAAGTATTTAAAAATGCTGCTACATTATTTCCAACCAATTGAAAATTTTTATTTTGCATAAAGATCTGCTGTCTAATCGTATCTATATGAATGTTTGAATAAATTAAATAAATGTACATATTATTCTCAATAAATGTAGCTCTGAATGAATATAGTATAAACGAATGAATTATAGTATAAATGAAATGAATAAATATTATATGTTTTTTATATAAATATTACATGAATTTATATGAATATTATGAATATATATAATGAATATGTTTTTGACAACTAAATTCTGAAGGAATGAGAAGAATGGCTGCAGAAAATAATTTCTAAAGGATAGCGGAAAGAATATGATGAAAATCGTCCGCTAGCCGAGTGTCAAACAATAAAATCCAGCTTGGCGAAGTTTCTGTGTGGGAGTTACTGTATAATTGTTTGAAAAGTGTCGCCATTGCGGAGTCCGGGCGAAGGACTCGGCTCGCAATTTTCCCCGGCGGCCGTTCCCAGGGAGAAAGAAACGTTAACGACGACGGGTCGGGTTGGATGCATTATACATTAACCCGGCTGTGCAGGAATTATGATCAGTTTATGGGCAGCGAGAGTGCCCGGGCCGAGCTCATAGACACACCGTGGAACATGGCGGTTCGCAGGCTCGCGTTAGCAGACATCGTTTACGAGCAAGCTCTACCGGTAGTTAACGGACTGGCCCCCGCCAGTATTTATTGATTAATTCACGGTGGGTCATCGCCGTACGGTGCAATTTGCTCCGGTCGGCCTGACAAATAAGAGACCGTGTTTCGTTAAATGAAACGTCGGGGATGCAGGACGAGGTAAATGGACACGATCGCCTTGGGGACGAGTGCTCTAGGAAAATAGCTGTCTTGTGCCCGTAGTTCCCACCACTTCAAAAAATTCCTTATCTCTCGACTACCCCTAACATCCATCGTCTTTTAAGTACAAGCAGTTCTTTCCTATCGAAAGTCTACAATTTTAACTAATTCTGGAGAGGACTCAAATTCAGCATACGCAGGTTCTTTCTTTCGTAGCTCTATAATTTTTATAAATGCTAAAGGACACAGTACTGGATTTAAAATTGAACAGAGAATAAGAGAAGAGGGTGATGTGGAGCGAAAATAAAATTTACTCTAAAGTTTACAATTTTCACTGATTTTAAAGAGGACTGTGTGGGGACGATTCATATATTATGGTAGATCAAGGTTTGGTACTCTACAAAAAATCCACTCAACTTGAACATTCGCAGGTTCTTTCTTTCGTAGCTCTATAATTTTTATAAATGCCAGAGGACGCAGTGCTGGATTTAAAATTAGATAGAGAATAAGAGAAGAGAGGGGTGTCGAGCGAAAATAAAATTTACTCTAAAGTCTACAATTTTCACTAATTTTGTGTTGTTGTGTGTGTGTGGACGATTCTTATATTATGATAGACCAAGGTTTGGTACTCTAGAAAAAATCCACTCAACTTCAGCATACGCAGATTCTTTCTTTCGTACCTCTCTAATTTTGTATAAATGCTAGAGGACACAGTACTGGATTTAAAATTGAACAGAGAATATAAGAGAAGAGGGAGGTGTCGAGAAAATAAAATTTACCTGCAGCGCTCCAGAGGATCCCAGCTGGAAGGTTGTTTTTCTGGAGTCGATGGTTTCTTGCGTACCGGAATTTTTGCAGCCGATTAGATGAAAGCGAGTGTCTTGCTGGGATGTACCTTACTCGCGCGACTTCCGGCACGGAGCCACAGCTATCTCGCATGAGGCGCTGTCTTCGACTGTGGCATCGCCTGTCGTATCGTGGAATGCTTCTGAAGGAAGGAACGTCCGGACCTCGTGTCTTGAATAATAAACCGATCGCCAGTCGATTTCCTTTTCCATGCTGCCACGCCGATTCGCATTCGTCGCTCGCCGGGCTTTCGAATCTCGGATCGGCCACGCCATAAAAGAATCGAGTCTGACTTCCTCCCAGCAACATTCGCCAGGTCTGGGCCCCGATGGATTATGTCATCGACGGGGACCGCTGCTGCCTGAATGGGCAATTTTTTTCAGAGTTATTACACGTACTCCTGAAAAATTTCATCCGTGAAACATGTACAGTGAACCACAGTAATATTCAGACACTTTTGAAAGACCTTCCTTAATATCAGATTATACGACTTGGATTTTCTTGAAAAGTTCGAACAATTAACTTACTACATTACGAGAAAAAGCATTTTATTTATTTATTTATTTCATGGTTTATTTTAATGTGGTCGCATTAACAGCTAGGTTATTATCGACTACATGATCTACAAAAAAAGCATTTTGAATATTGACGAAGAATATTGAGTCTTCGGTGGCATTACGTTGCATAAAGAATAATTTAATAAATTAATACTTCGAACATTTTTTCTGTAAATACATGAAATTCTATGAAGCGAGACATTTGTGGAGCCAACAAAGCAGCATTCTACTTTATTATACGCTACAAAGAATTCTTCAAGAAATTGATGCACGCCACAGACTTCCACATTTTCTTCAGGCTGTAAAAAATTGAAACAACACCATGAAGAATACTACACACTCCTCCCATACGTATAGATAGAAACGAAGGAAAGCGTATCAACGATTTTAAAGCGGCGTCAGTAGAGGTAAAGAGGAGGTAAGACCAGAATCTCAGAGTTTCGTACAAGGGAGATTTGTTAAGGTGAATAGATTATTTCGAGCTGGATGGCAGAGAAGCCAAACAAATTGCTCTCGGCCAGCTCACCGAATAAATACAACTCCCAGCAATAAAAGCTTAAGCGACTAAGCTAATGTTACTGAGATGAAGCCGAAAGCCAGGGGTGGTGGGCGTGCTGGAATCCTCGGCAAGGAATTGCAATGCCGCCCACTTCGGCGAAATTTAGCTTTGTTCGTTTTCCTTCCCTTTGAAAAATACACCCTCGCAAATTCAATTGCGGTCATGCCGCGCGACGCTCGCGGATTATACTAACTGCGAGCTGATTAATCGTCCTCGGAGGTCCTTTAACATGTTAACCGTTCAGACACCGGGGATACGCTAAGAAAAATTCTCTAATCTCTCTTCAACTTCAAAATCAATTTTTACTAGAACCTATCAAGTGTTACGGCACGAAAATTTTGAACAGTTTCAAATCAGCTTATAATAAACAGCTTTTTATTCATGAATGCTCTAGTGAACGCGATACAGCTTCAGTAAATGATTATTTTATAAGAGAATAACAGAAGAGGGAGGTGTCGAGCGAAAATAAAATTTAATCTAAAGTCTACAATTTTTACTAATTTTGGAGAGGACTGTGTGGCGACGATTCTTGTAATAATCGTAAATGATTATTTTAACGGACGTATAAATATTAATAATTAATTTATTATATTATTATTATATATTATATATTATACTTATTATATTATTTATTATTTTATTATTATTATATTATATTTATTATATTATATTATTATATTATACTTATTATTATTATATTATATATTATACGATATAAATAAAAAATATAGATATTAATATTTCGGGGGAAAACTATTGGTGAACTTCTGTATTTTTCCAGCCCTAACGAGCAAAGTCGGGTGCTCTCGCGCGCGGAAAGTTGCTTACTTGAGGTACCATAAAATTTTTTGGCGAGTGGTTCGCTTTTAACGAATAAAGCCCCCGGCGAAAGCTCGCCTCGTATAAATTACCATGCGGCCACGCGGAAGTAACGGAAAACCCAGACGAATTCTTTTTCCGCGGCGTGGCGTTGCAGCTTGTAAATAAATTGCTCGGTGCACCGTCGCGTGTGTTTCTGATACGCGGAAAGTCGCGCGGCGCGAGTTCAACCTAAACGCGCGGATTCAGGCGATTTTCTGCGAGGGCGGGGGCCGCGCCGCGCCGGTGAATTTCCGCCTCGCGGAAACGCCTCGCGCTCTTTCGCTATTTATGAAACTCGAGTCGAATGAATTCCCCTCTTCCAACCGATTTAATCCTTGTTTGCTGAATTATCTTGGCCCGGCCCCTCTCGGGGAATAGGGTCTGCAAATTGAACGAAACTTTGCGTTTTGGACGAGCGCCGTTTCAACGACTGTTCCCAATTATGTCGTGTACACAGCGCGGCTCGCGATTTTTATTGCTCTCGTTTCTCCGGTCGGGCCAAGAACATTTCAGATCGCAAGATTAGGAATTTTTCGTGGAAGTCAACAACGGCTTACATACGGGGTGTCTGAAAATTCAGACAATGGAACCGTTGAAGAACAGGATCGACAAAGCAATTGATCGTCGAACCATCGCCGTGGTACGGATCGAAAAATTTCGGGACATTTTGTATAACTTTTGTACCGTTTGAACTAAAATATATTATAAAATAATCTCTCGAATAATACATGTCAGAATATATTTTTTGTTTAATTTGTTAGTTAGCTATTTTTATAAATTTTTATGTAGTTGTTGAATCAGTTGCTTTCCTTATTAAAACCGTTGTATAATAATATTGTATGATAATATTCCAGGAGGGTATATGAAATCTCTTTCTAACCACTCTTTACTACGATGAAGAAATTCTGATTCAATTTTAATTTAGAATACAGTTTGTTCAAACTGTCCTTCAGTTTGTTAAAATATTCTGGTGAAATACCCAGTACCTCACATATCTGTTCAAATAAAGTATAGGTAAATAAGTAAAGTATAGTAAAGTATAGTAGTTTTCAATTTCAAAAAGTCCACTTTTTGGTCGAATGTCCCTCAATTTTTCGATCCGGACCACTGTGGTGCCGTAGCTAAGGTCTCGGTGAACCTTGTGTAAAACACACTCCCCGTCCCGCATACCGGAAACGCTGGCTGTCGCATCGATTCGTCGATATTGGCAAAGTTGACCGGTTAATCCGGTCGGCGCGTAACATCCGACGAATTCTTGCGGTAGGTTGCATTAACGGGACCATAAATCATGACGGGGGCAGAAGAATGGAGGGAAGTTGGAATCTGAGTGACGTCTAGTCAGAGAGAGCTCCTTGTCGTCGTTCGGGCTGTCCGAGTGCTCGCGGTGCCGAGAAACGAGGGTGGAAGAGCGAGAGTCGGGGGTGGTAGAAGAGAGAGTTCTCTCTCGCAGGACGTTGACGCGGGTCCCGCGGGGCATTTTTGCGGATGAAAGGTCCGCCCTATCTTAAACTCGACGTAACAGGAGATTCCGTTTTCCCTCCTCCGGCCGCTCCTTTCATTTCCCACCCCTTCGCCATCGCCCGTCTTCCTCTCTCTCTTTCTCTTCACCCCCTGTCACTCTTCTACCTCCGTCTCTCTTCAGCTCTGTCACCCTTCAAGTTCGTCTCTCTTTCTCTCTCTTCAGACCTGTCCCTCTTCCTCACCCTCGCACCCATTTTCACCCGGCGCGCCCTCGTTTTTTTTCCGGGTTTTCTCCCGGCGCGACCCCTTATTTCGCGGCCGGTCTCTCGAATCGAGAAACTAATATCGCGCGACAGGCATTCGAGGTTCCCGAGATAGCATCCGTGAAGCGCTGGAAATCTCGCTTCTTCTTTTTCTTCTTCTTCTTGCTTAGGGGAAGGGTGGTAGGGGCAACTTGAAAGCAGGACGATTTGCAACGATGTTACAGAATGATACCGAAACCTCGACAGTCCCGAGCTGCTACGAATATTCCTCTCCTGGCATGGAGAGACTCGAGATAACCACCGCGGAATTTTCGGAGACGGTATCTCTGTTAACCCCCGTTTAACCCCTCCAATGTATTTGTCGATGCGATTTTTATTTCGACGAATTTTTACAGGAACTCTGCACTCTTCTTTCGGATCTAGGTGAATGTCTGAGAAATTGTTACGGGAAAAAAACACAGCAGTCTGGTGAAGGGGTGTGTTTTTATAATATTTAAAAAATCTAAATTCTACACAATATATTTTTCTAGTAGCCGAAGGTTCGTGTAGAGAATTATTGTTGGTCCAGATTCTACTGTAGGGTTAATAATGAATCGTGTGAACAAAATGGATCGAGTAGGGGATGATTCACCCCAGCAATAGAAAAAGGGCCGTCGAACTCCATTCGTGCCAGCTAGAACTGCTTCCGTCGGAAAGTTTTGCTTAACGGACACGGAAAGAGCAACAATATTGAGTTCGAAAGGGGGTGGTCGCGGGGGTAGATCGGAAAAAGACGATCATTTGTCAGGACGAAGTGGACGCGAACACGTTATCGCGGCCTTCCCGGGGCAATCTATCGCGTGTCCTTTAACAGAAAGAGATTTCTGGCGAAGGAGACAATCGGCCGTCAATAGGAATACACGTTGCCACGGGAATAAGCTCCTTGGAACCGATGAATTTTTGAGTGGGCGTGTCTCCCGCACAGAATCTCCGATACTCGCCGCGACGGTGGTGAAACTAGCAATTTTCATCCCCTGAAAAATTCTCGCAACCTCGCGGAGAAATTAGAAAAGAATTGTTCACGGTAACGATATATTTGATGTCCGAAAACATTGCTGGACTGATTTATAGTTGTGCAAACAATTTTTGTTTCGTCAGAAACTCGCACATGCTCACGAATAAATTATAAAAAAAATTCTTAAACAAACACAAAATGTTCTTTGCATTTTTTAAACATTAACGCGTTAATCTTCCAGCGAGGCAGCCTGCAAGACTCTACCAGCTGTAAAAAAGTTCCATCTCGCGCCATAAGAATTTTACGCTCTAATAACTACTACTATGGTTTGAGATAGCTTAAAAGTGGAGCTTGCAAATTTGAAGATTTACAGTCGTGTTTGTTTAAAGTTCAAACTTGACTGGCACGTTATTTTTAACAAAATCTAGAAGAGTGGAAAGAACAGTAAAAAGCATTAAGCACGCATTAATTTCTTTCGTCATCGTTCTGCCTGTTCCCGACACGAATACGATTTACAGTCGCCGATGCAACCTTACGGCTTGTTTATACCGAGTTCCGGAACTAATTTAATAAAGCCTATTCACGCGGAAAGTTTGAAGCGGCCGTGCTGGGGATGGCGCGCGATTTTAATTAAAAAAGTGGACGTTCGGTCCGGAACGAGGGGAGCAGAGTAAACGAAAGTGGAAATGGCTGTTCCGACCCGCCATTGCTCGATCTCCCCGAAAACCATCCTCCAAGTTCCCAATCATTAACCCACGCGTGACGAGAGCAGGGCGGTTTTGACCCAACTGCATCTGTTGCCATTTATTTACTCCCACAATTATTTAGGTGACCAAACTAAGAACACACACGACGGATTTTCTACTCACACAGTGGAATTACTTACATAAAAATAATTCTGCGTTCGTCACTGTTTGTTTAATATTAATCGTTGTAACTTGAAAGTAGCGAAATTTTTTTAAGTTGATTCTAAGAACTTCAATCGTAATTTCTAGTAAAATATATTTACACCAAAATTAAGAAATTTGTATCTTCAAACATTCAGTCATTTTTGCATGCGTTTGATATCGAAGCAAAATCCTAGAATGTTTCCATCAATAGTATTTACCGAAAGCAAACCAATTCCTTCCAAGACATATATTGTTTCACTTAAAGCATCGCATCACAGGAAATATCCAATATGGTTGCAGTTGGTGGCTGTATAGGTTGCAATATAGTATGTAAAAGATTGAACCACTCCAATATTCCAAGCTGCTCCTTTTTGAACATTTTCCACTGATGTAAAATATATTCCGGACTTTAGACGTTTCCGGGTCACAGTTACTCTACGTCCTACGCCAACGTACAAACGTGAACAATAACTTTTCATCCTGCAGAATGGGAACTTTCTCAGAAGACACATTTTCACTCGAATTGCATACCGTGCACAAGTCAGACATTTCAAAAAAGCACATATATGGAATATCCTGCAAAATATTCTACAATTAAAAAGAAATAAGTTCCGCAAGTTTAAAAAATGCATTTTTTGCTAATAAAGTAGGTAAGAATAATTTTTTAACGAAGTGTAGTGGAAATTTCATTCCGATATCTTGAAGAGCTTTTTGTAAAATGTTAAGATCCAGACCACTGTGTTCTTCGGCCGTCCGAGATTATTTATAGCGATTTCACTTCAAATAATTTTAATTTCATCAGTTTTTCAAATTAAAAAATAAATGTTTTCAATTAGCAAATGTGCAAAACGCAGTGACTCGCGTAAAAGAAAATTACCGACCGGTAATTGCATAATTTTGAAAAATCTGTGGTACATTGGTAAATACTTTTTAATGGAACTATCAATAGCAACAGCAATTTTCATTGTGTGAGCTAATAAGTCACCCTCAATAACGTCATCTAATAATTTCATTTAAAATTGCAATGTAAGATGAAATTTCTATGCTTTCTTTTGGTGCAGCACAATTATTGTAATGGCTTCTGGTAAGTAAAGTGTTGATATAAATTTCTCCAGCATCACGAAGCCTCGTTAATCAGACGACGATCATTGAAATCCCCAAAATGAATGTTTCAACCAAAAATATCGCCGCAGAAGTGCTCGATCAAGCGAAATATTTCTTCGACGTGATGAATCAAGAGACACAAGGGAAAAAAGCGGTTTAATCGTACCGTATCCTTCACTTCGATCAAATGGTCGATCATGGGTCAATTTATTCCGCCGAAGCGAACGAATAAAATCGGCGACAGCACGTCAAACACCCGTCGACCGGCATTAAAAATAACTGCGTCGGCGAACAGGGATCGTTCCGTGAACGCGAAATGTAATCGTTTCGCGCCGACAAAAAGCGGATTAATTTCTCGGTGGTCGTGGAAGAAAAAGAGGGGAACAAAAAATACAGCAACAGAGAGCGAGAGCGAGAGAGACGGAGTGAGGAAAACCCGGTGAAATCCGTCGATCGCGCGCGCGTCGCGTGTTCGATTTGCAGCGCGAGCAGCAGGAGGCAGGATCGCGCGCCACTACTCTCTGTCACCGACAAATTCATTTATCGCGGCGGTCGCTGAAAAAGATAAGTAAAAACCGCGATATATCTCGTACATACCTAACCACTCCCTGTTATATTTACATATTCTTTACATATCCGGCCGCGCACGTATACGAGAGCCACGCAGACCGCGACGAAACGACCTCGCGACGATCGTGGATCTGTTACTTTTCTTTTCTCACTTCTACACGGTGGATCTGGTTCTAGGATAAACTCTAACAGCTTAATTTATCTTTTTAGAATCCGGGAGCAGGCTCTGAAAATGGGAAAAAATTGTACAGGCTGGTCCAAAGGTCGTTAAATCATTTTGACTTTACTTTTCTGACACGGTGAATCTAGGACGAAACATTCATTTTGATTAGACACCCAACTTTTTCTCTTAAAAATTCTCGATTGTGGTAGCTAACAGGGGTAGCAGGGATAAAATATGTCGATTTGACGATTCTCAAAAATTTATTACTAACTTGATTTTTTTTTTGTGAAATTTCAAGATAATTATCTAAATTATTCGAAAAAATATTTGTCCTACAAAATTTATGGTTTGATCAAATTTCTTTTCCTCCACTATTAACCCCTTGCCCTACGATTTATTTTACGGTTTCAGTGATTACAATTTTTTTATAGATCGTAATTTCCTAAAAAAGAAGAAAATTGATATATATTGTGTACCTACATATATGTCCTCTAATAGCTATATATTAACGAAACCAAAATAGAATTTTATTTCGGTTTAATGGAAATTGTTAATATTCATTTTTATCAGAATCTTTATAAGAACGATATTGTAAGGCAAGGGGTTAAAACATTCAAATCCGAATCGAAATCATTGCTAATTATTATCTTAATACGATCGACATAACAAAAATCCAACGTATAACAGTAAATTTGGGGTTCTAAAATAAATTCTAATTCCTTAATTTATCTTTCTACAGAAATTGTACCAGGAAAGCTGTATATCAAGTACCTTGTAAATAAATTTTTCAGAACATTTTTCTTTCGCATGAAGATCCATTGTGTAATCATTCGATAGCCTGGAATAATTCGAGTGCGACGGAAGGGGAGAATTGGGGAAGAGTTTCTCGCGAACGCGATGAAATAGCCAAGTTCGAATTTTTATATTTCGTTCCGACATCCAATATTATCAAGTCACCCCTGTTCACGAGAAGCACAAACGTGCGCGCGCGCTATCATGTTGGTAGAGAGACGGTTGCCTCGGTAGTAGGTAGAGGTCCGTAAGTAGCCGAGCAGAAAGTGTACATAGGTATAGGCGGAGACGAGGGGTTGGCAGGCAGTCCGAAGCATTGAAGGGGGTTGGAACGTGGTGGCAGTTGGCGGAAAAAGGGGAAGGGGAAGTTGCGATTCCATCTGCCAGCCTGTCATTCTGATACTACGTAGAATGTCGGCTGTTGGCGGAGACGATCAATACATTGCAATCTATATAAAATGGCTGCAGTATCTGGAGCGTCGTGAATAAAACGCGCGCGGCAGCCCTCTCCCTCTCTTGCTCTCTTCGACGTCGTAGAAACGAAAACCGATGCCAGACGGGTTACGCAGACCTTCCGGACCTTTTCCCACCCGTTTCCCTCAAAGGGACCACTATACCTCCCCCCATGGACAGCTTTTCTTTTATTTCGCTGTATAAAATTTTTTTTCCGCGACGCTTCCGGAAATTCGATTTTCGGAATTGAATCTGATTCCGCTGGTGCTTGCTGGCGAAGTTATCGGGCTTGTAATTTTTCCGGTGGTTCTCGTTTCAAATGTGCTATGGCTACCTTTAGGATTGTCCATGGAGAATTCAGGATCCAAAAGAGAATATTGAATTAGTCGAGAGAACTTGTAATTTTAAAACACAATCTTAAACCAGAAAATTCGAAGAAGTTTTTCCTTGTCAGAATAGGGGTGCAAAGGTAGGGAATAAGTGTCTTTATTATCCTTAAAGCACTTTATTATTTTGCTAAACTTATCGAAACGCGTGTTGTCAAAGGAATATAATACTTGAAAAATATTTTTGAGAATATCTAAAAAACTAAAGGAGACCTTCTACTCTTTGAACAGGAAAAGGTTGTTTAGAATGTCGACAATTATAACATATTTCAATTTCATTAAAATCTGCGAGGAAGTGACGTTTCTACAAATTTAACCATTTGAATCTCTATTTCCATTAATCTAATTCTCGTTGTCCGAAATGGGGGTTGCGTTAATGAGAAGTGAGTGTCTAACCGACGCGGTTGGTTTCTTAAAAAAAGCTTACAGGAGTACGTAACAGTGTCGTTACAGTGTTTAATCGTCGCCTGTAGCCTCGACAAATTCGACATAAAATAATGGCGTTTGGGGTTGGTAGGGAGGGGTGGTTTACACGTTAACGCGTCTCTGTTACGAAAAGATGTAAGAAAAAAGAAATACACGGTCGAATCGTCACCGTGTCGCCATCTCCCTGCAACTCGGTGATCTAACAGCGTTCACGGTTTCTCCGTTAGATGTCGGCCATATTACCTGCCCGTTTCACCTCCCAGCTTTGGATAAACATTAATTAACAACACTTCCGTTTTAGCGAAGTTTAATACGCGCTATAATTTTTGCAGCACTGAAGAAAGTTAAAGAAAAGAGTCTTATAAAAATTCTCCACCTTTTCATCTGTTATCGATTTCTGGTTCTTGGCGAGTGGTTCACTACGCTAATCAATGTTCACTTGGGATTTAATTATTCGAAAATATTTTACTGATATTGTAAATGAATAAAGTATAAATGAGATTGTTAGAAACGTGACACAGTTGAGAGGTTAACAGTAATTTCTCTTACCCATTCATGGTGGACGTCCGCGGCACGGATACGTCAATACCGAGTCCAAATTATCAACTGAAAAGTGAAAACTTTTAAAAAATTGTACAACCACTGACAATCATTCGAATTGAATTTGTCTGAACACTTTGGTAGGATAAAAATAAAAACGTGTCGAAATAGAAGGAAGTCGAAATTGAATACAAAACTCGCGTGTTTGTTTCTTTAGTGCGGCGACTCACATGGTACGAGTGCAATTAACATAACACCACCGGAAAATAAAAAATACAAGAAAATCTATCCTGACGACAGAAACGAGGTGCAGGCTGATGGTTCGACTGCACGGAGGCCAGGTCGAAGCACAACTAACCCGGGTTTCGTGCAATAAGGGGGATCATTTTGAATCTGTGTGCTGAAATTTATGGTCCCCCACCAGCACAGCCTCTACTATAGGGCCGCGCAGTAAAGGACGGCTATTAATTTTACGTTTGCCATGAACTGTTCACGCTCTAAGAGCCGAAGATCAGGGGTCGCTTCGTCGTCGACACTAGGGATCGATACGGATCGTTGCAGCATCGGAAAACCAAAAATATTCTCTCTACAAACACACGACACAGAATACCAAAATTTAAAATTTGCCTTTCTCTTTCTGTTAAAATGTTGTTCAAAACATATCGAGACAAACAATTTACTACTGCAGTCTCACATGTCAGATGTGTGACTTTACAGATACGATGAAGTCACCCTCGCCTGCAGTCGACTCGCAATCGATTGGTCAATCAAGGCCACCTGGCCGTGTACGAATGATATACGTCTTCCTTCCGATCTCTTCAAGATCGATAAACCGAATCTCCATACACCTACGAACGCTACAACCCCTCAATGTTACCGAACAATTGATTAGTCTCTAATTCCGCTCCTGCAACCACATCTTTGCCACTAACTTTAAAAAAAAATTTTAATAATGCATTATCTCTAGCTCATTAGGAAGTTAGTTTAAAATCAATTGCAAAATTTGTCACCGAACAAACAAACAAAAAAGAAAGTGAGCTATTAAAAACGTGGTAAAATTGAAAACTCACTTGCCCAGTCCACTTCGAAAAAGGAATTTGGGCCACGAGGTAGGTACACTTGAAAAATTAAGTATTACGAGTACCATTGCCACGAGGTCATCCAGGAATCGTGCAACAATGCACCACTGCACCATCGCGCGCGTTTGTACAATTATACGAATGCACTCGGAGTCGCGTTTTCGAGGAACCGGACCAGGAGAAGTTCCAGGTGATGTTTGCTGGTAGCCGATCGCCGGGATTATGCTGCGGAGAAACGCCGAGGGGTAGGTATCACGGGGAAATGATTTATGACCTCGGGGACCAGGTAGGGCGCCATTCAGCATCAGGCTGGTTCTCTTCTTCTCTCCTACTCCCCCCAGGAGGCACCCGGTGACTTCCACCGTGTCAATGCGTTTTCAGTTGGCCTATTTGCGCGATACGCGTAAGATCCGACCGCCGGATCGCAGATAAACATGATACTTTACGATGTGAACGCGTACGTTTGGGCCCGGTGCTACTCGCCGAGAGATTTTCGAGCCGGTTTTCGTGACTCTTCAGGGTGTGTTGGACTAAGGGACGATGCGGTCACCTAGGGTACGTTGATTCACTTTATTTAATCATTTCGGGTGGTTCTGGCGGATGGACTTTGTTATTTTACTTTTATACAGGTTGTCTCAAAATTTCTTCAACATCTAGAAATGGAAGGTTCTTGAGTTCATTTGAAGCTACATTTTCCTTTGCAAAAATGACGTCCGCCAATTTTTTAAGGAGTTATTAAGGAAAAACACCACCGTCGGCCGAGCCAGAATCAATCCGCTGTAACCACGCTCTGATTGGTCCGTGTTTTTCGTTAATAACTTCTAAACAAAGCCGTGAATATCATTTTTGCAAAGGAAAATGTTGCTTCGAATAAACTCAGGAATATCCGATTTCCGGATGTTGAAGGAATTTTGAGACACCCTGTATATTATCTCTGGGGATGATGGAGTGACGCGTTCAATTTGAATTTTGTCGAAGAAACATCTTTTTCGTTGGTAAAATATGGAACACAGATTTTATACTCGAACCGTACGAACTCATCAGAAGCAGATCACGATCTACTAACAAATGACCACGTATGAAATTGTTGCGGTTCTGAACAATTCTAATATTCCACGGTGAAATTGAAGATGATACGTCCGCCGCGTGTTCGGGTTCGAATCGGCAAAAAACGCGATTCCCGTCATGAATTACACCCAGTCCTCATCGAATCCAGGTCCGAGAAGGTAGCGGAAGACAAAAGGAACGGTGAAAGAGATCCGCTTCTACCTGCCACGAGGGAATTAGCCCGAAGGAATCAGCTGCAGTCGCGGTCGCGATGCATAATGCAGGGGGCAGGGGCGTGAATTTATGTAACTTAATTTGTAACAAGGCGACGTCCGGCTATCCGCGGTGTCTAAGAACAGGCCAGGGGGTGCGAGAGGCGAGAGGAACGATCACGAGGGCTACGAACACGCGAGACAGAGTGTAATAATGGTCAACCCCGATGGGCAACTTTTTCACTTTGCATGTAATAACCGCGGCACCGGCCGCGAAACGCGTTCCGACCGCGGTTTAATAAAATCTCGTTGGCCTAAGAACGCGTGGGCCGATAGGGAAACCGCGGGTGAAAAGCGAAAGAGAAATTGTCCATTGCTGGGGCTGCTGAAGTGGTTCATGGTGATACTTGATGATGAAGGAAAAAGGACTTGAAAAAATGGTTCTGCAAAAATGGAGTTGCAGAGAGAATACTAATTATGTAACTAAAAATAAATTTTTAAAAAACATTACGTTTTTAAGAACGGACTAAAAAGTATAAAATAATTTTTCCTAGTTGCATACCGATTCCTAACCTCGTACAGACAGTGGTGAAACTGTGTGACCCTGAATTTTGAATTGCTATGAAAATACTTGTAAGATTTAAAACTAAAAACGTGGGGCGCATGCAATAGATAAATGATGCATCTTGCGCCCCACTTTTTTCGTTTTAAATATTACAAGTATTTTCATAGCAATTCAAAATTCACAATCACAAATTTTTACCAGTCTGTACGAGGTTAGGAATCAGTATGCAACTAGGAAAAATTATTTTCTGCTTTTTAGTCTTGTGTATGTGAAATTTTTCAATCGATTTGGGATTTTTCGGATAGCCTTTTAAAAAAAAATTTTAACAGACAGACAAACAAATAAGAAAGCGAGTTAATAAAAACATGGTAAAAACTGTATTTTGCGTCAAGCAATGTATTTTTCATTTTTCATCCTCCAATGAAAATTAGGAAAAGATATCTAGCAGTGACCGAATTCGACCGAACCAGCAACCGCTGTCTAAATTGAAATTTTCCAACCCGATAATTTCCGAATTCGGAATGAACAGGGGTTTAAACAGGGACGTGGGTGCGATTACGGTTTCCGGAGAACGTTTCTCGCCTCTCTCTCTCTCTCTCTTTCTCGCTTCCGGTCCATGTTGTAAAATCGTGTGCCGAGCGAAATTCCGAAGGAAGCTCGGTATTCCGGGCTCGTATATCGACCGGCTGCGTTGCACTGGAATCGCCGAGGAAACGAAAAAAAGCCGGCGGGAAATGAGGGAAAAGACAGACGCGGTGTCAAGGCGGCGGCAACGGCAGCAGCAGCTACCCCGAACGATCATCAATCATCAAGAGCGAGACAATCGAATAGCGCAGCCAACCGGTGAACAGCTGTCGCTTCGTTCAGCTCTAACCGTACACGTTACACGTTGCTACCGTGTTTTCAGAGAACTCCTCCCAAATCGACGAACAAAAAAAAAGCTGTGCACCAAGCTTGCGTGTGGTTTTTCATACTGCGATGACGAAATAAATTAATCCTGCCGGTTGCCGATGACGAATTCGAGATTGATACGACTTATCGAACGCTGCAAAATTTGTCTTTGCTGAGATGAATATTTAAAATACAATATCGTGACGATGAAAATTGTCGAAGTCCGATTTGTGAGATCGAGGTCTTTTTTGTTTAGTAACAAAATATATTTAATTGTGTCCATTGATTCTGAATTTAGTGAATAATGTGATTCTACTTTAATTTAACTTAGTGCTGAAGATCAATTTGTGTAAGGGTAGCAACGTGATTTGATTTTATTGTGAGCCGAGTTATTTTTGTTTAGTAACAAGATATATTTAATTGTGTCCATTGACTCTGAATTTAGTGAATAATGTGATGACGAAACAATGCGATTCAATTTTAATTTAATTTAGCAACGAAGATCAATTTCTGTAAGGGTAGCAACGCGATTTGATTTTATTGTGAGCCGAGTTCTTTTGATTTCTTTAAAGAAAATTTCACAGTACGGTCAGCTTCGAATTTCGGGAATATTGTGGCGGTGGATGAAGGCTGACGCGCACTGTCTGCATTTCAAGGAGGCTCGATCCTCTTCACATCACATCGTATCATATCGCGACGCCGCGCCGTCAGATTTCGCCGTCATCCCCCGGCCGTGCTACTATATTGCCTGCTACGTTTCATAAATAACTCTCATATTACGAAAGAATACAATTTCAATATTACATCCGATGGATACGCCAATATCGTCCGTACGAGTGATAGATAGAGGAGCGTTATTGTCTTTAGAAAAACATAACCATTTATCCTAGAAATCCGCAATAAGAACAAGAAAAATTACCGGCCGAAATAAATCATTCACGGGGGCGTCGATTCTTCCACGAATATTCAAATCGTTAAACCCTTTGCGGTTCGAACTAGGGGGAAAAATTTTCTACTTGTGGCTTGCAGTTGACGTAATTCGAATTGTTAAAATTAGTAATTGTTGCTGCATAAATTGAATCTGGCTCGATGTAAGATTTTTTTTTAGTTTCTTAAAGAATTCTCAGTTCTGTACAATGGAAAATGTATGAAAGTCCCATGGAAATGTGTCGAAAAGCTAGGAACTCTGACTACAACAAGAAATGTTTATCCCCCGGAAAAATGCGCGTGAATATTCGCGATTCGACGGTGAGAAAGGCAAACTGAAATGAAACGTAAGATGTGTCCTTTGGACAGGACGAAAATATGAATGCTAGAACCGGAATTATATTAATAACGTCGTGCTTCTCACCCTCGAACGGACGAGACGACACCCCCGCGGAACTTTAATTAAATTTTCGTGCGTTTTATATCGTCCGTCGCTGTCATTCTTCCTTGGCTTTCAAAAAGGGTTTTATAAGCGACCTAATGCAAGTCCTCGGGAGGCGTTCTCATATTCCGCGTTGATTGATAGAATCAAAAACAGCAAAATTTTATCAAGAACTGTTCGTTTTATCGGCTTGGGTAGGGACAACGAGGAAATCTAGAGGAAAAACGGAATTTTCCTTACAATATGACCTGACGCTGGTAAGGCAGGATCCTGGGGAAGATAATATTCGATGGGGAGGCTGTTAGTGAGTGGCTGACACTGGTAGATGGCAGCTATGAAACATTAGTCATCCCTAATCGTTGTTTGAAATTTACATTAACTTTTAAATTACTCGCATATGATACTCTTACAGTCTTAAAACTTTAAATTTAATAATCCAAGCATAATGAAAGGTGTCGACTACATTAGCAAATATTGATACTGTATTCAATAAAAATTAGTAAATTAATAAATTAGTAATATGAGTTAATATTTTTCACATAGGGTAAGTAAAAATAAAATTTCTGATGGGTGCATTATGGACTTTAAAAGTCCACAATTTGGCAAATAAAAATATTTCCAAGCTCAGTTAAAGCAATTATTTTTATCATTACGCATTAGAATAATAGTCTGCATCTTTGAATTTTTATTAAAGAAATGCTGCGGATTATAAAATGAAAATAAATGTCTCCCTGTCTTCTATTTACCAAAAAAAAAGAAATATGTGTTAGAAAAAATATTTCCAAGCTCAGTTAAAGCAATTATTTTTATCATTACGCATTAGCATAATGGTCTGCATCTTTGAATTTTTATTAAAGAAATGCTGCGGATTATAAAATAAATGTCTTCCTGCCTTCTGTTTACCAAAAAGAAAAGAAAGATGTTGTGTTCGAGCATTTGAGCCCCTGTTTACACTAAAGACAGAGGGTGGCGCAGGAAAATATTTGCGAATGGAGGTGAAAAAGTCAGAAAAAAACGGACGCGGTGAATTTCGGGGTTGTCGGTGCACATTCTTAGCGTTAATGCAGTTTACAACGGAGAGAGGCGTCTCTCCAAGATTGATATCTCCGTAACACGATTATCAGCGAAGGCGTAGACGTAGCCAGTCAAAAGTAGCAAGCAGAGACGGGAGGGTTGTCACCCTTGTCTCTCCCCGAGCCGCGTGAGAAGCCAGCCATCTTGAATGATGTATGGCGCCGGTTACGAGGTCGACTGAGCGGCCATCACTCAACGCTGAGCTCCATGGCTTTTGGGGACACACGTCCTCGGGACTCTGGTTCTACTTCTGGCCCTGTCCGCTCCTCTATGGCCTTCTGTCTGTCGACAGTGTTCAGGCTAACTGTTACTTCGCGATACTCTCCACCATTTCACGCGTGCTTACCCCGTTTCCCCTCTTTCCATTCCGCGAATCCGAACAAACTTCCTGATGCAGCTTCCACCCCGCACCAGAAACTAGGTCTTTCCTAATTCTTCAGTTTCAGTCAAGTCTGGTTTAGATTTAATATTGGTTTCATACTTCGTTTTTCCAATGATTTTCATTCAATCAGCACCCTTAGATGCTACTCGAGAGTACAACATAAATTTCTCAGGTTTTTTCATACAAGCTAAATAATCCAATGTCATTCTTTAATCATGATTACTCTGCAATAATAATTACAATGAACCTAGAAACATTATCTGCTAGAAGAATAATATCCGACCAGAACTTTATTTTTCATTTAATTAATAATCATATTGATTGTTCTTCTCTACTTGCGCAAATCAATTTTTATGTGCCGGAACGTGAACTGAGAACAAGAGCGGCTATTCAAACACTTGAAGCGAAATCTACTTATGGATTAATTAATCCAATGAATCGCATTATTGCAACAATCATGCACTATTTATTTATTACCTATCGATTGTACCAGTATTATTTTTTTATTTGATATTCTTCTTTCTTATTAGATAAATAGTCTTGTATCTTTCTCTTCTTTTCTTTTCGTTGTAAACACTTATGTAAAAAGTGTTTCTGCCCGTCTATAATAAATAATAATAATATAAAAACTTTAACTGCACGTTGATTACATATTACCAGCTCCGATCGCGTTGCCCTTAAAATATATGTTGTTGAAAAAGTTGTTTAGATGTTGAGATGAACGACAAGTTTACCTAATACTTTATCAAGTAATTGTTTATAAAATTAATGTATCGTATCCAGCATGCGTTGCTCCGATCCATCAAATTCGAAAGAAGATTTAGAACGTCGTAAAAAAGTGAAGCGAGAAATAGTTTTAAAAAAATGGGAAGCACGATTCGACGAAATTCGACAAAAATATTCTGCAGCAAGGTATATCGATGAAACAATTCGCAGATTGATCTTCGATGCGATATATTCCCGAATTTCGACAAAATGGCTCCGGTGCGAATCTATTTACATATTCCCCTCGGTGCGATCGATGCAAAAAAAAGAAAGAAGTATTTACAGGCAGAGCCGTTCGGAAAATAGTAGCAAAAAAAATGCGGGGAAAAGAAAATAGCAAATCGAACACGGCCGGGAGTAGAAATTGATGGCTATTCGTGACTGAATACGGTGGCCGCGCGTACCAGGAGCATATTCCTGTGTGCGTAACGAAAAACGGTCACCGTTTCCATATGACGGGCCGTCAATGACAGTGGCCTGTAATCAATAACCGCATCAAGCTTACACACATTGCTCCACACCGTTCCTCTCCAGCATCCCAGAGCCATTCTGTCTACCCCCCTACCCTTCCTTCTTTCGTTTCATCCCCCTATCAGCGTATTTAATATGCAATACCCCATTTACCCCATTGAATACCCCGCTGAATCTACTCGAGGGAGCTTTGCGACCCACATTTCGCCTCTTCGTCTTCCTTCTCTATTTCTCTCTTACACACATACTCTAGTTCGCTCTCTCTCTCTCTCTTCCTTCTTACGTGCAGAACTTTCGCCCAAGATTCCTAATCCGTGGAGAAATTGCACTGCGAGCACCATTGAAACAACCTGTAATGGGCTGGCCATGAATCTTGCTGTCAAACCATCGGTTCGGCACCATTTGCAACTTTGACGCGTTCCCTCTCGCCATTTTCAATTGCTTTTCCATGATGAATATGAGAAGCGTCGGTACACTCAAGTTTTTGTATTTACATAAATGTTGTATGTATATGTATAGATTATGTACTCAAGTAAATCGCACTTGATATTAAAAAATATACCAAGTTTATTCGTAATAATACGTAACAGTACATCGACCTTAATATGAAACTCGGAAAAAGTTGTTTCTCCAACAGTATAATTTAACGTCTGAAATCAGAATTAATGTCTCCTGACCACATAGATGATTATTGTTACATCAATTAATTGAACGCCAAGTGAAAAATCGAAAAGAATTTGAAAAAGGAGGAGTACTTTTATTGATACAACTATTAGAATCTTAAAGTCCGCACACTAATGTCCCCTGACCACACAGATGATTATTGTTATAGCAATTAATTGAATGCCAAGTGAAAAATCGAAAAGAATTTGAAAAAGGAGGAGTACTTTTATTGATACAACTATTAGAATCTTAAAGTCCGCACACTAATGTCCCCTGACCACACAGATGATTATTGTTATAGCAATTAATTGAACGCCAAGTGAAAAATCGAAAAGAATTTGAAAAAGGAGGAGTACTTTTATTAATACAACTATTAGAATCTTAAAGTCCGCACACTAATAGTCTGACTCCGTAACAAAAAATCTCAGACACCTCTTAAGAGAGCAGCAATCTTTTCTCGAGGATTCCAACCCCGTCGCGATTTTCCGGGCCAATGGCGGAGAACCGCGCGAGGAAACACTTCCTAAACTGAATTATACAAGCCATTGCAATTAATTAGCCTTAATAAAAATTATACGAAGAATCGCAATTATAAGCGACCGTTAGCCGGTCGGGGTTGCGGGGGTGGTTCGTTCTCCGAGAAGGGGTGAGAAAAGAAAGGCTGCTGGAAAAGAAGAAGAAGGAGGAGGAGGAGGAGACCGTGGGAAGCGTTGGCAGGCAGTTTGTGGGTAACCCAGAGAACGCGGAAAACGCTGGTACACGGGGGTGGTTTGGGGGTGTGAGAAAGCGAGAAAAGGAGTAGGATGAGTCCGGTGGTCGTTGGCGCGGAAGAAAAGAGAGTCACGAGATGCTGGGCCTATGGCGCGGGGATGGTTGAGGAAAGGATGGAGAAAACGGGGTTGAGGTGAGATTCAGAGGGTTGAGTCGGGGGGTGGGCGGTGGATGAAACCGGAGAATCGTGGGTGGTGGCTGGGACGGTGGACAAAGCTGGAGGAAAAAGAGGAAGAAGGAAGGTTGAGGGTGCGGACCGAGGAGAGGACGCAAAAGGGGTGGTGTGGGAGGGTTTGAGGGGGTTGGAACGGCACGCGGGTGTGCTCCGGAGGATCCGCGCAATCCCGGGGGCCGCTTTAAATGAGTCAGCGTTTTTATGCCCCGCGATGTTGTCAAAGTGCAAACAGCGCCCGATAATATATCATCCCTTGCGCAAGCAGCCACCCCCGTGCTCGGCGCTTTCGGCTCCGCGGAGCGAACGCTAGAGACTCTGACTCTGCTATGTTCTGGCCATGCTCTGGCCATCGGACACTGATGTTTGTATAGTGTAACCTATAATAAAGCTTGATAAGGGATTTCAACTGGGCCGGAACACGGCCGCCAGGTGACTGTGATACGTCCGCGTGAAATACGACGACAACGCTTGACGGAATAATTCGCGCTATCGCTGCCCGCGGTCCAGCCCCTGCAAATTTTAGCGGTTGCGGTTACTCTGTTGTGTTAGGTAATTGGCTGGTTGATGCGGGACTTGACGATTTTGGTTTCGGAAAATTTTAGGAGACTGTAGTTACTCTGAAAGGAATTCGCTTTTTCAGAGCAGGTTGTACGAAACATGCGTTTCCTCGTTTTTAGAGATAATACAGTAAAATACCGTATAACATGATCAAGAAACTGATTAACAAAACTGCACATTTATATACAAAAAAAATGTGTATACTTACCGACACAAGAGATACATATTTGGACATACACAGTAATTTTAAACAATTTTATAATCGCGTTAGAATATGATTGTTGCCAGCAGAAAGAAATTTTTTTGGCTCCTGTTTATGGTGACCGATTCAAACAATGTTTATTTTGTCATAAAAACGTGAAGGGATGTAAATTTTTTGTTGTGCGCGGCGCAGGATTTCGAAAAGCTTAATGAAAAAAAACGCAATCAGCCGGCGCCAGCCAGGCATTTTATTAAGGCCGGGGGTTGACTGCCGCGCTGGAAGTTTTCATAATTTACTGCTTATGCCCTTAACCGCGACGGCGGGCAGCCTCTTCCAGGGTCATTCACAGAATTTAGCACTACTTCGACCAAACAATGAGGCGCCACCTTAAGCATAGTGATGAAATCTAAGCCGTCTGACACCATGGCGCGGTTTTTGCCTAAACGTGTCCTCAGGGTCTCGAGGCTTAAACGAACGTCGCCATATTTATTACCCTATTCGGCAGTACGATACTTATTATTGTACTGCGACCGGTCGAGATTATATTGGCCGTTAGCCTGTCGACACGCGACACCGTGACGCCAATCGAAACGGTAACTTACGTTTCGGCTTCTCGTCGAAAGCCATCCGGGAGCTTATTCAAGCAAAAAATGCTCGCTCGCTGTAAAACCATGGGAGTTAAGCGGTTAATCCCGGGATTACAAAGGGGTAGTTAATGGTATAACGGTCGGGGGTCGTGGGTTACTCGAAAAAGTTTGGAAACGACGAATTGAAAACCCTTTTTCTGCCATAAACTCGAGCTTTCGTGAAAACACAAACTCTTTTGATGTCGAATTAATTTTTTCTATGACGAGAGAATGCAAAGAATTGTTCAAAATATTCGCTCTGTTAATTACAACCCTGGTATCATAATTATAAACGAATATTATAAATTATACAATTATACATAATATACATAATATAACATGTACAATTATACATAATATACAATTATAAACCATTTTTTTACATTACGCGAAATTGATCCAAGAAAGAGGCTCCTTTACGTGAAATTAGATGAGGCAGCGTTCACGAGGATCAATGATTGGTGCAGAGGAGCGTTGATCTAAGAAAACGGAAAGCGTAGGATCTACGAAAAACGAGTACCCACGAATCACTTCGCGGAATCGATCTAATAGGGCGTTTTAATGGAAAAGAGGACCGTTCCGGGCGTGGTAATTTATCATTATATATACGGACTCGAATCGTCCGAGGGCGACTAGTCGAAGAATTTGCGCGGAAGAATCGGGGGGACGCGTCGTCACCGAGAGTCAGTTCCATTAAAATACGATACAAGTTGGCCGTGAAGAGCGACAGCCGACTGATTTTGTATTCAGCCAACTTCCGTTATAAAATTGCCAAGTTTTTTGCCGGTCGCTGAGACACGGGACAAGAAGGAGACGAGAGGCGGGAAAAGAAAAATGGTTGCCGCGGACGCGGACGGACGGCGAAATTCCGCGGACGCAAAAAGAGAAACGACGCGGACGCAAAATGCACCGGATCCGTGTACACGTTTCTTAGAACACGAAGAAAAGAAAGCTCGCGAATAGAAATGGAGTATTAACACGCTGACCATCGTGAGACGCAGCCAACTATCGCTTGCGACGCCATTTTGCCTCGAACACGAACGCTGTACAGCTTATTTTACAGTATGTCACCTGTTCTCGAGAGTGAACTTCTTACGAAATGTTACAACTCGTTATTAGGTCGTTCGGAAAGTCGTTTTTTCGTGTAGAGATTTGTTATTAATAATCAATCATAAATATAATGGAAAAAAATCAAAATAATTATGGTTCGATTCTAATGTAATTATCCAACAAAATCATCAGTCGGAAAGTAAGGAATGTGTATGTAAAAATTAGTATCCAAGAAAATCAATAGGTGATCAGTAACAGCCAAGACTCGACGATATTTAATTCTTTAATAGTTTTTGTTTATGTAATTAAACTTTTTATTTACATGTACATATTATATTTATATTAAAAGTATTATGGTTCCTGAGTAATATGCCGTTTAGTTTATTCCTGGATTTATGTAGCAGTCTGTATTAACCATTACTTAATACTAGTAAAAAAATACGGTGTTGTGTATTGTCAAATAATTATGCATTATAGTAGATATAATTAAATTTAACCATATGATTAAAAAATATTTCGAACAAAAGTTGTACAGTATACAGTTGACAACAAATTGCAGTAACAACTAATCATAAAAAAACTCTTCATTAAAAAAAATTACATGCATCTTTGTATTCCCTTTAAAAAATTATTGAGGTACTTAGATCAAAAATTGATTAGTTTAGAAGTTATGATTTTTTATCTCGGACGTCCATTTAACATGCCGTACTGTGTGACGTAAGAAACTACCCTTGTAATAGTTGACGTTGAGTCTGACTCGACGTCAAACCGAAAAGGCTTAAGTTTTATGACTTGTTGGGAGGAGTCACTTGTCCTGATTCATTGCGAATTTTACAGTAATTAGTGTGGAAGGAACCACGTCATTGCTTGTCACAGGAAAACGGAATTAGTACCTTAGGCAAGACTATTATCTACCGATGGATATCGACGCTTGAAGCGTCCGCAGTCACTAATGAAATTCAGTTTAGTGCACTTCGTCGGGTACTTGTGTTTAGCTTCAGATACTTTGTTCATGATACATCGTACCCTTTTAGCGGAGCGGTCGCTACTTGGCATTCGTTAATCATACGGTAGACTGCGGATCTTTATGCAAAATAAAAATGTTCTGTATCTCTGATAAGATAGAGGAGCGCTAATGAGCTTCCTCGCTTTAACAATTTTGCTAGGTCTAAAGTAGTATGGACGGTGATATGCAATTCTTTCAATCTTTACTGTAAGTGAAATTGCAACTGCTCGTGTTTGTCATAAATCCACGAGGTTCGATAAAATCTTGAAAGAAAAATTAGAAACGATTTCGTTAGCCATCTGCCACGTTAAATGAGGTACATTTCCCGTTTCCAGTCAATTCGAGATTAAGAAACAACTACGAGAGAGTTTTATGCTAAGAGACAGGTTGATCTAAATGGTTCGAATTTTTGGGTAAGGGAGGGCATAGATAGCTGAAAAAGGGAGAAAATCGACGCAAGGGGTGACTATGACACGAAACGTCAACCGAACTGTAGGGGGCGGGGGTAAGGATAGCTTCACCCCAGAAAGTCAAAATAACTTCCTAAACTTTAACCTCCAGAGTATAAAAGTGAGATGCCTTTTCTATCTGCTCGAAGGGATCTCCGTATCCGGCTCGAAGTTGACGGGCGACCTAGGCTTCGATCTTCGCCGCGGTTCCGCCGATAAAAACACGTCATATCCGCGGCTGCTTCTTGCCTCGAACTGCGAGTCTTCGCTCTGCGAAATGATCGGCAACGAACCCTCCGGACAGAGCCGGTTCTGCTTCGTTCTATTCGGTCTTTGCTACCTTTTCGTACTATTCGATATTTTCATCTCGTTGACCACAAAGAACTTCCCTTATTTTCTTCAACACTTCCAGAGCTGGAATTTACAATTTGCATCGAGCTGGTACATCTAAAAACAACAGAAAAATGCAAAGTCTGACTCGTTAAGGGGTAGTTCAACTCTTTTTACTAATTTTTTGGAGAGTAGTAAATATTTTTGTGAGCTCTGTCCAACATAAATGTATTCTGATTATCGATCGATATGTATAAATTAAAGCAATTTTGCTAGTTTGATTAAACTGTCCAACATAATTTATTATTAATATAACATCACTGACACAATAAAAATTTGTTCTTCGCGCATTTAAATTAATAATCGAATAAAAACTTCTTTCAAGACCGACTCTTCTGAACAATATGTTACCGCAAATTTGGAATAGAGTAACAGTGAAAGCGGTTAGCGATTTTAGCATAATTTAGTCGTAATTACTTTTCTATACTCGAAATAATCCCCTGATCCAGGGGTGTCTACCCCCCGCCGTCCCGTCGCCCCACGAAGCTTCAGTATTCTTCGTATACCGTTTCCCTATTTCCATCTCTCTCACCGACTGGCCTGACTCTCCCGGCGCCGTTGCCGAAGGCAATCCGCCGTCAGACCCTGTCAAACTTCTAGATTACATTATACAAAAGCAGAGGTACGGCTCGTCGATCTCGAAATCCGCGCACCGGGAAAATTCGCCGCCATTGGGAAACACGGAGACACAAGCGGAGACCCTTCTCACTGGATGACGAGTAACGAGAGACCCGAAATTAATTTCGTATTTCTGCCGATGAAAATTTCATCGTTTCCCAACCGTTGAACAAAATGATTATTAAATATCAGCGAACATATTTTTAGCGATCGTTTTGCGAGTCTAACAAATATGAATGTTACGCCTATCTTTCTACCATTAAAATCAATCTAGCCATACACAAAAAATATATATATATAATATATACATATAAAAATATTATAATTATATATATAATAATAATAATAATATTAATAATAATATAATATTAAATAATAAATAATTAATAATAATATATATAATAATAATATTATATAATAAATAATATTATATATATGTACATATATAATATACATTTCCTTTTCTCTTCTACGAGATTTTTCGAAATAAAAACGATTTCATCACTGTGACTGTAAAGAAAATGTACGGCAAGGGACTATAGTTGAAGAAGTCTGAAAGTGTTTCAAATATACATATTGTTTATCATGATAGGAAGAATTAATTATTTGGAGATACTTGTCACCAAAGGTATTTCTACATAATCAGCTAATGGAAACAAAGTCCGATAACATTGGGACTGATTTTCCCCGAGGCGTTTCACCTGTCGCTTATCGACGAACATTAAGGAAGTGGAACATGCAACATACGCGGCATAGTTCGCCTGAATTCCTGTTTATCAAATTTATCATTTTCTTTTATCGTGTCTACAATATTTCTATAACCATTTTTCAGTTCGCAGTTAGAACGGAAATGTAATTTAAACAATTCTCATTTTGAGTGCATCAAGATTAAATTTAATGATTTACGAACGACCTAATTTTGTCGACGGTCCCGATACACCTGCACTTGCTGCAGAGGATTATTTCGCACAGAAGTCGAAGGTAGATCATTTCAGCGGTACGTATAAAGGGAACAAGAGCAAGCCGAAGGAATTAGGCGGCGTAATCGGCTTTTACGCAATGGCGGTTAATCCATGCCGAGGAAGTTTTCCATTCGTTTGCATCGATTCGTTGCGGATCAGCCGTCGTCGTGAAGAGTCAAGCCGCTTTCACGAGGACGTAAACCTCGTTCCACGTAAGACCAACGAGAACGTAAACGTCTTATCAACCGCCAGTCTAATCCTTCGAAGGATCGCACTTGTCTGCGAGCAGTCGTCGCAGACCTCCCGGTAATTTATGGCGTTTTAACTTCCCTCCCCCGTGCAGATTAGTATGGAAAATCCTCCGTGTCGATCCTCCTGCGATTGCCACATCGCCGATTTACGAGATCCGAGACCTCGATATTTACCTGGATACCTCGAATCGAATGCAGTCGACATTTAAAAGGGGTGACGCACGGTTAGTTGTCTTCGTTCGATTGCATTCGTTCGTGGAAGCTCAGTTTGCCCATCGGAATGTTGAAGATTCTTGTAAACTTAAGGTCATCACTTTGACATAGCGATTGAGAAGATTGAGAAAGTGATTTATTAAATGATATAAATTTTTAAACATCTGGGAAAGTAATTCCCGGTTACCCCTTCACAATATTCTTGAAGTATGACTAAACTGCTGATTTTATGCATTTACGACAAAAATGAGTAGATCTGATTTAACCCTTCACTGCATGATTTTAATTGAGATGAAAAAAATTGAAAGAAGGTCAGTCTTTGTATTTTATTTACGGGAAAAATATTAAAAAACAATTAAAACAACATATAATTGGGATGAAAAAATTGAAAGGTGATTCTTTGTGTTTTACTTAAGGGAAAAATATTAAAAAACAATTAAAACAACATTTTCAGAAAAATAAACATAATTTAGAATAGTAAGAAAACACATTCTTAGTTTTACTGATATGATACACTATGTAGCGCAGGGTTAAACCAGTGAACACATTCGAATTAAACAATTGAACATATTAACAAAAAGAATAAATGCCCAGCCCACCATTCGAGATTCACAGGTTGAAAATGGGAAGCGAGAGTGAGAGGAGCGGAGACATATTTTTATCTAAACGCGTCTCACTGCCATAAAGTAGCGGGCATAAAACGTCCTGCGCGAGACGCGGTAATAGAAAACCGCGAATCAACACCAGCCCTCGAGATCGCGTCAAAAGAATTCCTTCGGAGGGAGGTCTTGGAACGTGGCAACCCCCTCTTCTTCAGCCCCCTTTCCCTTCGTGGCACTAGTCGCCGTGTAACATATGCTTTTATCTAAATTAAACAGTGTCGGCGCGATTTTCATTTCCTGGCCTGAAGCCGCTGATGTTATCCACAGGATAGCGCGTCGCGAGAGCGTTGCTAAGGGTCGGGAAAGGTTTACCCTCCCTTCGAGCGACCAACCCTCTTCTCCTCTCTCTCTGTCATCAGGCTACCATCGTCCCCCTTCCTGTCCTCCTTCACCCTGCACCTCGGCCGCCTTACACGGCCTTTCTCTCTATGTATACCTATGCTCGCCTTCCCGTGCTATCTCCCCCCATATTCTAGCCGAACCCTTCGCCCCCTTTTCCTGGCTTTTCCTGTTCCGTCCCTCTCCTTCTCGCAAAATTTCCAGGAACCTGCACCAGCTCGTAGTTCTGCGAAATACCGTGTTTCGTGGAAGCCGGGGTCGTCGCAATTGGGATTGTAATTTGCTCCGAGCCGCGAATCGACACTGGGGATCATCAGAATGAAGGTGATAACATAATAATGGAGACCTATCAGCGGTTAGCTGACTCAACCCAATAAGAATGCAATTTATCCAGTAGGGAGAAGCATTTACTCGTTTAACCCTTTTGTAAACCACCCCATTTCTTTAAAAAAAAATGAACATAGTCTTACTCTTTGGACTTCCATTGCAAAGGATCTACAACCCTGTAAGGAGTTTGTGGATAATAAAAATAGTCGTACAGCAATTTCAACCCCTTCGAACAGTTCGAAAACTGAGTCGAACGATCCGGTAGCACGGATTTCCGTGGAGAACAGTGCTCAGGATATTCGCGTGTGGAAAAACTAGTCGGTAAGAAGGGAATTAGCGAAAGAAGCAACGGGGAGGATGCCTTTTTTCCTTTGTGCCACCCCCGCGCGGCTCACACGCGGCATTCCTTTTTCGTTCGAACGGATCTTTGTCTACAGCACGATCCAACGTTGAAAAAGAGAACGCTCGAGGAGCAGGAGGTGGCATCCACGGAAGGTGGACGTGGTTTGGGGGTTGGAAACCCCGGTGGCGAGGGGGTGGAAAACGCGGACCTGCAGACAGCTCTCGGCGCGGACGGAGAATGGCTGATTCCGTGAGAAGGGAAAACTGGGAAGAAAGGAGAAAATAGAGCAACCGGGTGGGGGGTGGAGTCGAGAAAAAGGGAATATAGGATCCAGTGGGGTTGAAGGAAAGCGGGAGCATTCGGGAATGGTCGGACAGAATGACGCTGATCAATTTCTCGGTTTCGCGTCCCTGGACCTGCGGAAAACGAACCGATCCCAATGATTCACCGATCTAAAGGTGGGATTTCCCGGTCGCCTCGAAACGAGCCCGAGGGTGGTCGCCTAACTATTCACTCAATGAGCACACTGCACCGTTTATGTCCGACGCTATTCTATTATCTTGTTCTAGCATCTACTTTTTTTTTGTTAGAAAATCTCATGAGATTTATTTCAACATAATTACAAAAAACGAAATACGCCACATATATATAACTTTTATTTGATCCCCTTGGGGTTACAAATTTACAACCACCCTCTCTTCACACTCACCGTACATACAAACTTACTTACTAAATACTTAAAACTAACTTACATGTAACCTTAACCTAAGAAACGCCGTAGAGAGAGAGAGAGAGATCCACGCATAAGTTTACCACGAAATACGCCACATACAAAACAGAATATAATAATTATAAAATAGTATGTGGTATATTAGAGATACACAGATATTTTAATACAGACATTCAATAACACCATAATTGACCCCCACCCCACCTGCTGAGGGTGAGAGGGGGAATTATAATGGTGTTATCGAATAGCATTTTTAAAAATATCAAATACGTCTACTTTTATTTTTCTGACCTGATGTGTATTTCTTGAAATATCCCCATTTTTCAACGTTTTTTACCAATTTTGATTTTTGTTCATTACAGCGCCATCTGTGAACCAAAATGCAAAACTCTTAGGTCAAATTTGTGTATTTTTTTCTGGAGAATCCAAATCTGCAATGAAAAATGGGCGTTTCCATCTAAATTATTTATCTTCCTCCACCCCCACCCTCAGGGGTTAGCGTTCGGGGGTCGACTTTGGTATCATTGGATGTCCCCTTTCGAAAAGAACAATTTTCATTACCCACTTGTTTTGATCCGATGCATAGTTCTCAAGATATTTCAATGTCTTCCGTTAAAATGACCACCTTTATTTGGAACAAGGTGCTGTGAAATGGATTGCTGGGGACAGTGCCTGTTGCTTAGCGTTTTCCATTAGATGCGGTCGGCAACATTCGTAAAAGTGAGAACAAAAGCCGGGTCAAGCTCGGGCCTGCGGAGATAAGTAACAGGTGTAAGGAATAGAACAATTTAGCGTATTATATCGATGCCAACTGCCATGGCTCTATAATCCGTAAAAGGAGTGAGGATAGGGGTTTACCTCTCCTTCCTAGGTCGCTTTCAGAAGTTTACCGTTATTGGAAAATCCGTAAACTGATAGGGATCGGTGTGTTGTGACTAGAGCACGACTGGACATCCGCTCTGAAAATAAACCGTTTCAAAGGAATACAATTGATTTAGAGACAGTAATAAAAGATGCATATTTCTCATGGAGGTGTAGGTTGACCCTCAGCAGTCGAGGAGCGTGTCAGAGAGTTCTTACTGTACTATTACCCTCTTTTCATACTATCGTTTAAAATATCGTAGAAATAGGAATTTTTTATGGCGATTCCGGCAGGGACTGATCTTTTATCTAGCGCTTTTGACTATTGAAAAACCCCATCTTTGCACTATCGAGAAATGAGAAGGCTGATCCCACGCACTCTTGGAAACGAGTCAACCCTTTCAACTTGGAAAAATCCTAGAGGCAAAATATAGGTACGCCCTGGACGAAGCAAGTCGAAGAGGAAGGGATGCTTATCGAGTTTCCATCGCACAAAGTAACTCTTCTTCACCAATCAGAAGTCAGGTGCATCGTTTACCGAAATCGAGACGGCGCCGGAACCGATACTCTGACTTTCCGTGTGGTCTAGCCCAAAAATGGGGCCTGGCTAGATACGTATCTGTGGCGTAATCTGGGAAATCAACGGTCCTTGCAGACGATCGTGCCGCCTATTGGTCGAGACAGGTTTCACGGATGCCTATAAATTAGGAAGCAATCGTCTTGGAAATAGTATTTGTCACGAGCAACCCGTGAAGTGATATTTTGTACAAATATGGCTTCCGTCGAATCAACGTTGTCGTCGCCGTCTCTGATCAGCGGGGATTCTTCCGTTTCATCGCCGAGCTCGAACCAGGAGTACGTCAACGGCCATTACAATCCAATGGCCAATGAAGATTGCTTCTGGGATGCTGCTGGAGGAGCCGTGTGGATCACTGGAGAGCAACACGGGACGGTGGGGATCCAGAATCCAACGCCTGCTGCCGGAAGCTCGGAAGTGATTCAAGGTAGATATTATTCTATTTTACTTGTTCATGATTCCTTTTTTCTTTTGTCATATTTAAATTCGATTTTTCAATTCTTCCCTGAGAATTATTTCGCGGCGGGATCGAACTCGCGATCACGGTGTCCGTAGTCGTGCGCTCTAACCACTGCGCCATTGCGCCCCCCCTTGTGTTGATCCTTAGAATCGCTGATTCCTCTGGTCGATTGGTTCGGCATCGATCCTTTTCCTAATTTAATGGAAAAATTAAATCCAATATTGATTTTGATTGGAGGTATTGATTGAATATTTATCCTCTAGAAGTTTTGTCGTTGTTCTATCGAAGCCTATATTAAAATTAAATTTCTTAATTTTGTTAATTTTATGTATGTTAAATTTATCACATACAATTTTGTCTTCTCATCGTCGAGTATGCAATTCATAATTCTGCCGTCTTAAACTGTTCGTCGCTACGTACTCTGAAAGACATCTGTTATTTGTGTTATTGTCTTATGGAGAAGTTAGTTCGACTTGTACGTCCCAGTTTGTGTGTGTTCGTCGAATAGTAAACACGTGTATTAAAACCGTGTCATCAATGAACGCGAAATTATTGTTCAAGCCACATTCTTCGGCAACTTCCAACATCGAGAATAATCTCCAGTCTAATTTGGTGAGCTTTGTTTAAATATTCGCTTGGAAATATTTGCGCGATAATAAAAAGTCTGTGACCGCTTTATAAACACGTCGGCCAAAAAATTCACCGCTCCGCAAGATGAATATAGATCGCGTTGAAGAAAAACCTGACAGATTTTTAGTCGGTGGTGTGGTAAAATTACGCGACAATGTTAAACAAGAACGTCCATCCGCCGTCAAGGATTCTAGGCAAATAGACGGTTCTCCCGTAGACATCATTGAATCAAGTTTGATTAACGAGCTGCCCATTTAGGAGACTTTAGTCTCGAGGGATTATAAAACGGCGCTCGGCCCGCTTGCTCGTCGATGCTCTACATAGGTTTACATAAAACAGAGTCACCGGATGATGGACTGCTATCCTCGGGTCAGTACTGACATGTTTATTGGTAGAGAAGTCCGATCAATCTGCCGTTCATTCTCCTTTTTAACTGCTCGTTTCCCATATTCCGCGATCTACGTTTACCGGATATTCGTCGGTTTCACGTTTTGTAGAAATTCTACCGACTAGAAAATTGAAATTTATCATTTTCACTGAATGTCAGTAACGAGGAGACTTCGAAATCAATTTAGCCGAAATATCTAGATCCTGAACTCGTATTCATGCTTGATTCAATGAAATCAAATATTTTTGTTGTACGAGGTGTATTAAAAAAATAATGGAAATTTTACGAACTACAAAATTGAAATTTATATAATTTTCAATAATAAATCTCAGTATCGAAGAAACTTGAAAATCAATTTTTAAAAACATTTACGTCCATAGCTTATATTTATTCTTATCGATTCAATGAATTCAAATATTTTTGTTGTACCAGGTGTATTAAAAAAAAATAATGGAAGTTTGACATTCGACGGTTTACATTTTGTAAAAATTTTACGAACTACAAAATTGAAATTTATATAATTTTCAATAATAAATCTCAGTACCAAAGAAACTTGAAAATCAATTTTTAAAAACGTCTACGTCAATAGCTTATATTTATTCTTATTGATTCAACGAATTCAAATATTTTTGTTGTAATATAAATATAAACATCATTTCGTCCAGATATGAAGCTCTCGTAACATTCTCGCGCGTTCGATTGTTTCGTATATTTCGACTGTTTCGATTAGAATGTGGCAATCGAGAATAGCATCTATTCAAGCCGATACGGAATACTTGGAAACGGTTCTCGTGCCCCCTCCGGGCATCGATACGTCCTCAAATTCCAGAAGAATCACACGGTTTGTGATCCTCGTGTCACAATACGCGTCTTATCTCGTTCGGAATGGAGAAAAAATTTGGAAAAGCGGGACATGCATTTAACGTAGCGATATCCAATCGGCTGAGTCGAAAGTACATCAACATTTCCGACATAAACCTGTATATCTTCCAAATCCTTAAAATCTTGTATAGCGCCGTTCGTCTACCTGCAACCTCAATTTAAACACAAAAGTGTCAACCCGGTCATAATTTCAATAGTTTTCAAACAATGGTACCTCCAATTCGAATATGGTGGACCACGGGGTGAAGCAGGTATGGGATTTTATTACACATTTCTTTGTCCTTATTCAACAAAATTTCGACCCAAGTAATCATTGTAAGTAACATCCGTCCGGACAAGTTCTTTGTAAATTGTAAATATCCGAATTATCGAAAAGTTTTCGGGTTTTCCTGAAATTAAGGTAACTGTCCGGAGTTATTTTCGATTGTTCAAATTTGGAGCGCGCTCGACAACTGGGACCGGCCCACCGAGTGTTGACCAGCTTTTGGTAATAAACCCACGGCAAAGACCCGCTTAGGCCTATAATACGGGTTTATTGTTGGGCGTGGTGTAAGCAACATAGCGGGAACGCTTGCAGTAGGTAAATAAGTTTCTTCACTGAAGCGCCCTTGATACCTTCCTTTCAAAGACTAGTATTCCCCGGGACAGGTGAAATCGGCAGTAAACATTTAGAATTTACCACGGCTTAGTTTAGTTTTTCTGTATCTCGCACTATATTGCCAAGCAAAAATGCTTCTTTGAAAAAGATCCGCATATGGATCGAAACGTTAGAAACATGTGAATAATTGCACATTTGCTGTAGTGTTTATAAATGATCGAACCTGGCACCAATATCATTCAATTATTATATTAATTTTCGATCACGAATAAATTTTTCCGTTATATTGCCAGAATACGACTTTCCACTGCAATTATTAGCATTCATGTACCTGCTAGAGGCAGACGGTAATTCCCAAAAAGTGGAATAAATTACTTTATTATATTATTACGGTAAAGTGACCATGACTGGCAGCACAATTAAAAACCGTAGTAATCCTCTTTATAACGCGCGTAGCTTGCTATTTGTCGATGTTGAGAGTCGTAGGCGTTGCTAGATGCGTTCGACCAATGAGCGTAAAGATACAAGACAAATACCCCACTTTTGACTAAGGTTTCCGGAAAAGAGAAGAAGTCAGTTGACGGAAGAAGTCGGTGTTAAGAACCACGCATTGCCATTTACAAAATCAGTCAGTTTCACGAGTCGTCATTCTTTAACTAATAAGACAAAGAGTACAGTCATTGGCACAGTAATAAGTACGAACAGTAATCAGTCTATTACTATATATACATGTATGTTATATATTATATAGTTTATATACATTATAATTCGAATTTTCAAATTTCAGTGGCCGCAAAGAAGCAAGTTGGCAAACGAACCCGTACAGCATATACGAGCGCGCAGCTGGTGGAGTTGGAGAAGGAGTTCACCCGCAGTCGCTATCTTTGCCGCCCTCGTCGGATCGAAATGGCTGCTGCCTTAGAACTATCAGAAAGGCAGATAAAAATCTGGTTCCAAAATCGACGGATGAAGTACAAGAAGGAATCGAAGCTCGAGGACAAGGCTTACACGAAAAATAGATCTTGCAAGAACACCTCGCCCCGTCGATACAACGAAGAGAAAAATGAAACCACGCAGTCATCGACCTCTTCTGCATCGGCCTCTTGGTCGCCTACGACTTGGCCGCCATGCAATGCCATGTCAAACGATCCGTCCAACATAAATCTCAAATGTAACCAACACGGCAGCCAGTTGTACACAATGGCGCCGACAGAGTTGCAGAATTACGTCACTCAAGAAAATGCTTACGTCGAACAAGGATATCTTCAAGGATCAACGGGGCAGATGGCTGTTCATCAACCTGCGTGTCAACCGCCGTGTCAACCTCAGTGTCAACCTCAGTGTCAACCTCAGTGTCAACCTC
>CM052333.1:6959767-7000512 GCA_028455615.1 Lasioglossum zephyrum
TTCGTTCTCGTTCCCTGAACACGCTCGTGGAAACGATTGTTTATTTTCACCGTGTGAGATTGTTTACAATGAAACTCTTTCAACAATTTATATCTCCTTTCTGAGACGAACTTAATAAACAAAAATCTCTCTTCGATCACGCAATATGAATTTATAAATAATACCATGTTCACCATTGATATTAATCTTTTTCTTTTTCCACTGCTTTTAATTACGAAATAATTGAACACAGTGTAATTCGATTACTTCGTACTGCATTTCAATCCTACGTTTGACTTTAATTCGACTCGACTCGTTTCCTGAACACGCTCATGGAAATGATTCTTTATTTTTACAACGTGAGATTGTTTACAACGAAACCCATGCCTTTCAACAATTTATATTTCTTTTTTGAGACGAACTTAATAAACAAGTCTGTCTTCGATCAAGCAATATGAATTTATAAATAATACCATGTTCATCATTGATATTAATCTTTTTCTTTTTCCACTTCTTCTAATTTGATTGAATAAGAGACCAGAATTACAAAATCATGTAATTGTATGAAGATGATTACTTCGTGATTATAATTCGTGAAGTAATTTAATTGTAATTCAATATACAACTCTGCCTATCAGGAGAGGGTGAGTATCGTAGCATAGAGGATGGAGCATGAGCAAGGGTGCAAGTCGAATCCTCAGGTACGGGGTTGGATCTTCCGGTGTCCCTGTCGCGGTCAGGGGTGAAAGTGGATACCGGTTGATCGTGGGACGACTATGGTAACACAGGTTGTAGCGTGGTACCGGTTACACTTGGCCGGCTGTAACAGGGTGAGAGGGTCGTGGGGTGAGGCCAGAGAGCTCGGACTTGACTAATGAGGCGGCGCGTCCTCGACGTTATTAGATCGCCGAAAGAGTTTTTGAGGATGGCCCGGCCCCGGCCAGGGACGAATCCACCGCGAAGGATGGGTAATGATACGGCTGGACCCCGTTTCTTATTTGTCAAACGTCAGCGGCAAAGACGTTGCCCGGTTGTTTTCGGGCCAGAAGGAAGTCCCGGCTCTTCTCGGAATGATCATCTACTTGCAAATGCGACTCTGCCCTCTCTCACTCCTGCCGCGAACCCTCCGCATGCTAGGGAACGTTGCCTCTCGACGCTTTTGGGTAACGGAGGAAACTCCTCAGTTATGTAATTATCGATAATCGTTCTAAAGGTACGTGGCCATCTGAGAGAGTCAAGTTCATCAGTCTGCGCGGTATTAACCTTTATACAGTATTTCATCCATATAAGTCCGCAGCACGGGTCTGCCGAGGGACATTTATGCGGCAGAGACAATATTCTTTGACTTTTGCAGAACATAGAGGAGTCGGTCGCCGAGAAATGTAAACATAGCTAATCCAAATTTCCAGCTTCTTTATTTTTCATTATTTTTTGATGGGACTTCACTGGCCATATTTGTGACATTTTCTTAATTAAAATCATACCAAATATGATATAATTCCGATGATATTTATTTGTGTAATAGACAATTGAAGTTTCGGCCGCGAAGAAGGATAGCGTATGGGAAAGAAAGAGACGCAGAGAGTTATATACTTAGAATTAAATATGATATAATTTGATATGATTTTTATTAGAAAAATGCCATAAATATGGTCATCTATGTCCCATAAAAAATAATGGAAAATAGAGAAGTTGAAAATTCTGATTAGACAAAACAATTTACGCAAATAAATAAAAAAAAAGATTTACGCAAAACAATTATCCTTTTACGACTACGTCGTGACATGTATTTCTTTAAAATGCGACGCTATAAATGAAACATAATGTGTTGATTTAACGTGTAAAATAAAAATGGGTGAATTGTTCTCCTAGTTCCTTTTATGCAGCTATGTTTGAGGAACGTATGATGGTTAAGAGTGCCAGTGGAGAGCTGCGCAATAAAAACTCTCGCGTAGCGAACAGTAAATTGAAACTCGCAAATGGACACGTTCAATTTTTCCCTCGACGAGCAGCTATCGTTTACACGTGTCGTGTATACGTGTTACGGATCTAGAAATCAATTGTAACAGCAGGCTTTCGTACTTTTACGCAAAACAGTCAGGTTTCTCACGCGCCGCAACGATCTCGACGAAATCGTAATTGCCCACGGACAGGAAACGGCCGATTCTAGCACGAGTTTCCGCGCGTTTCCCTGGATGTGGTACAGTTGCCTGGGTAATTGGAAAATTCCGCTTGCGCGGATTATTCCCGCCGACGTCCGAGCGATTGGGAAATCTCGATTAATGGTGAACGTATGAGTTCTTACATACAAATGTGCCTCGAGTTCCTAAGTGGATAAGTAGGATTGCGAAACAGTTGAACGATATGGAAAGTGGCTGTCGGGATATGAACATATCTATCGATGCTTCGGCCTATATTTTATAACCTCAATCAATATCATCATAATATTAATTACTATTATTATTATTATATTATTACTATTATTAATTACTATTATTTAAATTACTCAAGAGAGAGAGAGAGCTGCGGCTAGCTTACAATCATTCTTAGGTGATGTTTTAAACGTCTCGCAACCTAAATCGTCAAGCTATGGCCACACAAAAGTAGCGTTTAAACTCGCATGAATACGGAACGATTAAAAGTAGAATTAAATATGAAAGCGATTAAACGCGGAACGGGGAGCAGAGACGGGTGAGGGCAGGGGCAATTAATTCGAAGCGTTTTCTTTTCGGTGTGTCGTCGTTAAATTCGCGGGCGGGCAATCGCGCCGAAATATTGAGGACGCTTCGAATCCCGCATCGGGGGGTAGCCGAAGGCGGCTGCGGAAAGTCTAGGGTGAGGGCGCGGGGCGCGAAACGGAAGGAAACAAGAGAAAAAGGGAGGAAAAGTGCGGGGTTTGGTACGTAGGGCACGTTCGTGGGACCGCCGCCAATGTATGCTACCCGCATAAACTAACAGCCGCATCGGATTTTACATAAAATTCTGGCGAGAGCCGTGATTTCAGGAGATGGACGGGGAAACGTGACGGACCATCCCAGCAGTCATCGGTTACTGCGAAACCGGTAGCACGCCGCTGCTGGCTTGAATTATGATTACGGATTACACGTCGTTACATACCTCAACGTTCCCCGCTCCTCTCCCCCTTATTTCCTTTATTTTCGAAACAATGCCCCCGTCTCGCGTCACCTTTTCCGCCGATCTCGATTCGTTTTACCCTTTTTCTCCAAAGTGGCTGGAATTTATTATCCGGGCGCTAGAGAGAATATTGGTAAATTTTTGTACATCCACGCGAAATTGATCGGCATGAATTATCGATCGAATTAACGCCCGTATCGCTCATAATTCGACGACAGAATCGAGACTCGTCGTTCACCGACGTCTTCGAGTGCCTGACAAATCTTCAGAGCACTTCGGCCATTTTTCATATCGTCCCCAGCCTCCCGCAATCTCCTTGACCATTCCGACCAATTCCGGCGATTCTTTCTCGACCACTTCGAATATTTTCCCACCATTCCTCTCACGTGTCCGCTATTTCTCTGTTTTGAATCGTTCTTGTCCACTCCTGCGGCTATTCCTGGCGATCTTCAAACCAACCCTCGAAATCCTTCGGAATCATTAAAAGACGTTGCGGAGACCGAAACTACGAATAAGAAATCATAAGGCATCTACACTCTGGTTTCAAGTAGAGCTCGGACTTTTACCTGGGTATATGAGATACCCGAGTACCCGAGCATCCATGAGATACCCGGGTAGAGTAAAACTGCCCGGGTATCTCATGACATAGCCGAGTATCCGGGTACCCGGGTATCTCATAAGACATAAGTCATAAATGATTTCGTGCAATTTAAAACAATAATGAAATTAAAAGAATGTTGATATATTAATTTAAATTTATTAAAAACGTTCAAGAGAATAAGTAATCATAATATATCTTCTGCTTTTTCATATTGATGCAAACGATTTGTATTTTGCATAAAGATCCGCAATGCATTCATGAGATACCCGGGTACTCGGGTAATTTTTGTTTACCCGGGTATCTCATAAGTCACAGCTCTAGTTTCAAGCAACAAGACATATTCTATTCCTCGATATCCTATGGACACCGTAGACTAACGTCTCGTAAAGAGCAAGCTCGGCCACTTCGAAATTCGCCGCAGCATTTGACCGAGATTCACGCGCTCGGAAATGCTCGCGGCGTGTTCCCGTCGAAATTGCCGGAGAAGGTAGATTTGCATGAGATTGCGGCGTGTCCAAGTAGAAATTACGCGATCAGATCGGCTGGTGGGTCACGTAAACGTCGTATTGTAAACCGTATGGAGGGCCTGTGCGATTTGAATTCGCGAGGATTCCTGCGAATCCGCCGCGGTGGACAGTCTGAGGGCAAGGATGAGAGCGGAAGCGGAACAAAAGGGGCTGAAAAAAGACGGGGAAGGGTGAGAGGATCCCGTTGCCACGGTCTCACGGGACGGATGGATGGATGTGAATGCAATTGTTTAATTGGGGAAACGGTACGTGGCTCGTATAGACGAAACCGCTCGAGCAGAAGCCCATCCATCACCTACGCCGGACTACGATGCGACGCTCTCCATTCGACACGGCTTCTTGCGAGAACCCTACCAGCGAATTGAAAATTACCGAGCGGACTCGCCTATGAGACTCCTGCTTCTGAAACCGTGTTACGCTGCGTCTGAAACCGTGCGAATTTTCTCCGGAACATAGAATCCCAAGAAAAACATCCTGTAAAACTGTAAACAGGAGCCAAGTTCTCTATGTCTATAAAAAGTTGTGAGATCAAAGAAAATACGGCCAAGTTCGTTAGCTTAGAAATACCTCTTGCAATACTGGAAAGAAAGTGTTTGTAAAAATTAGTTTCAAAGAACGCTATTTAATTTTTAAAGAGCTACATGGAGGGCTAAATTATTTAAACTTGTCCGTTACCTAACACCCTTCATGGCCATTGGTTTAAAAAGTATAAATTGAAAATTAATAATGATTCAAACATGAATCAAAACGTTTGGGTAATTCCTATAAACTAGTTATACATAGTGTGTAGAGTTTGATCGAACCTGTGCGCCGATAAAAACTGCTGATTATGATACAATTTCTATTTGGCTTCTGAAACTATATGTTTTTTATTCGGATCCCAGAATCTCGAATTTAGACAGTGGGAATTAATTCAGACAATTTCTATTTTGCATAAAAAATTGCAGTCTATTTATCACTCTTTAATTTTCAGCGTTTACCAAATACAATTTTGTTAAATTGTTTAACTGAGCCTCAGAGTCGCCTTCATTGAATTTATTTAACGAGAACGAATTTACGAGACAATAATTTTCAGTGTCCTTTGGTGCTCGCAGAAATTGAATAAAGAGTTATGGAAAAATGGGAAAAAATGTGCGAGCAAGGAGGGTCGAGGTCGCGTTGACATTCGACGTCGCCAGCGGTCACTGACAGTGCTCCGCTTTCTCTCTCTCTCGTTTGCTCTTCCCGATGCTCTGACAGGGCGCCGTTGAAAAATGATGCGCCGTTCCGCGGCCCGACTAAAAGCACAAAATAGTTTTTCACTCTCGGAAAAACACGACTTTTTGTCGGGATCGACGGCCCTGAATCTGCCCGGCGAGATCGACTCTCTCTTCATTTTTCTTCTCGAGCCGTCGCGGAATCTCGTTGAATCTTAATCTTCTCCGCTGTTTTTCAAATCGGAAAAATCAAATATTGCCGCATAGAGAAGATACTTCACGTGAAATTGTACGAGCACATTTTTGTTATAGGTACATTAAATTCGACTTTTTCTGAAAAGGAAAATTGTGAGAGATCTGTACGACGTTCGATCTAATTTATCCCGGATCGACTCGAGGAACAATGATGGCGGGAGGGTGGATTCCCTTCGTCGGACTTCTGGTTCGGTTCGCAGGCTCGCAAATGGCACTCGTGCCGCAACGAACCCTTCCGGACAGACATTTAACTCATTCCCGTTAAATACACGAAATTAATGCGGCGCCCCGACACGGTTTGCCTCGGAAGAAAAGAGATTCCCGCGGCCACGCACTTCGGGCTAGCTTTCATGGTTGGAGGGCGCATGAATCTTCCCGCTTGGCCACCGGCACGACATTTTAAACCGGTGAATTATCTTTCCGAAGAAAATGCTCCTCGAACTTCCACCGAATTTTCCGAAACTCGAGAAACATGTGTGCACTCGTGACATTCCGAGCTATGCTCGAGAAGATTATCGGTACTTCCGTACACGATTAAAATATTTATCGTTCGATGAAAATTCAGTTCGTTGAGTACACCTTTTTCCATAATAATTGAAGACTGCTCTGTGAAATTGATGAAATAAAATTCATCAAAGATTTTAATCGATTCACCCAAGTTTTTCCAGTAAAGAGTGCACGGAAGAGATCTGTTTAATTCCGGCGATTCTGAACTATTCTCGAGAAAATTATCGGTGCTTCCGTACACGATTAAAATATTTATCGTTCGATGAAAATTCAGCTTGTTGAATACACTTTTTTTCCAGAATAATTGAAGACCGCTCTGTGAAATTGATGAAATAAAATTCATCAAAGATTTTAATCGATTCAGCCAAGTTTTTCCAATAAAGAGTAGACGGAAGAGATCTGTTTAATTCCGGCGAACGGCCATTAATAGAGGGACCCGCCTAACGAGATCAGGAGGCGCGATCGGTGCGGAATCCTCGCGGCGGAATTCGCGTGAACGAATGGCGCGCGGAGGACCGACCGCAAAAAATTCCGGCGCGGGCCGGACGAGATTTGATTCCCGGTGACGTATTAAATGTGTAGTAGCAGCGAGTGGTGTCAGGGGGATTGCTTTAATCAGTAGATTAATTCGTCATGGCCTCCGCCGCGTAGCAGCGTCCTTTGTCGGCCGCTGGTAAAATATGAGCCAACGTACATAATCAACTATTTGTGGTAATGAATATTATGCGGCCTGGCCTCGCGTCATTAATAACGCCCCGGACCGTACCGAGTAATCTGTTGTTTTTTCATCGCCGACGATCTGAACAAGCGTTATACATACATGTAGAACCTGCGTCCATAGGTGCAAGAGCCGCGCATTGTCTATCGCTGAAACTTCACCAAGAAACCGTGCTCCCTTCATTTTCACGACAAACTACCGAAACATGATTCATCAAGCTCCCGTTCCGTCGCCCTGAATTTTCTAATTCGCCAATTTCGGTGATACCTCTCGCGCTTGTCGACTGAAGAAAATCTAATTATTTTATGTGTAGATTAATTTGAATTGCGCTCGGAAGAAAGTTTCTATACTGCTTCTATCCTATCGAATTTTCAAGCTGTAGTTGAGGCCATTCAACACATTACGTACCAACGATTATTGCTTATAAAGTTTGGTAATTATATAGAAAAGGCCTGCGTACTCCGATTTTGATGAAATTTTAATATGTTATGCAGTAACACATTCTGAACAACTTTTTCCTTTTCCAATATAGGGGGGTCGCTTTTAGTTTTTCAGATATTTGCAAAAAATTATTGTGAATACTGTATTGAATTTTTCGTATTCCTGCACGCTCCGCGGCAACGTAAGCTTGTCCTGGTGCGACGTTTGTTTACATTTTCACGCTGTAGAGATGAGAGAGAAAACACACACACCCATCCAGTGTTTTTAAATTATACTCTAGATTCTTGTGTATTTTAACGTGCTGATTACGAATATGATACTGAAAATTGGCGCAAATGTTAATTTCATAACGAAAACCTTCTTTTTAAAAACACTAGGTGCGTGTGAAACTCTGGTTGTGTGTGTGGTGTTGTCGTTTCTCATCTTCACAACGTGTTTACAAACAAAAAATAAACAGTTGCAGCCCCGGAACAGGTTTACGTTGCCGCGGCACATACAGGAATACGAAAAATTCAATACAGTATTAGCGATAGTCTTTTGCAAATATCTCGAAAACTAAGAGCGACCCCCGTATATTGGAAAGGAAAAAGTTGTTGAAAATGTTGAAATCTATAACATATTAAACGACAGTGTTAAAATCTATATCATATTAAGCGATAGTGTTAAAATTACAGCTACCCATTTTGATCATTAATGCAGAAAAACCCTAAAGCGCATTGATTATTGGTCATTTTAGGCTCACGAAACGCGTTTCCCAGTAGTCTAGAAACTCTGTAGTCGCCATTTCACCTGACAGGGTTCCGTCCAGGACTCCGGCGATGTGAATCGTCTACTTCCCGACTAGAACAGAGGCTGAAACTCGCTGGAACTCGCAAGCAGGACGAGAGCGGTTACAGAGGCGAGCGGCCGGAACGATCACGAGAAAAGACAGAGAGATGGAGGGGAGGGTTAGTTTGCGAGGTTTCGGTGTAGCCTCTCGGAGAGACTACCCAGTTCTCTTTTCCACCAGCTTCGTGGCCAGGTTGGACCCCCTCTACGAACAACTCCCCGCGGCGAAAAGACAAATGAGCCTGAGGTGAGAACTTGCCCGATAAATACCAAAGGCGACACAGTGTTTGACCAGGGAGCATACACCGTGGACCCGGGGCAAGAAATACTGCGTCCGAGGGTACTCTAGCCCTTTCGGACCTCCCCTCTACAACGACCGACTCACCCCTTCAACGTCGAAAACCACCCTCACCTACTCTCGACGATGTCGTTTCGCCCTGTGAATCGTTTAGTCGCGGGATTTGCTCTTGTACTTTCAATTTGCTTTTTCCACGAACGACCCTACTCTCTCTCTCTCTCTCTCTCGCTGACCAGCCACTTGTTTCGCGACTGGCTTACTATTGATGGATTTTAAATTGGATTTGTTTTGCGCCGTGAACGAGGGTTCGCCTCATTCTTACCCGTAGTCCACGTCGGCTGAGAGTTTGCCTTTTTCATGTCGGTTATCTGAGCAATTTTACCAGCTTCTTTCTACCATCTGTAATTGTTTCGTGTGATTGAGGCAGAATTTACATTCAAACATAATCATTGAAAGTTGAATGTTAATTTCGATTTAAATATAATGATTCAGAGTTGAATTTAGATTTAAATATAATGAATGGAAGAAAGGCTCAAATTAATTAATAAACTCAGTAAAAATGAACTTCCAGCTTCCAATGGATGTCTCGATATTAATAGCCAAACCAAATATCAAAGCATGTCACTACATGTTATCATTTTTTAAAAGCTATGGTCTTAAACGTGTAAGTTTTTCTTTTTTGTCTATGCTATTCCTACTAATCATATGTTTTGTTGAGCGGTTCGCGACGATGTTTCGCGATCGCTCTGGCTTGGGTTCGAATTAACAAACTCCAAACCTCGTTGAGATGGTTACACTATTTAATACTTTATTAGATACAATAATTGCCGTTTCGCGCTTACTGTTTGTTTCGATACTGCCTTTCGTTTAGAGTTCGAAAGGTCGCGACATGATGGTTGGAGGGAAAAAATTGCAGAATTGGGAAATTTTGCAGAAAAAATAGCAGAATTCGAGCAGGAGCTCTCGTTCGAGTCCCGGACGTCGGATAATTAACAGCTAATTCTTCATGGTCGTCCGGCCAGGCCTTGCCACGGTTTTATAACGTCGTTAACCTTTGGGAACGCATAACGCGCGAATTATTCTAATCGCGGACGGATTTGCATTCTCGCGGCTGGAACGTTTACAAATTAGTTTTAAATGAATCGTCCCGCGCGCCGATGCGTTGCGAGAACTGTCTGTTTTATTAAGACGCGCAGCGGGATAACTTATTACAATTCACGTAACAGATTCCGTCAATGTTTATAGCCTGGGAGATTTCATCCATCACCATTTTTCAGCATATCTGCGATCATCCATCACGAACGCTCCGGAATCCTGGGGTGGGCCCTGACGCGCGCGCGAGGCTGCCCTTCCCGAGCTAACAACTTGTTCCTGTTGACACTATCGAAAGCGTAACCACTTATGGATGATCATGCACGATTTATCTCGCGAGTGATCGCGCGATCGCCCGCTTGGGGATCGTCCGGCCAGCGATCGGAAGAACCGTTTCCGGATCGATCCTCCACATCCTGCCGAATAAAACGCGGAATTGTTCCACCCTCTCCTGAATTCGAATAATCGAACTACGATGATGCTACGCTGATAGCCCCGTAATGTTTCCATCTTGTTATACTCGTTGTGTAAAATGAAGTGAAATATAAATTTATTTTCTTTTTTAATACGTTTAATAAGTTAAAAACAGTCTAATAGTATTTTTAAATTCTTACTTTGTTTAATTACCATTAAATTCGACGATTTCTTTCTAAACAAACTTTTTCTTCCACAATCTAAGAACCACCCTTGAAACACGTGTCAATTCACAACCCACCCCACAAATTAATTTAATAATTACACATAAAGGAACAGCAATATTATCCTCAACCCCAGTCGTCAAACCTTCCTAACCCTCCAGCAATCTCCGACAAAAAATAGAATTACCCTAATACCACCCCTCCTTTAATTGCTTCAAACAAATAAATATCCTTTCAGGTTCCTCACGCCACGCATTACCAATTCATGCGTCCATTCTCATTTGCGTCCCTCAATTTCTCCTGACATCCCCTAACTCTCTCCCTCAATCTTTTATGACACCGAAAATCGGACACGAACTCACCAAAAATCCTGTGCCAAGGTGCCATACATCAGAACCTGGAAGGAGAGCGATAAGAAGGCCGACAGTGACATCCATCCTACTATCCGACGGGAATCTACCAAAAAAATCCGTTCGACCGATTGGCTGGTAGGCTCGTTAAGGTTCCGCGACATTTTTCGGCAGATTGTAGATCCGAAAAAGGGGGTCGAGGGTTCTCCGTTGGAAACGGTGTCCTTAGAGCCGCGCCGCGAAAAGAGAACCCGGCTGCACGCGAACAAGCACTTAGCCTCGTGAATTGATACCGCGGGTCACGTGACTGGAAACATCAAAGCGGCTCTATGCAGAACCGCACGTCCGCCCCCCTTTCCCCGAGAATCCCTCAAAGTCCCCCCGAGGACCCCTCGATGCCGATTGGCCGAGGTGGCGATACACGTTTCGCGTGGCACGCCTTCCGCTCACGCGAATCGCCTTCTTTGTTTCTGTCTTTGCGGGGTTGAATTCCCCCCGGAAAGTTAGCCACCCCATTCTCGATTTCCAGTGCTGGTTCATTCAAAATTTCGGGACTTAAACCCCCGCTGTAATTTACCGAGTCAGATGAAGATTTGAACGAAGTCTAACAAGTATGAATGTTACACCCTTCTTTTTAGCATTAAAATAAACGTAGCCGTACAAACGTTGTAAATAAAATATTAAATTTTTTATTTTCAACAAGCTTGCAAATTAATTTAACTCAACGTTTCGATCCCTATGCGGATCATCTTCCAGAAAGACATTTTTGCGTCGGAAAAATAATACGTTTTTAGTGAATTTAAAAAATATATATATATTGCCGCACAGCTGTGTAAAAATATCATAGAGAAAATAAATTATAGCACACGTACTTGCTGTGGGAAGTAAAAAAATATTTTTTTAACTGAAAAACAGTTAAGTGCTGGTAGTCTATTAATGATCAAAATTTAATATAATTACAATTTCGAACGAGAAGAATTTCAATTTGTAAAGAAAATGTTAAGACGAGGGGTGAATTGTCTATAGTGGTTGATATTTTAGATTTTTAACAGTTCGAGGGCTTTTCAATTGATGTAAACGAAAAATTGATTTAACTATGACACATGAAAAAGTATAATACAGACAGGAAAAAAATCTGGGATGTTAGTGGAAATTCGGGGGTTTGAAAACGATTTTACCGAATGGAACAGCCCTCGGCCGAGTGCAATATGTTCGGCAAACCCAGTTATTAGGTGGTATCGCTATCTGGTGATCGAGCGGGCGCTGGTTGGCGGGCTGGAATTACGCGAATAATAAGCAGCGCTCATTTCCGCGGCCAGCAACGATGGCCCAATGGCCTCCTAGCTAACGAAACCACCCCACGACGATGCACGCGTAATTATAGAGGGGGCTCGACGAGTTCCCACCCCCCTGTACGAAAGGGGCACGTATGTATTACGCGCACGATGCCGAAAAAGAGATATTAGGAACGCGACTCGCTGACGATCAAAGATAACGCTGCGCTCGGAGAGATAGACAACGAACAGTGGCTTCTAACGAGCTGACACCGCTGACAGCTTGACCTCGTCTAGCCGATCTAACTATCCATTGTTAACTTTATCTGACGCGCCCGTTGTCCAAACAACTGGGAAGCTAGTACTCGCCGATCCTTTTGTTCTACTGTTTTTACTCCTAATTAGTGGGACTTTGTTGTTCCACGTGAACAACGTGCGAAGAACGCCGTGGCATGCTGTCAGGTGTCGTTAAAGAATTGTGGTTGACGAATTTTTCAAAGGTTTCAAAGGTAGGAAATATTATTACCAATGAATAAAAAGAAATTTTTTAAAAATACCACGTTTTTAAAAACGGACTAAATATATGTATAATATAATTTTTCCTAGTCGCATACCGATTCGAAGTGATTGTGAAGTTTGAATTGCTATGAAAATATTTGTAAGATTTCGAACGAAAAACGTGGGGTGCAAGATGCATCGATTATCTATTTCATGCGCCCCACGTTTTTCGTTTGAAATCTTACAAATATTTTCATAGCAATTCAAAATTCACAGTCACAAATTTTCACCACTATCTGTACGAGCTTCGGAATCAATATGCGAAACGATCAAATTTATTTCTATCTACATAATTATTTTCTGCTTTTTAGTCGTGTGTATGTGAAATATTTCAATGGATTTTTAACATTTTTACCAGGTTATATTAAAATCAATTGGAAAATTTGTCACCGAACAGACAGACAAACAAAAAAAAACAAGAAAGCAAGCTAATAAAAACGTGGTAAAATAGGAGATTTGATTTGGTACCACTTTCTGAAAATTTCTGTACAAGAATTGAAAATTGCATGAACATCGGCAGTGTTAATAATAATAATAATATATAGATAATATATAGATAATATAATTATCATAATAATGTGTTTTAACAACACTGTCAGATTAATTTTATATTTCTGGTGCCGCAATCTTTCAGCGTGATCCATCAATCTTTCTCTGGCTCCTAATTTAATTGTCGCGACGAATTCACGTCCGCCATTGCGCGCACATGCTCTACAGTGCAACGAACGGATCCGCAGGTCTTTATTCCCGAGTTTCACGGGTTAGGTTACAGTTAAAGGTCCGCAGCTTTCAACGCGTCCGTTCGCTGCGGCCAAGGCAGATGTCTTAATTTTTCTGGAGGCGAAGGCTGTGTTTATATCGACGTTATAAGTGCAGATCCGCTCGTTAATCGACCGTGCACATTTTTATAGCAGCGCATCTGCCCTCTTGATCGCATAATCGCAAGGTTGTAATCGGTCCCGGGCACGTATCATCGCAATTTAAAGTCGACGCTCGTCGTTAGAAATTCCCGGTATCCGAAGTTTCGCCTGATTTTCTTGCATATTAACGTCAGCCTGATAGATGACAGATAATCGTCCATAGACGCGAACCGGTCCGCTACTTTTTACCAAATTCCGTTCCAGGAACGAATTAACTCACCGCTAATTTCTGACCATTCTCTGCACTCACGAGATTTTTCGATTTTATGTATTACAAGTTTGGTTATTCCAGTAGAGGAAACTCGTGGATTATGTTCCCAAAGCAATTTAAGGAATCTGATAAATTCTGCCACCCAAGGAACGATCTATTCAATATCGGTATATTTCAATTTATTTATGAAACCGTTAGTAATTTGTTCGATGTATCGTTCAAGATTTTCTAACCCGAATGATCTCACTTTACGTGTGACATTAAAACCAAAAAAGACGTGGTTTCCTCGTACTCGTAGTTCTCTTGCTCGCGTTAATTCTTTTAATTAATTTTGTTAATTTAATTAAATAATCTAATGGCGTGTTTCGTAGTTTAATTCAGGTATCGTTCAAGACTTTCTAACCCGAATGATCTTCACTTTATGTGTGATATTTAAACCAAATAAGACATGATTTCCTCGTGCTCGTAGTCCTCTTGCTCGCGTTAATTCGTTTATTTAATTACAAAATCTAATAGCGTGTTTTGTAGTTTAATTCAGTCCTGGGCAACTGGTGCTCCGAGAGTCTACGACGCAGAATCTGCGTATAGAACGTGATAGTGGGGGTAGTCGATTTTACATCATCCATTACGTCCTTTTTAGAAATCAGAGATCTTCTTCAGAGATTACAAATTTACTGTACACACATTAATGGGAAAACGTAAATATTGAAAAGAAAGAAATTCAGACTAGCAGACTTTGCATATCTTTGAGTCTGATAGCAAACGTGTTCGCAGCTTGTAGTCCGTCGTCAACAGGAGAAAAGACTTCTCTCTGGCGGACAACTGGAGGCGCATCGACGAGACGCATTGAAATGACGAAAATTCAAAGGCACGATACGTTTCTAGTAGGAGAGGCGCGGTTTCCCGAGGAACTTATCTCTCCTCGGGCTAATAGAAAAGCGAGGAAGGCAGTGCCTTCGGGGAGAAGTCAGCGAGAACCGGCTGCGGCTTCCAGTCCCCGTTCCCGCGGCATTCGAATTGCAAATACCAGAATGTTTGCATGTTGTTGTCACCGCATCGGTACCTAGCCGCAGGGGACACCGAGGAAGAGGAGAGCCAGAGAAAGAAGAAGAAGAGGAAGAAGAAGAAGAAGTGGTGATGGTGGTAGTGTCGAGGTTAGAGAGAGGGGACGATGTTCGTGGAGGATGAGTAGGACGGGCCGGAGGAGGAAGAACTCCTCAAGAGGAAATGGAGAGGAACCGACTCAAGTCTCAGATAAAGACGAATAAAAATAGGCGAGCGAGCGGAGAGATAGAGGGTGCAGGATGGAGACGGCGTTTCCTGCCCAAGGAACATTAGCGCCCTCGATACTCGCCCCAAACCACCCTTTTCTGCCAGCCACCACCAACGTTGGGAAAGGGGCCACGTTCCTCTTGCCCAACCGTTCACCTCTCTCTCGTCCAAGTGACAGACGTGGCCCGACAGCAGCCAGCCACGGAAACGCGTCTCGGGCTTGCTTGTTTGTTTATTGACTCGCTACCGTGCGATACACCACCGCGAACATCGAATTTATGCGGTCTCCGCGTGCATTTTTATCGCGAGAATGCTCGCATCCCCTTGGTCTCCTAAAATCTTCAACATTGCTGGAAATAATTTCACAGTTAAGTGTAAAGTGTTACGTCCCATGTATAATTTAAGTTATTTTGTATCAATCAAGAGATTTAGGTTAGGGATGAAACGCAGTTTCGAACCTACCTGCATTCACCGGCTTCGGTTCGGGTAATCGAGGATTCTCTCAAGAATCCTTAGGCATTCAAAATCAGTTGACAATTTATTTAATTGCAAAAGAAAACAATATTATATTTTAACAAGTAATTCCGGATACATTGTATTATTGGAGTATTAATAATTAATTGTTAGTAATTACCGTATGGTTGATCTCAGGATTGTTTCGTCCTTTGATCCGGCGGGTTTACACGCCAATGAATTTTTAATTGAACTGGTGGGTTGGTGTTCCGAACTGAACTTGACTTGAACTGAATTTTGAATTGAACATGTGCTTAAATTTTCTGAAACTGAACTGACTGCTCCTGGTGAGGAACCGTTCTCCCTTTTATAGTTTTGTTTATTCTTTGTCCCAAGCTTTATCTTCATGGGAACGGTGCATCTTCTTCTTCGTAATTCGTTTCCTATTAATGTTGTCGTCTTCATTTTAGTCAGATTTCAGTCCCACGTTCAGTGTTTTTAATATTGTTGATGTTTTGCTTCTCCTGGACTATTTTTTATAATTTTGTGCCGAATATGATCTACAGATTCTTTGCTTCTCTAAGCAAAGAGATTCTCTGATTATATTTCGGATTGTCTCTGGTGAATTCTGCTTAATTCTATCGCTCATAATATGATATAGCATACGATACATTTTTAATATTATATAAAAATTAGTGTTAGTATTAGAATTCTATTACCCTGCGCAACACTATGAGAGATTATAATTAAATATTATTAAAAAAATACTGGATTCACATGGATTCCTCAATTGATTATCAGTTATCGTCAATGGTTGGACCACCGGACGTGACAAAGCATCAACTTCAAGATGTTCATCGAAAAGTGTATCCAACACATTCTCCGACAGCATGGCTTTGTTTCACTTGCTTTTTTTCCCTCGACCGAGTGAATATTTGTCACCAAGGCGGAATACCATCCCTTATCAGCGTTGCAGTGGAATCAGCGGTCGTTACCAAGGAATCGATAGGGAGGACGCGAGTTTTTACCGAAGATATTGCTAAGTAGAAAGGGAAGGTCTTTCGGGCATTGTGGAGGACCGTGTAATGCTCTCTGTGCCCCAGATCTTCCTCGCCTCTTCGATTCAACGTGAAATCAAGCCTCCAGGTTCGAACCGACTCGAAAACTACCCGTTTTCCATTCATACGATTCGTGAAACTTTGAAGCTCGCGAGTGGATATCGTTAGAACCGAGTGAAATAATATCTAGGAAAGTAAGGGAAAGGGATAGACTCGTTTGTGAATTTGCTAGCAATTTCGAGAACAGGAGGGTGTGATCCGAAGACCGGATGTCTCGCGAGATCCAGTCCTGCGATTTGTCCTGCTGTTGCTCCCGCCGAAGTTATAAAGTCCTCCCCCTATCGCAAACGAGAAGATACGTCTTTCGTCTTTGCCTGGGGAGCGTTTATCGCCCGATCCATATTGAAAACCGTGGATACACTCGGGGAAGAATCGCGACGCGTCTACGGCGGTCTTTGTTGCCGTTTATTGCGTCGATCCACTGGGGTGTAAACTTAATCATTGGCTTCTGGACACTTTTCTTCTTATCAGGATCCATTTGGTAATATTATTAACACATACCGGGAATTTTCTAACAGCCTAGTTAAAACTTGAGAATTCCCTAATAAATGGTTTTAAAGCGACAGCAATTTCATTCATAATTTGAAAAATCTTCAGAATCGATATAATGTGACAATTTCTTCTGCAATTATATTTAAGGTATAATTATCGAGCTTCGATGAAAAATTCACTGGGGTGCATAATTGAGTCGTGATCCTTTTCTTTTAGACACGCTCATCTGGCTAAGGTGCCTAGATGAAAATTAGAAAACAATTTTACAATATTATATTTAAGTCTGTAAATGATCAATCGATTCTGGGACTCGATGAGAAGATGTTCTTTAATGATTTTGTTGCAAGAATTGGACGAATGCAAAGATCGGCGCATTCGTTTCAAGCTAATCGCTCCCTTATGATTATAAATCTACATCCGGTTGGCGCGAGGGACCCGTGGCCAGGGTCACCGAAGAGTATTATTCAAAATTAGCGGGCCAGCGAAAGTCGGAAATGCCAATTTGGCCCCCGAAGTGAAGTGAGGAAACTCTCTCCACTGGCGCGCACGGTTTTCTCGCCTCCATCTCGCGGCGCGCACAAAAGAGCAGTTAATTATGATTCTTTTATGATTCGATTTAACCGATCCCCGAGCCGGAGTTGTCGGAGCTACCCGCGGAATATCTGCACAATGTACGCCGGGGAATTAACGGACTATTAGCACCGGAACAATGGGAGCCTTTTTCTTGCCTCGCGGCGAGGCTGCTGGCCTCCTCGTCTTTCGACGACAATGGGATCGATGTTGCGTCGGATCGCTGGAAATCTCGCTATCCTTCCACGAACGATTCCACCGAACCGACCTGGGTTTCGTTTATCATTAGACGCCGGATCTTTATGCGAAAGAAACATTTTCTAGCTGAACTGCAACAATCTGGAGTAAACATTTCTCTTCTCTCTTAACACATTATCGACCGGTGATTATTAGATAATTTTCAAAAATATGGTACATGGCTAAACACTTTTTAATGGAACAACTTCAATGGTAACAAGAATTTTCATTTGGAACTAACAAGTCACCCTTAATAATGTCATCTAATAGTTTCATGTAATATTACAATGTAAAAGGAAATTTCTATTCTTTCTTTTGGTACAACATAATTATTCAGAATCCTATTAATAAGCTTCCATAGGTTGAAAACAATATAACAATATGATTAAAGTCTTCTAATGGTTTTTTACTGTTTTAAATTACACTTACTCATTTTTGTCATAAGTGCATATAATCACTCGGTGCATCGATGCAACTCTGCAGTCATCAAACGAATTTTTCCAAAACGAGCAATAAAAAAAATTATTGATTCATCAACATTATGAAAATACAGTAAAGGATTTTAACGAAGAAAAATTTTGTTTCATCCGGTGTTGAAGCAATTGCGCGATATCCCAGTTTCGCAGCAGGGTCCGCAGCGGTCAAGTGGCAATTAATTTCAATTATAAAAATATCATTGGCCTTTATGGCGCTCGCAGGTGGTTCGCGGTCAGGGGTCAACTTTTTGCACGGTGCGCTCACGGGGCGTTCGCGTAAGTTTCACGTAAGTATGACCGGGACCTGTGCGCCTCGTTGCCGAGATTAATTCTGCACGCCTCGTTTCTGGAAAAAGTGGCCCCTTCGTGGCCACGTTTCGCCGTTCCTGAGATGGGAGAACGGAACACCTCCACGTGGCGCAGAATTATAAAATGCTCCGATAATTTCTCCAACCCTTCCTTGTTCCTCCTAAACACCGTAAATACCATGCACCTCTCTGTTTAAATGCAATCCTGCACCTCCTGCATCGTATAATTTTGTTTATAGTATAATTTCTATTAGGTCCTTCGGAAATCCATTTCGTTTCTCGTGTAGAGATAACACTGCTTCCATTTGTTGTTCCTCGCCATAAATTAAATTGCAAAATCATGGTCAAAATCGTAGAACATAATCATAATAAATTATAATAAATCATCAAAGTAAATCATAATAAAACTTATTCTGTATGATTAAATATTGGATTTCATTTTCCTTTGAGAAAACGAAATGACTTCCATTCTTCCAGTGAAGAAAGCAACGAGAAATTAACGTTTGTGTCCAAGTTCGCGAAAGGAACGGTACCGTAGTAAAATCGACAAAATCGAGTGATGGCGGGTCACGTGAAAGAGCGAAAGAGAGCTGAAGGTTCGGAGTCCGGCCGTGCACCCAATCATCAAAGTCGCATTTTCAGTGTAATGGGTGTGTTTAGGCCATGAAACCCGGTGGAAAGGAACGGAGGAATGGTGGAACGATCGAGGATCCAGGGTCTCGATCGTGATCGACCCCCTCCGCCGCCAATAATCATCGTACGGCCGCAATTACGGGCCTCGGGCATCCAATCCTGGCCTTCTCCTCGATCTACGACAAACGCTGCCATCGCCTCGCTCCTTCTCTCTCTTCAACGTCCGCCACTCTATTATTAGGGTGTATTATCGTAATGCGGCGACCAGCATGTCCGCTTGCCGGGGCCAGCGAAATGGCTTCCATAATAGGGACAGACGCCAGAATATCCGGCGTTTTACCTCGCAGCATCCACCAGCGCGATCATCGTGGGACGAGCGCCACGATCATGTGAACCGTGGATGATGCGTGACCATGGTGGTTTCGAAATTTTTCAATCCTTCTCCCGAGAGACGCCGACGGACTGGGAATGGCGGAGGGAACGCTTCCTGATCCGATGTTTACAGAAAGCGAATTTAGACAGGGCAAAGCGGTAACGCGCGTGGTTACGTTGAGAAGTGTGAATCTGGAACGATCTGATATAATTTCAAAAATTTATGAAATTAAATTAAAATTTTACTGAATAAGGAAAAACCATGGTGGTTTTGAAATTTTTCATGATTCGATGTTTCCTGAAAGCAAATTTAGAACGTGCTTACGGTGGGAATTGTGAATCTTGAACGATCTGATATAATTTAAAAATTTTCTGAAATAAATTAAAATTGTACTGAATGAGGAAAAACCATGATGGTTTCGAAATTTTTTAGTCCTCCTTCCGAAAGACGCCGGACTGGGAATGGCGGAGGGAACGCTTCCTGATCCGATGTTTACAGAAAGCAAATTTAGAAAATGCAAAAGAGGAAGTGTGAATCTTGAACTATCTGATATAATTTCAAAATTTTATGAAACTCAATTGTACGCATAAGGAAAAGGAACGACTTGATGCATAAATCATATACAATTTATTCGATAATCCATCGACGTAATTTTTACTTAAAGATTTTAGGCAACGAACTAATCACGAACACAAGTAAATTGAACGTACCTGTTCAGTAATTTTTTTATTTATTTTAGACAAGTATCGGCGAACTTCGGTTCTACGAAGAAGGAAGAATAGCAATCGAAATAAATCCAGGCCGAGTATCGTTGAACCCGCAGACTGTATTCTAAAACAACTAAAAGAAGCAGTCGGGAGAGCCCGGGGCCCCATTTAAATCTGTTGAATGGCTCGGAGAAGCAGAGCAACCTTTTCTTTCAGCGCGGGGATTCGGCAACAAAGGCGGAGGTCTTACTTTTAAATTTAGTACACGGACCGACTAACCCTCTCTCTCTCTCTCCTTTATTCTGTCTTACGAACCCTCTCGCGTACACTCTCACTCTAACGAGTCGTTCGACACACCCCGCTCGGTAAGTAAAATAGGGATTTAGACGTAGCTCCAGTTTATTGCAAGCCGATTCCTGCGGGTTCAATAAATCCGCGTTCCGTAAATCTATAAATACCGATCATCTGGACCTGAAGCCTGTGTGTTCCACTAATCCAGATCAACTAATCAAGAATAATACTTGAGTGACCGTTTCTAACGTTTCCAGAGAATTTCAGACTTGTTATTCGTATCTCGCAAAATGTCTCTCACCCTTTAATGCTTAAATATGTATAGAAAATCAACAATTAAATATTTGTGCTTCCCTGTATCATCTCAGCAAAGGTTTTTTTTATTTGTTGGTTTACTCATGAATTATCAAAATCAATTATCAATTAATTGTGCGTTTAACTGTCTATCTGTTTACTTTTCTAGGCTATGTAGTCCCGCCCTCTCTCGATCATATATGGCTCACCGACCTGTACACAAAGCTTACATATATTAAATGGTAAAAGGTTAATACTACTTTATTTTATGGTTAGTGGGAGGACGTATTTTTGAGAGAATCTTTTGGGGACAGCCATTAGGTTAGCCGAAAGTTCCCCATCACTTTCCGAGCGCTCGCCAAGAACATTACCCTAATGAATTGGAAATCGAGCAGGTATCCGAGACAGAGCCGAAGTTCAATTAACTTTAAGAATCAGATGACATATTTAATTTCCTCGGAATAATGAGAGTGGGTTCGTAGAAGGGCCGAGCAGCCGAGATATAACCGGTAGGAGTGCCGGAAGGAGATGCCCGGTCCTTCATGCTGCTTTTAGAGAGACAGAGAGAGCGGCGTCAAACTTATCGTGCCGGAGGAAACTGCCTAGAGAGACTTATTTAGAAAATGGAGAACATTTCTGGTAATCTTCGTTCACTCATTTAACCGAGTAGCAGTCTGCTAAACAATCTTCCATTAAAATCTGATATTCAACACGCGTGGCCAGTGCAAACTGCGTTAGGGGATGGTTACGACCATTTTTAATATATTTAATCGAATAAATTGAACTGTCAAGATTCGTCCAAGCTATAAAGATTTTTATTAAGTTTCCTGTTAGGTTAGTTATAGTAATAAGTCTTAAATAATTTCTCACTTAGCAAGTAAGTTTGCTCCAAAAAAAGTTGGTTTTTCTTTTTTAACGCAGAAGTAAACTTGAACTATATAATTTACATTGTTTAATTTTTACAGACGCAATTATATATTTCTTGATAATGGTCTTGAACTAGACCAAAACGTTGAAAAAAGTTATAATAATTTGCAAAACTGCTTAGTTAGTAATATAATTATTACTAACTAATTAGTTAGTATTATTTCCTGTTAAAGTTAAAAATTAAAAAAATTCAAACGCAAGAATATTGTCGACTAATCACCGTCTGCGACTGTTCCAGAGTTCCGGGAAATAAAATCTCGTCTCTCGTCCGAGACATCATTGGTCCATCGTCTCCAGAGGACGACGGGCGGTTTTTAGCTGTGGAAAGATCGTGACAGAGTTGTTTTTTTTTTCTTCGACGGGACGATTAGTCGATGGAGAAGCAACACGGTCAGGACGCCAGGATCCGCTGTCACAGCAGGATTTTGTCAGGAAGCTTTTATCCCTTCGCAAGGAGTAAATCGTGCGGTCGCCGCGTACATCTATTTGTCACTTGGTCCGCCTCGTGGATGTCCAAGGGGTCGAAGGGCGTCCTGACGTTCCTCGGACGTACCGTATCCACACACCTGCTCCTGGAGGCGTCCCTCCACACCCCGTGGGACCGTTCCATCTTTCCTCCTGAGCTCGATCCTCCGAGAGGAATAGGTTACCTTTTGTTAAAGAGGTAATTTGTGCCAGGAACGATCGAGCGGACCACCGAAACTTCTGTACACTTCGGTTTAGGGCTTGTTCCTCGTCAAGGGTAGTCATTGACCCAATATTTCAGCGGGCCCTTACGAGCCCTGCGGCGTTCGAACCACTTTTCATTTGTCGAGAACGACTGTCAAACGTTTGACACATTCGCGATATTCTGATTCTCGAGAATCTTTCGCAGACAAATTTCCTTGAAGCTGAGAAGTGACAATGTACTGCCAAATTGAACGCGGACGATTGAAACATTCTGGTAGTTTGTGCCATTTAAATACTGGGGTACTCAAGGTGATTCGGAACCCACCTTTATTCTATAGGTCCTATCGCGAAATAATTCTCACGTAAGAATTCAAAAAAGCGACGTTAAATAATAAAAACAAATATTGTAGTAATTCTAGTTACAAACTTTACTTTTAATTCTTGTTACAATCTTTCGCAGGCAAATTTCCTTGGAGCTGAGACCTGATAATTTACTATCAAATTGAACATGGACGATTGAAATATTGTGTAATTCTTGTTACAAACTGGTTTTGGTTATCAGATGCTTTACGATGTTCTAACAAGGGAAACAAACCGCTGCGTTTTCGATCGATCAGCAACACAATCATCGTATTCACGCGCCTAGGTGTATCAAGTTATCCGGTGGCCCGACAGTGTTCTAACTTTAGTCATCTCATCATCCCCTCATGGAGATTGGTGACTTGCACGTTCGTGACTCGGCATCTAGGGCAACGTCGATATATCGCACCCCCATGGCGGACGCGTGTGTGCTTCATTCCCGGATTTCACAGTATGCCTGGATCACAGGTCCATTTATCCTTTGTTTGCAACGTGAAATCGTCGGTTCGTGTCTCAATCACTGAATTCACTTAATTTTTGTCTGATTTTCATTCCAGAATCTTTACAATCTCAAAAACTGTCAAATAAAACATTTCTGAACCAGTCTAAAAAATTTTCTATGAAGTTTCATTCCAGTGTGAGTGGCTTAATTGTTAGTCTCTCTTAAATTCTTTAATCACTGAATTCACTTAATTTTTGTTTGATTTTCATTGTAGAATCTTTATAATCTCATAAATTGTCAAATAAAACATTTCTGAACTGGTCTAAAAATTTTTCTATAAAGTTTCATTCCGGTGTGGGTGGCTTAATTGTTTGAGAAAAATGGTTGAAGCAAAAACAGCAATGGCTGCATCGGTTTTATTGGACTCGTCAAGTAAGAATGTGTAGATTCCCGTGCGGTATTGAAGCTTAATGCATTAGAGATGCACAAAGGATGCACCGGGGGCACCAGAAACGTGTGACCGAGGCCCCCGACGACTCGCCCGGGCTGAATATACAAATTTCCGCAATTATTCGCCGACTTACGACGTCATTATATTGCAATCTGGGAACACCGGCGTGGATAGACCGGGTGGATAGTGATTTCGCCTAATATCAAGCCCTGACCGCACTTTGCAGATACTCCGTTGCGAAGCCGTGCTTCGAATTCACTCGCGACGTTGCAATTGATGGAGATCGTGACCGCATCGTGTGCTATCATGAATTCTTTAGGCTGCCCTTGATTCCTTCCGAGCTCTATCATCAGGACGTATGTACTTGGGAATGTTCGGATCATGATCACATTGTATCCAACAATTTTTTAAACAGTTGCAACAGAATGTGAAATTAGTTAACAAGAAAATTAATTTTTTATTGAATTTCTTCTTCCGTGGTTCACCCTGTATTATAAACCTTATGATTTGAAACTTCATCTCCTCGTTATTTTTTGGAGGATATCCGATGTTCGAGTTCGAGGTCCGACAATTTCGTCGAAACACCGAATGATCGTCGACCAACATCGGTCTAATTACAAGTCGCGGGGCTACAGTATCCAGAAGAGAAGAAAAAGAGGCGGACAAGACGCAATCCTTGAGAATAAACAGGAAACTGGATGAACCTTCGGATCGGCGCCATTAATTACCCCAGCTCATCACCGGCTATCGGGTTCCATTAGCCGGAGGCTCGTCCACGTAATCGCTACCAATTTATTTAATCGAATAAAGAAGGGTTTCCACGGGACCCCGAGTTCCCGGAATGCGACATGGTATTCGCATTACGCAAGACCACCTCCGGGGCTTTTGCTCTTCCGAGAGCAGGCTGCGGACGTTACGGTTAAGGTGACCGGTTAAGGACAAAAGGGGTTCGAGGGATTCGGTGACCACTGGAGAACGACGTGGAACTTGTGGGTGGAGGACGAAGGGATCGCCTGCACTTTGATTCCATCGCAACACTTCTCCTGGAATCTTTTGATCGAGAATGCTGAAATTTACAATTCGCGAGGCTCCTAATATTTTCAGTATCCCATATACCAGGGGTTCCAAAACTTTCTTCTACATCGAACCCTTTTACAATAATGATTTTCTTCATCGACCTCCTTACATTTTTTTCTACATGCATATATTATATTCATCATACTAACGATTGCACATAAAAAATTTAAAAGTAGTCATTTTTATATAAAATTATGAACAAAACATTAGAAGAAGGAAGAAGAAATTCAATAATAAATGATTTTCTTGTTTAATAATTTCATATTCTGTCGCAACTGTATAAAAAATTGAGATCAAGGCCAAGGGATCAAGGACAGCATAAAGAATTCATGATAGTGCACGATGCGGAAGAAGCAATTCAATAAAAATATATTTTCTTGTTAATTAACATAATAAGAAACAATTGCAAAAATGTTGCTTTTTTTATTTTCTCCCGCAAAAAATTTGCTATTCCAGACTACGAAATTTTTTGGAACAGTTTGTCTAATTTGTGTGTTTCGAGGCACAATCCACCGAAGAAAATAGACCACGCAGGACACCAGGGACGTCTCATCAGATTCCACATTACGCTGGGCAACGAACACGGTTAGGCGAGTCGGGGCACAGGTCGGGGGGTGTAGCGGAATACCCGAAAAGGTTTTCGGGATGTGCGGCGTGTCGAGGGTTTACGAGAAACGCGGCCACCGCAACACACGCGGTGGCCGAGAGCAAACCAAACCAAAGATTAATGCACTACACTTACTGGGGCAATTTGCGCCAAGTGTCGGCCCTAGACCTGCCTGTATACCTCCGGTCCTCGGGGTAGATTTGTTCCAGAGGAGCGTTCTCGCAGGGAGATATCCCTCTCTTTTGTAACAGTCACCCCTGAAAAGGATACCGAAGAGACTCTCTGCACGAGGAACTTTGCGATCCAGCGTCCATCTGGGGCTACTTGTGGCCCTTCTGCACATTTCACATGGAAAAACTTGTATATTTAGTGTGGTGCTATGTTTTCATAATTTTCATTAGTAATTTCATTAATAAAAACTTTTTACAAATTCAGCCAATAGTTAATCTATGTCTATTTTAATTTGATTAGGTATATTCTTCCCCATTCTACAACTACCCCATTTCAACCCCTTAAACACCCCCTTCCTTGTTCCTGGAGCTCCTTTTCCGGTTGCATATCTATATACTTTGCGCATTAGTAATTTCATTAATAAAAACCTTTTACAAATTCAGAGAATAGTTAATCTCTGTCTATTTTAATTTGATTCGGTATTTTCTTCGTACAGATAAGTAATGGAGTCTGTATCTTCAGCACTGAAGAGACTCTGCACGAGGAACTTTGTGATCTAGCTTCCATCTGAGGATGCTTGTGGACCTTCTGCACATTTCACATGGAGAAACTTATTTTTACTGTGCTGCTATACTTTGCATTAGTAATTTCATTAACAAAAAAACTTTTTACAAATTCAGACAATAGTTAATCTATGTCTATTTTAATTTGATTCGATATTTTCTTCATACAGAAAAGTAATGGAGTCTGTATCTTCAGCACGCTTTTTGCGGAATTAATTAAAATTGCACACAACTCTGACCACGTTCGGTCCGTCCATTTAATTTTATTCTCTGCTCGCGGAGGAGCTAATTAAAGCGAGTAACGAGGCACACACCCCAACTACGTTGTTCTACGTACTGCCGTTCTGATCTCACATTGAATCAAGAGGCATATCACATAACAATTACGTGTCTATGCTCGAAATAAATGCAAGTTCATTCTGTTCCTCGTGAAATAATCGTTCCTAACAATTTTAATAAAGGGACAATAATTTATTAAATTATGACAAGCCTGTAAATATTTTTGCAGATATATACATATATGTATGTAATAGTACAACTAAAATTTTCTTTTATTTCGCAAACAAAATATTTCCTGTATGTGTTTCCTAAAATTCCAAGCATAAGTAAATTCATGAAGATTCGCAGTCGAGTTATGAAACTCGAATTTTCTCGAAGGTGGTTTCAGGTCGTAATTCAAAATTATGGCACCAGGATATAATTCATAGGAGGATTCGACAGGATTCTCGGTGGTTTCGAATGGGAGAAGCAGATTAGCCGATGGGAAACAAGGCAAACGAGTGTTCCTCGGCCAGGAAACGTCTACTCGCGGCTGGGTACCATGGAGGGCTAGGATATAAGCAAATTAAACATGCATAATTAAAACGAAATAGCGACGTTCCTTCCGTCGCGCTGGCGCGGCTCGGTTCTGGGAGGACCTAAGGCGAGGAAGGACCTCGTAGCAACATCTGGCTGCTATGAAGTATAAAGAGGCATGCGATATCATCCGCAGTGAATGCTTAATTAAAACCTCAGACTCCGGCAGCGAGAGAGCTTCCCCTAGTCGCTCGCTAATCGCAAGAACTGCCACTCCCGTTCAACGGCCGCTTCTCCGTCTTTCTGTCTGCGTCTCCATCCTTCTGTCACACACCCCCATACCCACGCCACGTGGTCTCTACCTTGTTCTCCGTTGATTTGGGATCTTTCGGCTGGAACTTATTGGAGGGAACCTCCCGCAACCACGAAACTACCAAATTTTTTTCAACGTATTCCACAAACGCACTACGCGAACTCTGTGTTCGGTATAGTTCAAATTATTCTGAAAAACTCGAGGAAAAATTGTGTTTTATTTATCGAGTAGGATTTTATTTCGTCTTGAAATAAAATGTTCCATCAATTTCGTTTTAAAGCAATTCTTTAAATAAAATGTTACACCAGATTTATTCTAAAAAAATTCATTGAATAAAATGTTCCATCAGATTTATTCTAAAGCAATTCCTTGAATAAAACGTTCCACCAGATTTATTCTAAAGCAATTCATTGAATAAAATGTTTCACCAGGTTTGTTCTAAAAAAAGTTCATTAAATCAAATATTTCATCAGATTTGTTCTAAAAACATTCATTGAATAAAATGTTTCACCAGATTTGTTCTAAAAAATTTCATTGAATGAAATGTTTCAGCAGACTTATTCTAAAACAATTCATTGAATAAAGCGTTTTATGAGTTAGGTCCTGCACACTTCATCCAATAAAATGTCTTATTCTTTCCACTTTTGAAGCCTGTTACAATAATAGTCCTTGTAAAACTTTCTCGAACATCGGAGTTCGACTATTCACCCCCATTCCCGAGAACCGGAAACATAAAATTGATTGAGCTTGACCGAAAGGACATTTTCTCGTCAGTGAAATGGGAGAAATACGCCGAGCCAGGTCCGGGCCGACATCCGCCATTAAAAATAAACCATCTTTCGTCGCCATTTTAGCATGCTACGGTCATAGAGAGAAAGAGAGAGTGCGGGGCTCGATCTGTCAATCACCGGATCACCGAAACGAGTCCTCGGCAGTGCTGGGCTTTTCCACAAGGGAGGCCTTCGCCCTACGTCCCTTGGAAACACGACCCTTCCACGAACTTTTTCCTTCGCCGACGATGTCTGAGGTAAAAGCGAACTCGTTAAAGACGCCAAATAAAATCGCCCCTTGCCTTTGAAGCCACCGGAAACGTCGCTTTTTTTTCTTTCGAATTGTCCCTTCTTTAATTGCCTCTCAAACGACTGTCTTCGATTCCACGGTAATGCGTTTCTTTAAACAATTTCCCGAATTCCATCGAATTATTATAAGACATCTGATTCTATGCATCTACGACAAAACTGATTGGAAGTAATTTAACACAGCAAAGCTGATAAATGTATTAAAAAATAAAATCAATTTCTCTATCGCTCCAGTTCGTTGAAATTAAGAATAAAAATTTTGCATAAAGATTCGCCGTCTAATTATGATTTTCTAGATTATTAATAAAATTAAAAATAATGAATAAAAATCATTTCATTGTTGTTCGTTCCGTGTTGTAGCTTCACCAGTTAACTGTTTATAAATGCAGAAAATTTCGCGGTCTAATAACGTCCACAATTGCACTACTCGTTTCCCTGCTTTGAGAATAATGAAAAATCTCCGGATACTTTACGATTTTCGTAAAATCCAAACGTCTGAGCCATCTGCGAGCTGTACATTCGCCGAGACGAGCGCACTGTGTCGTTTACCGGTGAGATTTTCACGCGACGAAAATTTCTGTGTCTCTCACGGCAAAGTCCGTGCTCGAAATCAGCGAGACTACGCCTCTTATCTTATCTCGGTTAAGCTTAATACTAGAAAAATGGGATTCCAGCGGGCGGCGCGACGCGGCGGTACCGTTTCTCGCGACGAAACTGGAATTTCTGTCTGTCAGTTCTCTCCTTTTCCTCTCCGGCTGCCACCGATTGCGAAATGAAGTTTTATATTAAGCTTCCCGGTTTCCTCTCTCTCTCCTCTTGCCCGTTTTCCCACCCCCGTTAGCTCCGGAGGGTGGCTCCTCCAACCCACCCCTGTCAGGCTATCCCACCCCCGCTTTTTTGTAGACGCCTTCCTCTTCGCCCCCCTTCGCCCTCCCCGCCTCTTATATATATTTACGTACCGATAGATCGTTATGTCGGCGTTTGCATATATATTGACATCGCCACCCCCTCCGCGAAGATGCCTTGTATAGGCTATCGAGTGGCATAAAGAAAATCGTGTACAACCGATCTTCGAGGCTTTCATCCCCAATTTGATCAAGCTAGATCGTCGTTTTCTTCCTCTGGAATAAAATGTTCCAACAGATTTGTTCTAAAAAAATTCATTGAATAAAATGTTTCACCAGATTTGTTCTAAAAAAAGTTCATTGAATAAAATGTTTCACCAGATTTGTTCTAAAATAAATAGAATGAGTTGTGGTTAGGTCGTAGAGGGGGCAGAGAAAATCGTATACGAATATCCAGGAGTAGTCTTTCAAAATTGTAGTTCACCCTATATGTATATGTATAACGAGAATGAGTCTCTGTTTTCTGTATCATCTCTACAGCGTGTTTAGAAGCAAAATGTAAACAGACGCCGCGCCGGGACAGGCTGACGTAGCTACGAAGCGTGTAGAAATACGAAAATTTTGATACAGCATTCTTGATACTATTTGCGAATATCTCGGAAACTAAAATCGAGCATCGGTAACATGTACAGGAAAAAGTTGTTCAGAATGATGACCTCGACCGTGAGGAGGCACTCAAAGTAAATAATTACCAAAAACACACAATGGATCGATATTTCTCACAACAAAGAAAAAGAAATTCCTTCTTAATCTGTCCGTGTCCAGGTATGTTTACAGACATTTGCTAGAGTTGTAGAAATAGGTCGAACCTTACGCTGCTAAATTAATTCCTATTATCTTAATATTTCGATCGAGATAAAAATTACTTACAAAAAATATATAAATAAAAAATAAATGCATAAAATCCGCAGTCCACTTACGACTTTCGGAACTGTGAGAAAAATCCACAGACGACTAATTAGAAAAGGTCTGACACGAATACGACGAGGAGACCGTGAAAAAACGTGATGGAAGGTTCGATCAGGGGTGGAATCGGGAAAAGCCCGTTGTCCCCGGAGGCGCGGGAAACGCGTCGATCCGAACTCGACACTCTCCACCCCCGCTATCCACCCCGATATATTCTTCCTTGGAAGTTTTCGTTCGTATATTTCGAGCATCCTTCCTATATTCTTCGACGGTTGCGCGCCAGAGGAACGAAGGGGTCGGCAGCGCGGGGAAGCGGTGAGCGCGCGCGATGAAACTTTTAATAAATGGCGGAGTCGATATGAAGTATAGGACTTTGACATATCGTGTGTCTGTAATGTATAGTTAAATCTGGCGGCAGATGTGGCGGCTGCTCTCCTCCCTCGGCTCGATCTCTCGCTCTCTTGCCTCTGCTTCCCGCTTCGAGCCATCCGCGCCCCGTGAGCGTTTGCGAACCGGTCGCCGCCCCTACCAGCCTCGCCAAAATTTTCGCACTAACTCCGCGGATCCGCTGGATCATCGATCTTTGATGTCCCGATTCTTTCCTGGCCTGCACTTTTTCCCAGGCATTTTTTTCTACTGCATTTTTGATTGCGGAACGTGAGAGAAGGTTTAAACTTTTATGCATCCCTTAAATTTGTACAAAAAATTCAAACTGTTGATAATTACAGTGATTCCCATTAATATTCGGACGCTCTCAAAAAAATGATAACATTTTTCGTATTGGACTATCTTGGAAAGCTAGAGCAATTCGTTTCGATCCAAGAAGCGTGTTTTCTAAAGTTTCCATACAATCCCACATAAAAAGATTACAAAATACAACTTTTAATATTTTCTCTGCAGTTCCGGCAACTTGCAATTTAGTAGCAAACCAATTGTTCTAACTTCTCAAGAAATTTCAAATCCTTCGATTCAGTGTAGATGTTCCCGACACTTCGGTGAACCTCTTCGACATAAAAATTGCAGAATAATAGGTATAATGGAGACGAGGAGGGGAAACAGGATTGCATCTGCAAAAAATGTTACATATTTCCACATTGGGGTACCTACACGAAGAATTGAGCAACTTCTCTTTTTTCGTGATCATTTCGAAGCTCTCGATCAAAGTACAGTCGAAGGGATGAAGACAGACCGGCTCATTTCCATTTCGGAGGGTATCGCAGAACGAGGGTAGCAGTGCATATATTTTTTTAGTCTGTTTCGTTAAACGTTCGGTGAACTTTTCGATCAAACGGCCTGTCTAAATGAGAGCTTCTCCACAAAGCGGATCGGGTAATCTGTCATCAAAACTGCCCCATGGCAAGTCGTCGTAGCACCAGCCGGCGCCCCCAGCAGCCGAATCCGTTGCGACGACGTCACATCGTTGCATTCGATGCACATCCCACCGCACTGAATTGCCTATCGAACTTACTGCATCGTCCCTGTCTCTCTCTCTCTTCCTCTCTCGAAAATTTCGAACCGTTTCTGCGGTGTTCCACAAAAAATGTAAAAAAACATGTCAATAACAGTTTCTTTGAAATTGCAACCCTTCTAAATCGACTAACCCTGCTGAACTGGGATTCTTCCCTGTCTCTCTCTTCCTCTCTCAAAAATTTCGAACCATTTCTGCGGTGCTCCAAAAAAGTATAAAACATGTCAATAACAGTTTCCTTCAAATTGCAATCCTTCTAAATCGACTGGGATTCTTCCCTGTCTCCACTTTTCTCACCCTCGCGGAACGACATACGTGTTAATAGACATTCTCGACGAACTGAGAAACTCAAGAAGGAATGACGATCATATAAATTCTCGACAAATTTACAAAACCCAGAGAGTCTTCATTAACTGAAGAATTCAATATCTTGTCGCAAGACTTTCTTGTTTCCACCCTTATTCTTGGCGAGTTTCTGGATCGAATACAACAGTGAGAAATAGTAAGAAACAAAAGTAATACCCATCTGCACAACCCAAAGCAATCCAAACAGCGTGTTCCTCCTCCGAGGTCAATAAAACCAATTCCCATGATCCTGAGATCCGCGATCCGTTCGTCTAGTTATCCACCCGCGGCCATAAACACATATCCAGCTCTCTTTCTTTCTCTCGTTCCGTCGAGATCTCAGGCTAGATTTTTACCACTTGCTCCGCAGTTCCCCCGCGCCGAAAGACAAGGGACCGCGTGGCCGAGCACGTGAGAGTTTCCCCACCACGTGGCGTACAGTGCGCTCGCGCGTCCCGCCCACATCTGCGCCGGAATCCATGACCGCCCAAGTCGGCCTCGTGCTCGCGGGATCGAAAGCATAGTAGAGTAGAGAGTGAATAGAGAGTCGGTCGGTCGCAGCGTCGCGGGTAGGACGGTCTGTCGTGTCTGCGTGTTTCAACGTGTGCCCCGCTGGTTCCGTGCCCTCCGAGCCTTCCGAGGAGGACGGGTACGCCCCCAGGTTCGGAGGGCTGTGCCTCCTACTCCCGACTACCGCTCGGGGATTGGCAGGTCGTTTCTGCGAGCAACGGTCACGTTACCCCTCTCCCACCGGCGTCTCGCAGCGGAGACCTGCAGCGCCCCCACCTCTGCCGGGGGCAAGCGAGACAGCAGTAACAACAGAGACACACCATGGAGAACACCGCAGAAGGGAAAAAGAGCGGTGCGGCACGGTGGCAACTCTCGAGAGTGGAACCAGTGTCGTAGTACGTCTCCTTCTCCCACTTCTCCCATCCTCTCCACCTCTTCCGCTCTCCCGTTGCAATCCCGCCTTCCCCACTCCTCCCTCCACCCCGCCACCTACGAAAAGAGCTCGCCTATCTTTCTCCGGTTGCCCCCCTCGCAGTACCACCACCTCCAACTTCTCTCCTCCCCCTCCACCACCTTCTTCCTCTTCGTAGACGAACATCGGAATCGCCAGCAGGGTTCCGGCCGATCGGGAACACGCTTCTGGTAGCCGCGCTCTACCATTCGGTCCGCCGGCGATCTCGCGCGGTTTCTTCAATTCTGTGCCAGTGATACCTCGCGGTTTTGTGATCGTCGAGCCTATTGCTCAGAGCGCGAGTGTTCTCTGTGTGCCCAGACACCGTGAACGTGGTGTGGTCCTTGCAACCGACCTGCAGGAGAGTTAGGGAATCCTGTTCAGGTCGAGGAATAAAGTGGTTCAGCCCCTGCCAGCATCGATCGAGTGTCCGCGTCGTTCCATGCGCGGAAAACAACAGCCGTTGGCGCATCAGGAAGAGGATCCTGACGAATCGGCGCAGCTGGGCAGCTCGGGCAACGTGCAGCAGCCCGGCGGACATCTCGAGGCGTTGGTCCACGCAGGCAAGGAGTTCGCGAGCCTGACAACGAGGCCGACGACACCCGTCCTGGCGAACGACGGAGGGGGTGGCTTCTGGCTGGCCACGGTGGCCGCGGGGGCAGGTGCCCCAGCCGGGCTGCCCCCGCACGGGTCCCATCACCCAGTCATGGACCCAACCTGCGGACCTGCCGAGACCGGGTTCATAAACAGCCAACCCTCCATGGCCGAGTTTATGACGGCGCTACCGCAACTAGCTGGCGACGGTAGCATACAACACTCGCCAGGAACTGGAGGGTCCATAAGTCCAGCGTCCCACCCGAGCTACCATTCGATGATGGATCCTCACGGAGTCGCAGATCCCTCCGTCAACGTGCCCGAGTATCCCTGGATGAAGGAGAAGAAGACCACCAGGAAGAGCAACCAGCAAGGTAAGGAGTGATAACTGTTTAGTATTTTTTTTCTTAATTATTTAACGTCGCTTTTTTATGTTCTTACGTGAGAATTATTTTCCGACGGGACCTTCGGCAACACAGTATTTAGATGGCAAATGGAGAATATTTCCATTGGTGACGGTGGTGGGATCGAACCCGCGACCACGACATCCGTAGTCGCGTGCTCTACCCACTGAGCCACTGCGGGCCCTTCCTGTTTAGAGTTTATTTTTATTGTAGGACTGCTGTCGTTTAGAGTGGACGAGTTAAATAAAAATTTACTTGTTCCTTTGGTAAATTTTTCACGTTGAACGTAATGATTTCCTTATTTTTCTCTCGTCTTTAACTGGGTTTTATATTTCACAATTGTTCTGGGTTCGTTTTTATGGGGACTGGTGTCGTTTAAAGAATTTACGAGTTCAGTGTGATAAGTAGCCTGCGGACCTTTATGCGAGAGTTAAATGAACATTCACTTGTTCCTTTGATAAATTTTTCATATTGAAAACATAATGTGTAGAATTTGGTTTATTTGATATACACGGTGATATGAATCTTCGTAGAGTCTGAATATATATATTCACTTAGACATTTTCACTAGGATTAAGTAATCGCATATGTAAAGAGGCGTACGTGAGGACACAGCCAACGCTGACTGTGTACGACCGCTCGTGGTAAAAGTCGTATTATATTTACTGTATACACATATACATATACGTATACGTATATATACATATATGTGTGTATGTATTTCGTACACCCAGTTACTTCACGGACAGTAAACATAACACGACTTTTACCACGAGCGGCGGCCGTACACAGAGTCAGCGTTGTCAGTTGTCCTCACATACCTTTACATATGTGATTACTTAATCCTAGTGAAGATGTCGCGATTACAATTATCGATCGGTAACGCCGTTTCCTAATTTTCAACATAATGATATTCTTATTTTTCTCTCATCTTTAACTGGGTTTTATATTTCACAATTTCTTCGGAAATGCATAGAAATGCATAGAATCTACGATTGATCCTAACTTGATGTTTGGAGAGGAGCTTTGAGGGGGGCTACAATATTCATTGAATTTGTACATCGGCTTAAGATAGATCTAGAATGTAGATTTGAGGATTGAATTGTTGTACGATGGTAGCAGAGGATGAGGCGGAGGGCTCTTTGGGGTTCGGTGATTCTGTTGCGCGGAAGGCCGGAGACTTCAACCCTCAGTTCAACCCTTGATTCAACAGACTTTCACAGTGAACGTAGAAAAAACTATTGGCGATAGTATGTCTCATATTTTACCTTTAATTAAATTCTCTGCTCCGTTATATGTTCCGTCTTTATTTTATAATAAATAATAAATAGTGTAGAGTGTCATCGAAGACGCATGCATTCTGGAATCCCCGAGTGTTAGGTAATTCGATCCTTCGTACCCTCTAAAGTGATGTGTCTGATTGCCCAAATTTATTGCACCAATTTCGGGTGACCCGTCGCTAAGAGTTTATTCTCTATCTATAAAGAGTTTGCTCGTTTTACCATTTTCCCCGAAGAGATTCGCCGGACTCGCTGATTATGAACACCGTAATAGCATTTTTTTTTAAAGCCCTAAAATTGTGAGATGGGTAATACCAATCAATCGTTCGTGGAGGGTTGAAAAAGTATAAAAGCCAATCGTGTCGATTACACCCGTGTAGCCTTTGAATTCGCTCAGCTGGCTCATAAATCACCGTGGACTAACAGGCTCGAGAATCGGCGAAAAAACGGTGCTCGTTGTCATTATCAATTAAGACAGTCCCGCTACAGTCGTATAGTGGTCGTCACGGCGGGGTTCGAGCGACAAACAGTGGGCCGCAGAGTCAATTAACGGCGGTGGCGAGGATTCGGCGAGTCTGTTTATAGCATTAGCCTGTCGGGGTCAGGTAGCATAGTATATCGTCTGAGCAGGGGACACATTGTGGTACGCCACGGGGTGCCCAGTGTCCGTCGGCTAATGACAGTTCTCCTCTCTAACCTCTTGCTACTCCTTTTCCTCCAGCATCGCCGGCATCTGGTGTCCGTCATGTGCGAAAACCGCGCGCGCCTTTTCCCTTAACACTCGCAAAGTAGACGGTGTGTCTACACTCTCTACAACCGTAGAATTATGATGTATCTCCCGGAGCGGACAATCGATGGACCGATGGCCAGCACATGTGAGCCCGCACCTCGTAAACCCTTTCAATGAGGATGAATTATTGTCTTCCGGAATCCACGGTTCCGGTCCCCTAGCGTGTCTTCGTCGTCGTGACCCCAGAGCCCACCGACGATTCGTTCTGGTTTGAGGTTTCGTTTTGACGTCGATTAGGCTATTCGAACCTCGACTCCATTCAGCAACACCATGTGTCGATCTCCCGAGAGGCTAATGATTTCTTTCGTTAGCCACAGCTCTTCTTACATGCCAGCCTTTCTTGATTTATGCACGCTTTGTTTGGCAGTGGTCGACAAATTTGATGGTCAACCGAAGCTGACCGAAGAATGAGTTGAAAGGATGTGTGGAGTTTTTAGTTTTCGAGGTGGATCGATCGTTTGAATTGTGGATTGATAGGCTGTGAAGTTGAGTTGGACTTTGTTTGACAGTGTTTGAAGATTAATGGCAATTTAAACATTTTACGGTACGTGATATAAGTTGTTTAATTATTGATAGATTGATGATGATCCAATGAAATCGTTAGATACTATCTTCTCGAGGCGAAATAGCGCGAACGAGAAAAGATCATGAAATTGAAAAATCGAAACGAAGGAAATCTGTATAAAATTGTTATTGAATATGGCTGAACGGCGAAAACTGAAAGCAACCACCGCACCAAATTGTACACGAAGATACACCACAAGCCAGGAGCTAATCAAATAACATTAATGATTAACGCGCAACGGACAGTTCATTTTGATTTATTAACTCGCGAGGATCGAGTCGTTCATCAAATCAACTGTGGAAAGAGTTGATCGAGAGTGACCGGAGAATATGTGAAACAATCGTCGAGTCATTTTTACAAATAATTTGGAACGATCTTTCAGGGATGAACAGTGAATTATTTTTTAATAACGCATTCGTTCCATCGCGAACGAATTGAATACTTTGTGATGTTTTCTGCTAGAGATTTTGGTACGTTGGATATAGTAAGCATTTTCTTCTACAAACACTTGATACCAGTACGTTCCGCACGCATTAACGCGCAGCACAAATTAAGAAATACCAAGATAATTATCAGGCCCCAGGAGACACACATTCAATCTTCACTTTAGCATAAAATATTCAGTTGAGTAACAACTTCGTCCAGTCCGCCATGTGCACTTCATTACGAACTTTCACTAGACAACCAGACACTTAATGCCACGGTGCATGCCGCGTACACAGAAAGAGACGTAGAAATTTGCATCGCCTCTATAGAATTACCCCGTTAGCCGTGGGCTTTTCGAAAGGTTAATTGCAGAGCCGACAATTCCCCCTAAATTTTCTAGAACTGTCTTTCCAACCCATTCGCGACGTACGTTCATCCGGAAAAATTAATTGACCTGCTACCCAGCCAAACGCTGTTGTAATACCAAACATTACTTATGTTATAATACCAAACAAGACTTATGTTATAATACCAGACTTCCGGTGAGAAATGTTTTCATATCTACAATACACGTCGTAATTTTCTTAAGTCGTGATTATCATATCAGAGCTTTACTGTTACGTTGAGATTAAAAGAGTTATAGTAAAAAAATTCCTAAGTGAATGCTGTGCCTGAAAATTGGTGCAGATAATTTTTATTTTGCGCTGAAGATCCGCGATCTTTTCATAAAACAAGTTACAACCTGGTAACTTCCTCAAAGATTGCAGCACAAAATAGACTGATTCAACACTTGCCTAACAGACTGGTGAAAAAGTGAATTAGCAGGTCAAGGTCCTCGTTTAACCTGGTCATGCGACCTTGATCACCGCCATTAACCCCGAAGACAGTGTCGACTGGTTGGTAGCCGGTGTCGATGAGAAGGTAGAGGAGTTCTCGATCGTTTTCCAGCAACTTGTTGGCTATTGTCGGCCCATCGAGGACCAATAAATCTGCGGGGGATAGGTCCGTGGCACGCTCCAGCGACAGGAAGGTCGCATGTACACGCTGGTAGCCTGGCAATGGGATCAGAAGGGTGGCCAAGTTTATGGGCCACTAGGGCCGACGGTCCTCAAAACGATAGCACCCCCATAGAACGCCTCTTTCCATTTATCTAACCATTCCGAGCAAAGCAAAGCGGAGTAGAGTGTTATCGGGAAAGTCGCGATCTGAAGCGGCAGTCGCGGGACACACAGGAAGATTAAGTGTTTGGCACGAAGGTTAACCAGCCGTTGGCCAGGCGGTAACACGCGGAATCATCTGTAAATTGAGCCGAGGGCCAATGAGAGAGAGCGTCGGGACGGCCATAACTCACGCGGCCTGCTGGCACCGATGCCCACGTACCCTCTCTCGGCCCTCTTTGCCCTCTCGGTTCTCGCTCTGGACGCGTTTTGCCTTCGACCCCTCGGTATCCCTTATCGGACTCTCAACCCCTTCGCAATGACCAGTGTCCACGTGTGAAAGTGAAAATTTTAAGATCTCGGGTCGTTTGGACGGTGAAATCAACTTTAGAGCGAAGAATAGTCTGTTCTCCAGACATTATCTAGTCTTATCAATTCTTTATATATAAAAACGAAGTCCTGACTGACTCACTCATCAACCCTTGGCCCTAGAAAGTTGAAATTTTGCAGAGGTTTCCTTTATGTATATCCTATACAAGGGATAAGAAAGAATATTTCGAAATTCAACTCCTAAGAGGGTGAAAAGGGGTTACTATATTTGTATGAAGAATATTTTGATCTTGATGCTCTTTGATATAATTAATCAAACACTTATTAAAGGGTGAGAAAAGGGGTTGCAATGTTTGTATAAGGAATATTTTATTTGTGGTCAGATTTGCTTGAAACTTGATCTTAATGCTCTTTGATATAATTAATCAAACACCTATTTCGGCATTTTTTAAAAATTCATCCCCTAAAGGGGTGAAAAGAGGTTGCAACACATCCTATAAACTCATTATAGCTTATATTTAATAATCAATTATGCATGACTCAGGATTGCCAAGAATATTCCGTTGGTAGTTGTGAACTCTTAAGTATAAAACGTGTCGCTTCGAAAATAATTCATCTTTCATTGAAGAAAAATCTTGTGAAGAACGTCTTAACCTTTAGAATCGTTCAACCCCACAGTTCTCGTCCACATGAAGACTTATCCTCACCGGAAATATCAAAGCCGTAGATCTCCGGGAACAATCAATCCTTCTCGGTAAAATTTCAATTAGCGTAGTTTCAGCCCCTGCTCCTCGAAGACGCGTCTCGTCATCTTCGGGTGCTTCGAAGACAACCCTCCGTCAGTCCCCGATTCGGCAGCGTGTGATCGTGCGTCACCGTGGCTCGCATTAAATTCCAATCTGTAACACGAACGTGTCGTCGTCTACGCCGCAACGCTATGTCCCAGACCGTTGCTGAAGGGGATGGAACCACGTACGATTAGTTATTTGCCCGCCGAACGGGGTGGGTGTCGGGGGTTTGCTTGGTAATTCTTGGCGGATAGCTACCCGGGAGAAAGAGTAAGAGAGAGAAAAAAGAAGAACCAGCCGCAAAAGAATCCACGAGTGTTTTTCACGATGGCTTGTTCGAGGCGTCTCATCAGTCACGTCGCTCCGGGTAGCAAACCGGAGGCGCCAGCCCAGAAGACTCGCCTCCAAAACGCCGATGTGTCAATTAATCCCTGCATCCCTCGGGACAGTACTAGGCTAGAGGCTGGATTATCATTATCCTCCTTGCTATCGTCCCCCAAGAACGCGTACCACCCTACCAAGGACGCTATCTTCCGTTTGGTGACACTTCTTCCGTCTCCCAAGACTAGTTTGCTCCCTTGTCGATTCCTCGGTAAACTATAGTGTTCTAGGGCGATTCTTAAATGATTGGCACGTCTCACTGTTGCTGGTTATATCGAAAACATTGGTAGACGAACGGAATCTTTGCCATATAATTTAATCCAAATAACTGAATAATTCGTTTTAAGTATTCTTCAGGGTGTATACTACCCCGAGTGAAATTGGTTTACAGAACCTACAATCACGCGTTTCTCCACCGCGAGTATTGAAAATATCGCATCTTTATTTAACAATAAAAGATATATCTTATTTTCCGCTTTATAAAAAAGTGTATGCGTCATGGCAAGAGCATCGCAAAACAAAACTGCAACGAGTAGAGCACATCCGATCTTGCTAATCAGTGGACGCTCTCCTCATTGCCCATTGTCGTGGCACAGAGTATGAAAAGCTTACTTTCCAACAACATGTAACGTGGAAGAACTGTCTTAAAGTAGAACTGGCCATTCATAACCAGACACGCGTGCATTTACCGTTCGAGAAAATCTCCCACAAACTAGACCAAAAGTGCATTCACCCTACTCACGCGAAGACGAACAGATTCGTACAGATTTAATCATAACATTCGATAGAATGAAAAGGATTTTTGTTATTTTAATCGTAAATATTAAGATAATAAATGAGAATTATATTATAATTTGTAAGATTCGATAGAACGATAAGAAAAAGAGTTCTGAATCTCACACATATTAACCCAAATAACTGCACGAATCAACGGATTTTAATAATCACCGTCATCATTAAACAATTACCAAGTCGTTAAAAGAATGATCCTCTATAATGAAACATATTTACATTTTTCAAGCAATCAGGCTCACTGGAACGTACGTGCGCACTGGATTCGTTAATTGTTTCTGCCTCGATTCTTTGATCGTTAAACAATATAGTACGCAGACGTTTTATTATACTACCCTATAGTAGCACAAAATATTGTATACACATTCATATAATATTAAAAAGAGATTCAATCTTTTTTTAATATTCAAATATACATACAATATTTGTTTTATATTAAGTAACAAA
>CM052333.1:7000612-7022659 GCA_028455615.1 Lasioglossum zephyrum
CTCGGCGAACCCCGCCGAGGCCGGTGAATAATTCCGCAAGTTTTTGCGACGGTTACTCCAGTCACTCGTAAAAAGAATGTACGTGTAATAGAATACACGCGGAATCTGTTCGCCGTGTAGAAATAAAAATCGTAACTCTGCTTCTTCCACTTTCGAGCGAACGAAGAATATGTTTATCTGTAACGAAATTCTGCTTCACTCGTCGTTAGACTGATTAAATGGCACTTGCTTTAATTCGTCAGGTTTTCTGAATTGGCTAATCCGCAGTTCGCACTTTCTCTTAATTTCACTCATCCCCTCTGCAATCCTTGTGAGTCATAGTGCAAGCGCATCGAATGAGTTTCTTTTTTTCTAGACACTGGAAACGTGTTTATGCCGATTGTTGTTTGTTCGACTGCATCGTGACAATGTACAATGCTGTGGAATTTTTATTTATCAGTCTTGATCGTGGTTCAACAATTCACACAGGCGTTAAAAATAATTTTCCTTTTTCAACTGATAAAAGAACCTGTTTGTCCAGTTCAATGTTAAATTAAAAAATTGTGTGTCGAATACAACCTCAAGGTTGTATTTATTTTTTTACTTACTCACTTTATTATTTATTTTATATTATATTATATATTATTATTTATTTAAAAGGGCCTGTTTGTCTAGTTTAATGTTAAATTAAAAAATCGTGTGTAGAACACAACCTCAAGGTTGTATTTATTTTTTACTTACTCACTTTATTATTTATTTTATATTATTATGTTTATTTTATATTATACTATATATTATTATTTATTTAAAAGAGCCTGTTTGTCTAGTCCAATGTTAAATTAAAAAATGGTGTGTCGAACACAACCTCAAGGTTGTATTTATTTTTTTACTTACTTTATTATTTATTTTATATTATACTATATATTATGATTTATTTACTTACGTAAATTGTGGAAAAATGATAGCCGTGTCCTTATAGTTTAAGATAGCCAGTTGAAATTTTTAAGGAATACATCTTAAGCATTGCCGAATAAGATGCACGAGTTGATTTGTTAAGAAAAAATATTTTTATACGTGAAACAAAATTGAACTTCCCCTCGGTTGGGACGAGGCTCGAAGGAAGCGTGCAAAGTGGCCTAACCGCGTTTCGGGGGTAGTAGCTCGCAACCCTCCAAGGCACCGGCTAATAAATCGCCGGACTGGGACTGTTTATAAACCGTTTAACCGTTGGCAGGTATCGCGAAGTGGTACAGAAAACGCGATGCGAAAAACTCGGGCGTGGAGACGCCGGCGTGTCCGCGTGGCGGGAAAAGCAGCAAAGGGAACGAGCACTATGATGGATGAGCGTGGACGAGTCGTGGAACTCTGTGGCGACAATAGAAACAAATTATTAACTGTCTACTTAGTAACGTTGTCGGCGTGCAAACGTCAATTACCCGGGGGACCCGGAACTTCGATCATTCACGTTCGTTAACTTTTCGGAGATCAGAACTTACTTCTACCGTGGCGCTCGCGGAAATAATAGTAGCTAATTTCGCTGTAAACTCGATTATTTATTGTTACATCTCTCGGCGGCGTCTTGTCAGCTATCGTTCGCCGGTAACAGTTTCGGGAGTGTTTCATTTTACCACCGTTGGCAAGTGTTCGCGGCGAATATGTCGCGAAGAATGTAGAACGTTCTTCGAGTGAGAGAATAATAAACGAATTGGAAGATCTAAAGAGCTACATGGTTCGCTGGCAAGATATTGGCAGCGGGAAAACGTGTTGCTTCGAAATGTGAGTCGACGGGTGTACAACTTAAATTCTGCCAATCTTAAAGTGTCTGATCATTGTTACGGCATAAATAAACTTTTATTCAATGGAACAGCTGCTTAAATGCAAAATCAATATATTTTTTTAAGTCGCTAAACTTAAAGTTTTGTCAAATTCTACACGCAATAGCTAATTTGTAAAATTACCCAAACGTTTAGATTCAGAGTTGAATCATTTGATTCGAGACCACGTTTGCTATTAAATATGTTTATTAGTAGAGGAAACAAGAAGGTGGTGTTTCGTCCAAGACACCGCCAGAGGACTCATCAGAAGACTCAACATATTTAATGTGTGTAGAATTTGATCGAACCTTTGCACCGATAAAATCATTCTCATTTATTATCTTAATATTTACGATCGAAATAACAAAAATCCTTTAAAGTTTTGAGATTGTAAACACTACGTAGCGTAACTGCACCAGTGAATAAATGGGCACCAGTAAATGAACGCTTTTGTATACTTCAACAAATTTATTTCAATAAATGTTAATAATAATAATTATTACCAATAATTACTAGAATGTAGTGTTCATTGACTGGTATTTTTTGTTTAACGTTTAATAAAGAAAAATAATAATAATTTCATTTTATTTGTGTTCATTTATTTTTGATAAATGAAGTATAGAATTGAATTCCTTTAATTCACTTTTTTTTAAATAAAATATCTTACTGAATAATTTCTTCAATATTCATTCACTGGTGCAGTTACACTATTTTTAATATTGATTATATACGGGTCAAATTTAATTTCATCGAGAATGTTAGATTTTCTTTAAAATCCTCATCACGAGTGTGACTCGTTAAAATACGGCAAGGGGTTAAGGAAGGACGTCGGTGGAAGCAGAGAGAGCGTCGATCTCTCGCGCGAGCCAGATCGAGCGAGGCGAGGATAAAAATGCGAATTGCAGTGCGGTGTTCCCATAGCGAGGCCGTAGGTAGCATTTCGATCTCACCGGGGGGAACCGGAGAAAAACCGTGGGCCGTGTTCCACCCTAAAAATCGACGACGCGAGATTCTGCACGGCGCGGTGGACTACGGCGAAAAACAATTCCGTGCATCGGTATAGCGCAAATGGCCGCCTCGGCCGAGGAATTGCAATCTCTGTCGAGGATCAGGGTTTTTCAGCGCGCGTTTCCTCGGCGCGGCGTCTCCTCGCAAACATCAGCAACGATATCAGCCCTGTTCTTTTTGTCGTTACGTCCGGGGGTAGGAGAGAGGGGGGAAGAGAGACAGAACTCTTCTTTCGTTTCTTCCCACCCCCCGTGCCACCCATCAACCTCCACCTCCTCCGGTCGTTCCTTTCTCGAACGTCGCCTCTCAGGACTCTCTCTCGTTTTATATTAAAAATGAACTGTCGCTTCCACCGACACGACGAGCGACGGGCATTTGACTGTACTGCCGCCTTTTATTTGATAAATCGCGGGACGACCTTCTCCTCTTTCGGTCATCTGAATTTCTAATGCGTTATTTCACCCGGTCGCCGGCCACCCCCGTGTCGCGAGGGTGAACGGACATCCCGGATGCGCGAGCAAGGGACGAGAAACGGATTCGACGCGGATAGAGGACGCGCGTCGAACGATATTACGCTCCGAATCCCAGGGATAATTTTGAGCTCGATTTAATTGTTGCGTGGCATTATCGTAATTCCACTAATTCGACGCGAGCGAGTCCGAGTTCCACTTCTCTGTTGGGGCTTTGGTCGTTGTTCCGTGGACTTTGGACGAGCCAGAAAATATGTATAAACATCGTACGAATATTCTATCGTACTTGTTGTTATTGTTATCGATCGTGTGATTGTTAAAACAGGAAAAATATCAATGATTTCGGCGCAACGGTTCGATCAAGTAAACACTATAAAGCAATTTTACAAATTAATTTGAACTTCCAACGTTGCGATCCTTTCTTGAAAATGATCCACACAAGGATGTTAGAATTAAATATAAAGATACATAGAATAAATAAATAAATAGGATAAATAGATTAAATATAAAGATGTTATAATAAAATCAGATTGTACCGTACTCTGCTATTTTTTTAAGGTTCGTTTGATAACGTTCAACTAGGTTTGACACGAATAATCATTGTCCATAGAACTTCGAAGTGAAAATGCATTTTTGAAGCTACGAGACTATCTTAGCGCAGTGAAGATGATTACAAAACGTTCGCTGGCAGTTTGAAAAGTGACGCTATATGTATACAGAAGATAAATTATGCGAAATATGCGACGGAAGCATTCCCAAGCGCATTCTCCCTCCTGACACATCCGATTCCACGACTCGCGACAGTCGGATGGAAAGTTGAGCGATTCTCAAAGAGTACTTTGGCAGGTCCGCACGCGCCTGGACTTTGGACGTACGCCAGCGCAACATGCTTCGTCAAGTGCACCACAATAAGAAAAAAGAGCGAATAAGGAATCTCAGACAGTAAACAATCCGATTCCATGGGCGTGCGTGACAATATATTTAAAAGTACAATGGAATGAAAACCGTGATAAATGCGATTTTCAGAAAAGCGTGGGATCATTGAAAAATTGTCGTAAAATTTTGGAATATAGCCGGAAGTGTCTTTTTAGAAGAATTTCTATGAAATTGGCCCGATGAAAATGCATTTTCCGCGTTCACAGGAAGAAACTCGTCTGGGATCTCCCAACGTTGAGGTTCTAAAACGGGTCCGCGTTTCGCTAAACCGTGATAATTGCGCAATGGCGTGTCCCGGGGGTTGGTTTGTCGGGATCAACGAAAACCTGTTGCCCGTGACGGGCCTCACAGCTAGATAAAAAGTCTCCGGAGAAGCAGCAAGCGGCATCGGGTCCGTGTTTGTTGGACGCGGCGCGCAGTTTAGCCTCATAATGCAAAGTCGCGAGTCATTCGGCGATCAAAGTGCTCGTGGCCAACAACACACCAACCGCCCCGTTAGCTTTGTGTACGTGTGGTTTTGTTTTTTGTTTTCGCCACCGGTTGCAGGGGCCACACGGTTTCAAAAGGCACTGTCGGCTCTCTGATGGCTGTTTGATTCGCCAGTTGGAGTCACGGCCGAGGACGTTGACACGAGGAAACACGGTCTATGCGAGGCGACAGCGACGTGGGTGAGGCGATAGCACCCACTTCCTTTTGTCCGATCCGACCGGAGATAAAAGGATTTCGCCGAGCGCGGCGGAAATCGCCGCGGAATGAATGCCCGGGATGATCTTTCGCCTTTTGGATCCCTGATTTTTGCATTGTCTGTCTCGTCGTGAGACTCTCGCCTGCTAGAAATATTCATTTCCCCGCTGGAACGAATTAATACGACGGCAGAAGAAAATCTGCGCGTTGAACATTTCGTTCGAATAATGGTTTGAAGGTTTCCTGTAGGTAGATTCATTTTTGGCAGATAGGTTACTATTATTATTATTATTATTTATTATAGACGGGCAGAGGCCCTTTTTACATAAGTATTTACAAAGAAAAGAAAAAGAAAGAGAAAGACACAAGACTACTTATCTAATTAGAAAGAAGGGACATGCTCACAAAGACAAAGAAAAAAAAACAAAATAATACTGGTACAATCGATAGGTATTATATAATCCTGCGTAATTGCATTTGAAAATTGTGCAGAGACTCAATGAAAAAATCAATACTGTTATAAATACTGTTATAAATTGTTGCAATATTTATGGATTAATTAATCCATAAGTAGAATCAAAATGATTATTAATTAAATTCAAAATAAAAATCTGGTCGGATATTATTCTTCGTTGCAATGTTTTCACACTGCTATGTTATTCGTACACAATATTATTATTATTATTATTATAACACACAATATTATTCGTTACAATGCTATCACACTGCTGGACGAAAGTAACTCTACGTTGATGTGATTATTTCAAGTAATTCAATCAATCAAGTGAGATCAATTTCTCTCGGAAAGATTTTGAAAAATTCGACCAAGTTCTTTAACTAAATTCCACTGAAGGGTGAACACAGTTGGTGAAGCAGCGAGCGAATTAAAGCCCCGCGGACGCACTTAACGGTACCGAACGTAACGGACCTGTGAAGCAGAGGAAACAGCGTGAAACGCGAGCAGAATAGTTGCACGGTCACAAAGGAGAGCGTGGAACGTCGGTCAGGGTGTTCTTCTAGCCAAGAAAAAATACGGAAGCCCGCGAAGACTGTACTCTGGAACCTCGATTTCGAGTCTCGCAAGAAAAACAATGAACCGTGCGGCAACGGGCGGGTATTCCACGGGTTTAAAATCAACTTAGCAACAATCGGTAGAACGGTTACAAGCGCAGCCGCGGACTAAGCACTTTACTTTTAAGGGACATTAGCCGCGCGAGCTACGACCGGTCCCTTCTTACGCGTCTTTTCTTTCACGGAAACCGAAACGCTGGAAGCTGGTGGTTCCGGCGACGACAAACGGGGGTGGGTTGAAGCGGGTGAAACCGTCTGGGGTAATTAGCCGACGGTCGCAATAGTGGTTCGTTGAAACTGGCGATCGAAGTTAACAGTTGTCTCTAGCACTTGAAAAAATTCTGATCGATTTTATGTTTCCTTCGAGATGACAAGATTTTATCAAATACATTTTATGGATACGTAACTGATATAATAATATCTCGTACAATACCTAAATGTATAGTAATTAATTAGATACGAACATATTTATATTTATAGTTTTTCGTTTTTAACACGGAAGTAAACTTGAACTATACAATTTACATTATTTAATTTTTACAGACGCAATTATATATTTCTTGATAATGGTCTTAAACTAGACCGAAACGTTGAAAAAAGTTATAATAATTTGCAAAATTGCTTAGTTAATAACATAGGATCATACGAGATACGATAGTCAAACGAGATAAAAGAAATAGTATTTAATAATGTAAACAATATCGTGAATAATGGTACAGGTATTTCTAAAGGTCAATATATTAAATAATTTCATAGAGACACGGTGGTGTGGCAATTTGGTAACTTTGCACTGTAACAATCAATTTTCCCTGCAATTTCTTATAACTTTTTCATGAAGTACCAAGCGCAGAATACGTATGCGCAAGTGCACAACAAATTGATTATTGAGTTAAACTCGGGAACTGATTGCGAGTTTAAAGGACGTAAATTATTAGCAGATAGTCGACTGAAAGATTTTTCAGCGCCCTAGGGTCCGTCGGTATTGACTAGCTCGGTTCCGGAAATGTCAGCCAGCTAATAAAAAGTCATGCGACGTCGAGCGTCGGTCAGATCGGGGGAGAAACTTTCGTAATTTCATTATCAACCGGTGCAATTACCTTCGGACCGTCTTGCGCACCGGAAGCACTGCGTCTTCGAGGGTCATGGAGAAGTTTGGATAAGACCCCATCGACCTTCCAAACATAGTCTGGAAAAAGGTCAGCTACATCCCGAAGGACACATGCCTCAAAACAAGGGCTGTCGTGGTGGAAAGAATGATCGAGTTGCTTGAACGGATAGCCGGAAGTCTTTCGAGGAACAAAACTAATCAGCATTAATGGCTAGAGTATAATGTCTGTTTACTACGAATTACCACTACTTACTAGGAACTCTGAACTGGTGAATAATTTTTAAAAATAATGCGATTCATACATAGAATCAATTTTTCCTTTCTCACTAGCTTTAGTTCCGAGAAATAGAAACGATAATAATTCATGAGATTTTTTACGAATGCAGACTAATCGATGAATAATTCAACAAAAAAAAAAAGATAAGATTGACGTACACATTGACGTCTCTCTTTTCTAGCTATCCTCAGTCTCAAGGAACAAAGATAATAAGCCGCTGCTCATGACGCACTGTTTCGACTTACTGTCAATTAAGGGGAATGTTCGTTAAATACATCTGTATAAATTACAGATGAGCATGTCTAGGAGTAAAAGAATAACCTTATCAGTACCACCACCACCGAACGGCGAATTTTTATGGGAAATACAAATTAGCCTACATCTGCTGTAAGATGGAGAAGGACGGTGAAGCTAGTAACAACTGAAACAGCGAGACCAGTAGCGAACAGAGAGGAGACTGTTACAGGAATAATACAGTATCCCCAGCATCGACAGTGGTGTTTATTGAAGACATCTTTATAAGTCACAGATGAGTATTTCTAGGAGTAAAAGAATAACCTCATCACCAAATAGCGGATTTTTATGGGAAATACAAATTAGCCTGCATCTGCTATAAGATGGAGAAGGACGGTGAAGCTAGTAGCAACTGAAACAGCGAGACCAGTAGCGAACAGAGAGGAGACTGTTACAGGAATAATACAGTATCCCCAGCATCGACAGTGGTGTTTATTGAAGACATCTTTATAAGTCACAGATGAGTATTTCTAGGAGTAAAAGAGAATAACCTTATCACCAAACAGCGGATTTTTATGGGAAATACAAATTAGCCTGCATCTGCTGTAAGATGTAGGAGGATGGTGAAGCTAGTAGCAACTGAAACAGCGAGACCAGTAGCGAACAGAGAGGAGACTGTTAGAGGAAGAATACAGTCTCCCCAGCATCGACAGCGCAGGAAAGAACAATCGCAGAAGTGGTGCAGGTTAACAGTCAGGCCGGATCGATTGTCAGGCTCCGGTAGTCGAGGCATGACTCGTCGATTCGTAGGTAGATGCCTTCCGAGCGCGAAACTCCGTACGCGTTGGATGTGGCTGACCAGCCGACCAACCGACGGACGGCTGACTGCCTTTCTGATTGATGATCGCTACTGGACTCTCCGCCGCCATGCATACCCTATTCTCGACCTCCACCTACGTCCTGCACACCACGAGGCAACCCTTCGAGCAGAGAAAGGCTCGCCGATTCCCTTTACACTCGCTCCGCTCCGGTTTTCTGTTTCTCGTTCCCGGAATCGCACCACCCCAATCTCTCTTTGCACCGGCTCGTTTCTCTGCTAAAGGCGCGATCTCGTGTCTGTAATCGACGTCCAGTTCCAGGAAAAGTGCAACGCGGTGCACCGCTGCACTGCTGCAACGGCACCTGTCGCGATCAAGACTCTCTACCGGGAAACGATCCTCGAGCTGTTGAAAATTGCCGGTTCTTACTTAGCGAGCGTTTCTGTCATGGAATTATGACTGCTGTATCATGTGCTGCTCTCTAGTATAACATTGCAATCTGTTTTTCTTTCGAATGAATTCTTTTTTCTTTTCGAGTGTTCGTGGATTCTAGTGGTCATTGTGGAAATTGAAATTTTTTTGGAGGTTGCTGGTTCGGTTCTAGTTTCCGAGTTCTTGTCGAGGTGTGAATTGATCCTTTACGATGGTGGTAATTGTTTAAATGAATTTCTGCTGTATCATCCGCTGCTCTCTAGTTTCACGTTGCAATCTGTTTTTCTTTCGAATGAATTCTTTTTTTCTTTTCGAGGTTTCAGAGTCGTTTCGAGTGTTCATGGATTCTAGTGGTCATTGTGGAAATTGATTGATCCTTTATGATTGTGGTACTTGTTTACATGAGTTTCTGTTTTACATCTCACCCCTTTTTCTCATGAATGCGCAAAAATCTGCTGTCTAGTCACTACATTGTGACTGTTCGTTGGATTAAGAGAATAGGTAACGTTTCTGAATCGAGATAGCGAACACGAATGAAGCGTTCGATAAACGCAATTTGCTTGATTGAAGGGAGTAGGTCTGTAAATGTATTTCGATATCGGCGATGATTACTATAATTAACTATGATCAGCAAGTTTAATCCAGGGAGTAGGATCGCGCGGGAAAAACGGAGGACCGGGTTTTGCTTCTTAAGGGATGCGAAACAAGCAGTTCATTATCGATTATCGGTGTGGGATTGCCGCGATATCATCGGCTCGATGTTAAAATAATGAATTGGAATAACCAGGAGACGGGTCACGGTATGAAAGTGATGAAACGTGACTGGACGAAAATCAAACTTCCATCGTGTTTTCCTGGCTAACACCCCTCGCGTAAAAACCGCTCGCGCGGAAAGAGGAACGGTTTCCACTCTGATAAACGCGTATCCCTTCAAATCGGAATTTTTTTAACACCGTTCTTTGTTATTCATTGTGTCCTGCTCTTAACCCTGAAAACGTTTTAAACGCAATATTATTTATATAATTCTCTCTTCAACCCTCGAGGTACATACAATGTTCTCTCGAGCTGCAATTTTACCACGTTTTTATTAGCTCGCTTTCTTGTTTGTTTGTTTGTCTGTAAAAATGTTAAAAATCCATTGAAACATTTCACATACACAAGCTAAAAAGCAGAAAATAATTATGTAAATAAAAATAAATTTTTTAAAATATGTTTTTAAAAAACGACTAAAAAATATAAAATAATTTTTCCTAGTCGCATAGTGATTCCTAACCTCGTACAGATAGTGGTGAAAATTTGTGATTGTGAATTTTGAATTGCTATGAAAATATTTGTAAGATTTCAAACGAAAAACGTGGGGCGCATAATCGATGCATCTTTTAGTCCGTTTTTAAAATCGTGGTATTTTTTCTTTGTTTGTAATCGGATTCGATAGTAACGCGAAAGCAAATGGGCTCAGAAGCCTCGGAGCCGAGAGCCACAGAAACAGATCGGCATTTAACTCCTAATCGAGCAGAATACTCGCGCGGATGACCTGGCACGACCTATCCGAAGGAGCGGTTACAAGCAAAAGGGAGATCCACCCCGATTCAACTCCCTCCCCCCGCTTCCTTTCATTCGGAGCAATATTTCTTTTCGCGAGTCCCCTCGCGGTGTCCTTTATCTAACAAGGAGCAAATCATTTCCCTATTATTTGCTCGCTATCGCGCTCTCGCTCGCCCCGGCTTCCTCTTCGTGGCTCGTTTTGCTCGTTCGAGTGCTCGGCCTGTCTCGTTTCTCTAGTCCCAGCCAAGCGATCCTCTCTATCGTCTTCCTACCCTGTCGGCTATACTTTTTGGAACCCGTCCAAAGACTATTCATCGCGTCCCTTGCCCTTTCTCTCTTCCCCTTGCTCTGCTCGTCTCTGGCTCTTGCATTCTAATTTTTATACGAATTCAAATTCAAATCTCTGTTGTTTCTTAGTGACTAAAAATATTAAAAACCTATTTCCAACGAAAATTTCATTTACACGCAGATAAAATGTTTTCATAATTCAAATCTCTGTTGTTTCTTAGTGTCTAAAAATATTAAAAATCTATTTCCATCGAAAATTTCATCGATACGCAGATAAAATGTTTTCACAATTTTGTCACTCCACCAATAATATCGCTACCGACCTGAAAAAGTGAACGGTCGCACGTAGGAAAAAAAATCAAATCGTCGAACGAAGATTTATACAAATTATCTTGCACAGCTGTGCAGGAAATGGTCAGAAAGTTTTTTGCTTCCGACGTGTCGCATTCGTCGAAGAATCAGAGCCTGCAGATTTCCTCGTAAACGGCTGAACACGCTCGCGGTTCGCGCGTCGTTCCGAACGATCGGGGGTGGTTCTGGGCCCCCGGGGGTGCGGTCCTCTCTTAAGTCGTATCAGAAAGCAGTAAGCGCCACTTGTTCGCCGAAATTACGGCCTGGATCGTAAGTCTTAAAACGTGACTGGATTGCCGAGCGTGAATCCCGAGTCCGGTCGGAGGATCCGCGACGAGGGCAAAAAAACCGGTGCCTCGGGGTGGCAGAGGTGGTCCAGGGGCTGGTGAAGGGTGAGGGAAGGGTTCCGAGGTTGCAGTTAAATAAAACCGGCAAAAATCTTCTTCCCCGAGGGCGAGAACCGTCGTCGTCTACAGGCTGGAAGACGCGCGATGGCAACGGCTCACGGACGGGCGCCATGTGTATAATAATGTTAAAGAATGTTAAATGCGCGGAGGGGGGCCCGGCCCGCATACATTAGTTGTTAACAATGCTATAAAGGACACTCGGCCGGTGTCTCACCCTCTGCCGCCCACCCCCCGAGCAGATTTACGAGCGCTCCTTTCCGCGCGATTCTTATGTAATACTCCGACGACTGCGGGGGTGTAAACACTCCGTCGAGGGGTTGGGGTGGGAATGGAAATGTTGTTTGACCTGGCCCGACAAGGACGATATATTCAGCGATATTTTACTGCGATTTTTACTGCAATTATATCGAACGTCCTTATCTTACTTCCTTCTGGAATTCTGTGATTTTTAAATATGTTATTATTATTATTTATTATAGACGGGCAGAAGCCCTTTTTACATAAGTATTTAGAAAGAAAAGAAAAAAACAAAATAATACTGGCACAATCAATAGGTATTATCATATAATCCTGCATAGTTGCATTTTTAAATTCTGCATAGATTCAATGAAAAAATCAATACTGTTATAAATAGTGCATGATCTTGAAATAATGCGATTCATTGGATTAATTAATCTATAAGTAGATTTATATACATATTCATTCCGGTACATAAAAATTGATTTACGCAAGTATTGAAGAACAATCAATATGATTATTAATTAGATTAAAAATAAAACTCTGGTCGGATATTATTATAGGTTCATTGTAGTTATTATTGAGTAATCATGATTAAAGAATGACGTTGTTGTTAATCTCCAATTTTTTTAGATCTCTCAGTGAATAGATGATTTTAAGATCTAGATCTAAGTCCGTGACAATTTCACCGCCACCGAAACGGCAACATCCGCGGTAACCACAAAACAAGGTTCGCATGGTTCATTAATCGCGTTACGCTGAGTTATAGCGCGGACGTAATAAATCGACAGGAATCCTTCCGATTATTCCAGGCCGCCGCGAGCACCGAAGAAAACCCGAGCCCCGCGTTGTTGACTCTAAATATAAATGAACCGAACGAGAAGTGACGTTTATGTGGCGCGACGATAAATTAACTAATATCGCCTTTAATTAGGACTCGATCCACATGCGCCAACCGCATCTGCCGGACCCTTCTTTTCTCCGAGCTGGCCAACGTTATTGATTGCCTGGAATTTTTTCGACCGGTTGTTCAGATTTCGCGGACCGGACCTCGTATTGCGAGCTGCGCGAAATTTTTCGCGAGCCACCGGTCGTAAAAATTAATCAATGTAAATTATATAGTTCAAGTTTACTTCCGCGTTGAAAAGTAATTATTTTAAACAATCTCGTTGACGATTGTGTTCAGAATTTAATGGACAAAGTTCCTTAGAGAAGAAAAGGAAAGGAAAGAAAAACGAAAAACGTTTTATGGGGCAAACTTACTTGCTAAGTGAAAAATTATTTAAGAGTTGTTATTATAACCACTGTTATATTATAATATATTATAATACATTATATTATATACCATATAATATATTATATTATATATAACCAATATAATATATTATAATATATATTATAACCATGGTTAATGTTTGTTCATCTAATTAAATGCATAGTAAAAACATTCTATAAAAATCGTAGGGGGTGGAGCAGGCAATTTTCGCGTTCTCGTTTCTTTCTCATCAGGGAAAACCGTATTTCGGTGGCGAACAAAGGAAGAATTCGCAGAAGGAAAATATTTTCCCGGGTAAAAGCCAGTGTCCACCGGTTCCCGGCGATTTATTCCCGGCCAGCCTTCGCCTTTCGAAGTTCTCCGCGGGATTAAGGGGAGTAATTTAATCGTAATTAAGTGTCCGCACGTTCGCGTCTAAGTACATAAAGTTTACACGAACGCGGTCCACTCTGGGGACCGGCTACGGTGGTCTAAAAGGGCGCCGGCCAGTGGTCGGTTTAAACAATTATCACAAGGGTTGCAGCTTGCACGAGTTGACAGGGGTGATAAGTTATAGCGGGTAGCGGGGTTGCTTAGGAAATGCTGCTGCGTGCCGCCTCGCTTCTGACCGCGATGAATTACATCTATTACTCTAATGCAGCTTTTCTTCCTAATAACCTTTTCATTTCATTCGACCGGGCCGCCCCCGAAACGAAAACGAACATAATTAGACCGTGGTGTCGGGTTATGAGCCCGGGGATTCGTAACCAGTAGAATTTCCCCTCTTCCTGGCAAATTAGTGAAATTAAAAGCGTTTTTTCACGGGGACGTGGAAACGTCAACAAATGGTGTTAGACCATATTTCTCTTCAATTTTTTCCCACACGTTTTTTCCATAGTTCATTAAAAGTGTGTCATATAATAATAATACCAAAATTAGACCAAACAGCTTGAGTTTTTTTTTATATTAATAGTAATATCTGGTATAAAGTCTAATTTACTAGCTAATGTGTAAATAATTTTTTAAAAATTATTATTGGTTGCAATTAGCGAAGGTGACGATTTAAAAAAATTTTTAAGGTGTACGAATACTTTATGTACTCGCTGTAAACACATTCGAAAAGATCGAAGAGGGATTTCTCTCCGGCAGGATCCGGATTCGATCCAGCCGCCTAATTACAGCAATATCGATCGATCGTGGCTTCACTTTCTCGCTGCGACACGTGAGAGATTCTCAGGTAATGATTCGCGCGACCGTAATTTCCCCGACGCGACGACGCGACGAGTCAACCCGGGGGAGAATAGAAACAGCCGGAACTGTATCTTGATGCTTGATGATTACGCGTGTTCGACGATCGACACGATGATGGGAAACGTGCCGGCAATTAGTGGCAATTATCCGTAGGATGATTGCGACAAGCTGTCTTGAGGCATGTCTCGAATCGGCCGAGTTCATAGGTCAGACTCTCCTCTAACTGGAAATATATATAACCCCGGCAATTTCTAGAAGAGACGCTCGAATTTTTCTCCTCACGGAGAAAGTTCCTCGAGGATATCGGAGGACACGCGAGACTTGCAAGAACAAAGTAGTAACCGAGTTCGGGGGTGAGGAGGAACGGTCCGAGGGAGTGGTGAATCTTATTTTCCGTCGCGACAGTTTACACCGCTGGGGGTGGGACGAACCGCGAAGGATTTAAAATTTGTATAGATTAAAATAAACTTTTTTATCCGGCCGAGAGGGCGGAGAACCTGAAGAACGAGGGTGGAAGCAGCTACGTCACCAGACAAGAACAAGGGCTGGATGTCGGGGACGATCGTGAGAACGGAATCGGAGTGCAACCTTGGAAACAAATCTTCTCGATCGAGGAACTCGTTTGGTTTTACACAATAATTGAGTAATAATTTATTTCTAAAAATTGAGCATAGCATGAAGAAGGAGACAGTGGTAAAAAAACATAAGAAAATAAACAACTACAGAACATATTGCACAACAATGGAGTTACCGGATTAGAAGCTCTACATAGCAGAAAACAAAGAGAGACCACGTAACAAGCAGAGGCTCCTAGTCAGGCGAGTTCATTAAAAATTATATAATATTCCGGCGAATAAAAACAGCAATTTCCATGTTACCGTGTGTCAAACACGATCTCCTTATCTCGATCGGCGTAACAAAGTGATAAAAAGTCGGCCAGGAACGGCGCAAGGTCGATTAATAATCGCTTCGCGACGCGCGATTATCCGCTCGTGAAGGAAACCCTTATTTCTCTTTTTATGGTGTGGCGTGTCTTAATGGTATTACGGGGCGAAGTCGTTCGGCCGAAATTGGTCGGCCCTTTGTATTTTGATTATCGCCGGATTATTTTAATCACATTAGCGCTCTCGAGCAGCAACAGCGCCAGCAGGAGCAGAGGATACCGTAGGTACACCGTCGCGTCGGCCTGTTACGCTGAAGAAGGAGAGCTCTCGCAAAATCAATCTCGCGTCTAATGGGAAGATGGCGCTTTTCATCCCTCAGGAGACCACTCCCGTTTTGCGTACCGGCCACCCTTCGTCTCGAGTATCGTTCCCAACCTCCCCTAACTTCGCTTCTTTCCGATACACCGAGACTTCCGAGCCCTTAAAGGGGCATACTAAGCGCTGCCAATTAAAGAACCGCGCGACTCCTTGCTGGCGAGGTGGGGGTTTCAAGATCACACAACTTCCTCCGAATCAGCTTCTTTCTACTCGAAAAATTTATTTTGGACATTTCACAAATTATTACCATAGAAATATCTCATTTTTCTACACATAGAATTATTTTTTGGTCGTATCCACCGACTCCGTTAGGATAAAATAATCTCGAAGTGAAAATGCAAACGTAGAAATTGATTCACTAAAAATATATTTTGAATATTTCATAAATTATTACTATAGAAATATCTCATTTTTCTACACATAGAATTATTTTTTTGTTGTATCTGCCTACTCCGTTAGGATAAAATAATCTCGAAGTGAAAATGCAAACGTAGAAATTGATTTACTAAAAAGTTATTTCAGACATTTCACAAATTATTACCATAGAAATATTTCATTTTTCTATATATATAGATAATTATTTTTTTGTCGTATCTGCCTACTCCGTTAAGATAAAATAATGTCTAAGTGAAAATGTAAACGTAGAAGTTGATTCACGACCGGATCTCCCAAGTATTCATCCACCGAGGATTTTAATCTGGAGTCACTGTCGTTCGCGGTGGTTGCCAAGTAACCAAGTGACCGAGGCAGCCTCGCAGCTCTCTCGACTATGTAGGAAAGCAGCGGAGAAGGTTGAATGATAGGTGGCGATTCGTCAGAATTTTTATTATCACTCGGGACAGAGATAGAGGCGCCTTGGCGGTGCGTGGCAGCCGCGGATAAGCTGCCAAGAAACTTCACTTGCTCGTAATCCAGTCGATTTGTACCAGTCGGACGCGTGTACCGGTGTCTAATTACAGGTACACGGGATTCTAATTGTGCCTGTTAGCGCACACATCGATGGGACAAGGTGGACGGAATGCAACGCGATCAATCTCGCCGACGCTCGTTTCTGAAACGTTCGAATGGGCTTCGTGATTGTCGACAGCCATGCTTGAAATATTGTCAACGCTTCCGCGTTTTCAGGTTGCCGGAGTGAGCAGGTGCAATTTCCGTTCCGACTCGAATCTTACCTGCTTTCCAAATTTACAAGTATTTCCTTCGCGAAGAATCTTTGGAGTTCGGATCGGCTGATTGATTGCTAGACTGAATTGTGAAATATTGCAAGTGAGATTGGTGCCTGAAGGGTTTTAGTGTTTTATTGAAGAAGAAAATTCGAGGTTTAGATTAGTTTATGAAGGTATGGTCGTAAATTTGATTATTGGAGTTTGACAATGCTACGCGAACTATTACAAATGCGGTTGGTACCCAAGTGGTTTTAGTGTTTTCTTGAAAAGGACCTTCGAGGTTTAGATTAGTTTATGAAGGTATGGTCGTAAGTTTGAGAATGCTACGCCACTACTGCAAATGAGATTGGTATGCACGATTCCCGAGTGGAACTGCCGAGGGTTTCACCCACTGATTTTTCAGAGAAACCTAATTCCATATACAAAATAAATTGTTGAATTTCCGCGTGGTGCGAGCGTTCGAAGGTATGCAGCCCTTTCGAGTGGAATGAAAAATCGCGCGGCGTATTACGGTCTACCAAACGAAAAACACACTTGAGCGACAGCCGAGCCATAACTCTTCCCGGTTGATAATAAACGGAAACGACGCGGAGTCGCCTTGTTCTTATAAAAATGTATGCGGTGTGCGCGCGCCTGTGGAACGGGTCGGGGCTTCGGCGTTGTTGCTCCCGTTAATTACAGCTAAGGGATTTATCGGCGGGGATCGGTGGAAAAAATGCACGCGTCAAGAAGGACCTGTACGACGTCGTTTTGATTCATTGCCCGCGTTGCCCGGTACGAAAATTACTGGTTGCACCGGCCGACTCCATTTTTCGATTCTATCTCCGTCGTCACGATAACAAATCCGTGCGGGCCGCGTGCGCAACGCGATCACGCTATACATTCGCGACCATAACGCGTTTGTACGAAACCGCATCAACCTGGGGACAGCTGTTGCTTGGTGTGCGAGAACTGCTCGCCATTGGTTCTTCAGGCTGGACTATCAAATTATTATACATATAGACATAGCTCCGAGAGCCGAGATAAACGTCGCGATGCTACCACCGGTTAATAATTCACCTGCTTTGTTCTTTTCGATCCGCGATACACGAGGAAATCGGTCCGCTAGGATCGCTACCATGATCTAAGTTTAGGTCAGCTCGCGTGAGCGTTGAGGAACTCGCGGAAAAATCAATTTTTAGCCTCGGTATTATCATTGATATTGCTGATACACTATTACTTACTATTGATACGATTGATTTTTTGTGTAAGCCAATCGATGTGTTTAATGAAAGAACTAATTCCCTCGAGATTGAAAATTATGTAAATAAAAACAAATTTTTTTAAAATACCACGTTTTTGAAAACGAACTAAAAAGTAAAAAATAATTTTTCCTGGTCGCATATTGATTCCTAACGTCGTACAGATAGTGGTGAAAATTTGTGATTGTGAATTTTGTACGAGGTTAGGCAATCGGTATGCGACTAGGAAAAATTATTTTATACTTTTTAGTCGGTTTTTAAGAACGTGGTATTTTTTAAAAATTTCTTTTTATTTTCATAATTATTTTCTGCTTTTTAGTCTTGTGTATGTGAAACATTTCAATGGATTTTTAACATTTTTACCAAGTTATGAAATTATAACAGAGACATGTACTAAAAATTGTTATTTCTCCGAAAAGACAAACAAACAAACAAGAAAGCGAGCTAATAAAAACGTGGTAAAAATCACGATCGTGATTCTGCGAATCCCGAGGAAGAATCATCGTGAACCGTGATTACGGGTTTACGAGAAACCGACGGATCCAAACGCAGAATTAGGGTCGCCAGGCCGGAACAATGCTCGCGTTGGTTTTAGAGGGTTGCGTCCCGCGCGAACTATAATCAATTAACGCCGGGTTGAAACAAGAACCGTGGCGGACCACCACGGCCGCGAAATATTTCCTACCTTCCTGCTCCAGTTTCGCAGGAACCCAATTGTTTCGCTCGATTGGCCCCCCGACACTCGGCGATACGGTGCTCGATGAGAAACTACCCCTGTTTCAGGGCTTTTATCGAGCAGAAACGATGCTGCCGATTGAAACGAGAACTGGGGTGAAGAGCAGTGGCTCTTGGGATGGGGATCGTGCTGCTGCGTGACCGTTCGTTACTGTTGTGTTTGCTGGTTATGCGAGCTGTTCAGGAGTTTGGGGGTGTTTATCTGCTGCCGGGTTTGGGGAGAAAAAATATTTAGGGGATTCGTGAATTTTTGATGTTTGCTTCTGGATTTGCGGGGGAATGGGTTCTTGATGATCTTGCTGATGTGTGGGAATTTTCTCCTTGTTCATCCAAATCTTTTCGGGGGGCGACACCCTTCAGAGTTGGGGGTCGATATCCATTAACTTTGGTTTTTTTTAAGATTCTAAAGGTACGTGTCCATCTCTGAGAGTTTCTGTCGGTAGTTGCTTTCGAGAGTAGTCTCAATTTTCCTATCCATTTGAGAATATTTTAAAAATTCTTTTCGGAGATTCACATGAGACTTAATTCTCGGAAAGTCGTCTCAGGTATGCGGCCATTTGAATTTCATGCGTATAGCTCTCTGATGAATGTCGATAGTAGACAGCGGATCTTTATGCAATAGAAAAGTTGAATTAGAATTAATTTTTATCGGCGCACGGTTCGATCAATTTCTACACACTAGCAATTTTGTAAGCAAAGATTAAATTAAAAATTAAGAAGTTGAATGGTTGAGATTTTAGGGGTAGAAAAATCGTTAGAGACATTAAATCTCTACTGCACTCCAGTTTCTTGCGGTCCAGATAGAAATTTTATATTTTGAGTTGACGTGTCGAACATCGATACATCGCGATCATCGAGGGCAATCTCAGGCTCGATCATCTTGAGACGATCATAGCACGATCGTCGGAGGGTTGCTAGCGGTTCGAGGTGTTTCGCACGCAACGGAATAAAAGAAACCGGGAGAAAAAGGCGTCGTAGAGGTTGCGGAAGGTAGTTGGAAGGCAGAGAGAAGCTCGGAAGGTGCCTCGAGGATGAACCGCTTGGGTCGAAGGTGGTCGCTCCACCCCGATGATTGCAGGTTGCATCGGCACGCCTTCGGCCGACGGCGCGCGCGCGCACACACCACACGTCGCCCGGTTCTCTCTTTCTTCGGTGCATCCAATTTTCTTGCACGAAGGGCCTCTCTCCTCCGGTTCGCGGCCACCATAATCATGTTGCATGTGGCCAACATGGCCGCCGATGCGCGCCTCGCCTCGCCTCGCCTCACCACGGCAGCTGCAGCTCCGCGGTTGCCGTTTCTCAATGCGCGCGGTTGCCGCTTATCGCCTTTTTCCTCCGCCCCTTTCATTTACACTTAAGCGGGGCATAAATTTTCGAAAAATTTCTTGCCAATCAAAAAACTTGAAAAGTGGCATTGTCTCGGAACGTAGAAGCGTATCAAACGCTCAACCTGTTCTACAAGGTGTTTCATATTTTCCGCGAACCCACAGCCCATTCATTTACACTTTAGCGGGGCAAAAATTTTCAAAAGAAATCTTGCGAATCAGAAAACTTGAAAAGTGACATTGTCTCGTAACCGTATCAAACGCTCAAATCTGTTCTACAAGGTGTTCCATATTTTCCGCGAACCCTCAGCTCATTCAATTACACTTAAGCGGGGCAAAAATTTTCGAAAAATTTCTTGCGAATCAGAAAACTTAAAAAGTGGCATTGTCTCGGAACGCGTAGAAGCGTATCAAACGCTCAACCTGTTCTACGAGGTGTTTCATATTTTTGACGAACCCTCAGCCCATTCAATTACATTCAAGAGGGGCGCGAATTCTTCAAAGAATTTTTTGGTGGTTCCTTTGCTCGGTAAACAGCCACAGGTACATCTTTTCAAACGTAGAAGCTTCTACACTGTTTGAAAGTGCTGACTTTGTTAATTTATTGGATGGCATACAATTTTCGAAAATTTTTTGTTGTCTCGTTTGATTTCAAGATACCTGCTGAATCATTGATTTCTGGTTTCACGAGGTTTTTCCGTGTGGACGGTCGTTGGACGTTCCAAGGTCACTGCAAGGTCGAACGATTAAAATTCTTATTCGTTCCCCGACTTCGTACATCTTGTACAACATTTAGAAACACATTTATAGAAATCTAGAATATCATTATATGAAATGTTGTTAGTGTTATCGGTCGTATGAATGATGAACACTATAAAGCAATTTTACACATTACTTTAAACTTTCAACGTTTTGATCCTTGTGCGGATTATTTTCAAGAAAGAAAAAGAACTGCGTCTGAAATTATAACAGAGAAAGATGTTCTGTTTTTATTATTATATATTATATGAAGTTTCTCGCGATTTTCCGTTCTTCCGAATCCGACCCGTGTTTCTCCAACCCTGTTTCGTTCGTCGTTCTTCCATTTCCAGCTTCGTTTCTCCTCGGTTTCTCTTGGCCGTGCTGTTTTCTCCCCGCGATTCCTCTCCACGACGGTTCTTCGTTCTTTTTGCACGCGAGTCCCGGACGAAACCGAGCCATGGGAAGTTATGCTAATGCGGCCGGCTCGGATTCTCGGAAGAAACCGCTCGCGAAAAATGCGGGGGGACACGCGAGCCAGAGGGGTGGGGAGGCAGCTCGCAGGAAGTCGGTAATAACAAGGTGCGCCCTGTCGTTACGCGGTGTTCTTGCATACAATTTATAGGGGATTATGGCTCCGGGGACATCACGCGTGTGGTATGCTGAACTTCGCTCTAACGAACCAAGGGAGGACCTTAATGAAACCGCTTGCCGGCGGTTGGCTCGAGACCGGATCGCGATCCTCCCCTTTCGGATCCCTTTCGGTACCGGTTCCCTCCCGATTCCTGATTTCGAATTACTCGAGACGATCTCGAAGTGCACGGAGCCCTGAAACCATGCCGAACGCGAAATTATGCGAGGGGAAAAATGCTGATCGCCTATCGTTCGGCATTAACGAACTGCCGCGTTGTTTTTGCAATTGTTGCTGCAGAAATGTACATTGTATGTACATTGGAATAACGAGGAGAATTTGGATGTGATTGGTTCGATTAATCTAGCTTCCCCTCTATCGTCCATTGAACTAGTAATTATGCTTCGAATTGCATCGAGTTTGGTATTATTTTAATAAAAAATGCGACGAGTATGATAGTGAAAGTTGCATGATCTTCTACCTTAAAATTTTCCAAACATATTTATCATATTGTTAACTCCACCTTCAGAAAACTTGGTTCCATGCTTAATTTTCCCACTGATTTTCATTCAATCCGCATACTTAGATTGCTATTTGTTGCCCTTGTCCGTCCGCTATTAGAATATGCATCAATTATATGGTCTCCGAAAAGCTTTAAATCATGCTCGAGAGAGTGCAACATAAATAATCCAATGTCCAACCTAGAACCATTATCTGCTCGAAGAATAATATCCGAACAGAGCTTTATTTTTAATTTAATTAATAATCATATTGATTATTCTTC